>JAQISU010000173.1:7157500-7757500 GCA_029339505.1 Unio delphinus
CATTTAAATTAGGACCAACGTGTAGGGTTTACTTAATGCGCCTACAGTGTTAATTTATCAGTAACAGATTGTGTCAGTGCTTGAAATATCAACTAATACACACATAGGTTATTAGTTATTAATTGTAAGTAAACACGCTCTATTCCTTTTCATTTCTAAGTTTAAAATTATTGTACATGGAATACATACTAGTTTACCATTACAGATGCCATGCACAACAGTACTATTTTACATGATAAATGTATTTAAGTTTACCTATTTATATTCCCTCTCAGAACATTAGAACATTGCTTGGTGGGTATCAAAACCTTGTTTAGAGGAAACAGTAAATTGTACTGAAAGTTCCTTTAGAGCTCAATTGCTACAAAAAGTAATGTTAATAGTTTAAGTCTATATTCCCAAAGTTCATTTTAATGCCCTAAATATATTGGTCATTTCGACATACGCGGCTACGACATGCTGGACGCCTGATTCCAGTAGTGGAACATTTTTGGTTTACTCAGGTCTTATACTTTATCTTGTCTTACAAGTGTTTAATTTCGTCATATTAAAATTTCTCAAAATGAATCTTGAAAAATGTTATTGGTAACAAATATTTAGTTTTAAAACAACAAAGCAGGCTACAAGGATTTTCTTCACAATCAAGGACATATGAATACATGGATAAAAACTGAGTCAGTCGACTATTCGAATGAGTCAGAGAGTGTTTGATTGGTTGAATGCCAATGGATGACGACATATCGAAATTATCAATACATTTAAGTTGACAGTTTTAAGGACATTCAATTCACGTCGGCAGCGTGATTGTAGGTTCACTGTCATCAACAAACATATACTTATATCTGACGAGTAGTGACATGGAAGTATATCAAGATTATGGGGAAGGGGGAAGAGTATAGACTCGAATGGAAATTTAACAAGGCGTTCGGTGCAGTATGGAGTCCTACGGGAATTTATCATCACGTATGTCACTTTGGAATCCATGCCGAATTTAACATTACGTTCCGGACGGTATAGATTACGGAGCTCCAGAGAGGACGCGAGGTAATAAATGTTATTTCGTTCCATTAAATTAATAATTTTGTTCCCTCAAGATCATAATTCGTTCCCTCAAATTAATAATTTGTTCCTTCAAGTTAGCATTTCGTTCCCTCAAATTAATAATTTGTTCCCTCAAGTTAGCATTTGATTCCCTCAAATTAATAATTTTTCCCTCAAGTTAACATTTCGTTCCCTAAAATTAATATTTCGTTTCCTCAAGTTACTATTTTGTTCCCTCAAGATCATAACTCGTTCCATCACATTAATAATTTGTTCACTCAAGTTGGCATTTCGTTCCCTAAAATTAATAATTTGTTCCCTCAAGTTAGTATTTCGTTCCCTCAAATTAATAATTTGTTCCCTCAAATTAATATTTCGTTTCCTCAAGTTACTATTTTGTTCCCTGAAGATCATAATTCGTTCCCTCAAATTAATAATTTGTTCCCTCAAGTTAGCAATTCGTTCTCTCAAATTAATAGTTCGTTCCCTCAAGTTATTATTTTGTTTCCTCAAATTAATAATTTGTTCTCTCAAATTAGCATTTGATTCCCTCAAATTAATAATTTTTCCCTCAAGTTAACATTTCGTTCCCTAAAATTAATATTTCGTTTCCTCAAGTTACTATTTTGTTCCCTCAAGATCATAACTCGTTCCATCACATTAATAATTTGTTCACTCAAGTTGGCATTTCGTTCCCTAAAATTAATAATTTGTTCCCTCAAGTTAGCATTTTGTTCCCTCAAATTAATAATTTGTTCCCTCAAATTAATATTTCGTTTCCTCAAGTTACCATTTTGTTCCCTCAAGATCATAATTCGTTCCCTCAAATTAATAATTTGATCGCTCAAGGTAGCATTTCGTTCCCTCAAATTAATAATTTTTTCCCTCAAGTAAGCATTTCGTTCCCTCAAATTAATATTTCGTTTCCTCAAGTTACTATTTTGTTCCCTGAAGATCATAATTTGTTCCCTCAAATTAATAATTTGTTCCCTCAATTTAGCAATTCGTTCTCTCAAATTAATAGTTCGTTCCCTCAAGTTATTATTTTGTTCCCTCAAATTAATAATTTGTTCCCTCAAGTTAGCATTTCGTTGCCTCAAATTAATATTTCGTTCCCTCAATTTAATAATTGTTCCCTTAAATTGCCAATTCGTTCCCGCAAGTTATTATTTTGTTCCCTCAAGTTATTATTCGTTCCCTCAAATTAATAATTTGTTCCCTCAAGCTATTATTCGTTCCCTCAAATTAATAATTCGTTCCCTTAAAATAATAATTCCTTCCCTCAAATTGCCAATTCGTTCGCACAAGTTATTATTTTGTTTCTTCAAGTTATTATTCGTTCCCTCAAATTAAGAATTTGTTCCCTCAAGTTAGCATTTCGTTCCCTCAAATTAATAATTTGTTCCCTCAAGCTATTATTCGTTCCCTCAAATTAATATTTCTTTCCCTCAAATTAATATTTCGTTCCCTCAAATTAATAATTCGTTCTTTTAACATAATAATTCCTTCTCTCAAATTGACAATTCGTTCGCACAAATTATTATTTTGTTCCCTCAAGTTATTATTCGTTCCCTCAAGTTAATAATTTGTTCCCTCAAGTTAGCATTTCGTTCCCTTAAATTAATAATTCGTTCCCTCAAATTAATAATTCGTTCCCTCAAATTAATAATTCGTTCCCCCAAATTGCCAATTCGTTCGCACAAGTTATTATTTTGTTTCTTCAAGTTATTATTCGTTCCCTCAAATTAATAATTTGTTCCCTCGAGTTAGCATTTCGTTCCCTCTACTTAATAATGTGTTCCCTCAAGTTAATAATTTGTTCCCGCAAGTTAGCATTTCGTTCCCTTAAATTAATAATTCGTTCCCTCAAATTAATAATTCATTCCCTCAAATTAATAATTCGTTCCCTCAAATGGCCAATTCGTTCGCACAAGTTATTATTTTGTTCCCTCAAGTTATTATTCGTTCCCTCAAGTCAATAATTTGTTCCCTCAAATTAATAATTCGTTCCCTCAAATTAATAATTTGTTCCCTCAAATTAATAATTCGTTCCCCCTCAAATTAATAATTTGTTCCCTCAAGCTATTATTCGTTCCCTCAAATTAATATTTCATTCCCTTAAAGTAATAATTCGTTCCCTCAAATTGCCAATTCGTTCGCACAAATTATTTTGTTTCCTCAATTTATTATTCGTTCCCTCAAGTTAATAATTTGTTCCCTCAAGTTAGCATTTCGTTCCCTCAAATTAATAATTTGTTCCCTCAAATTAATAATTCGTTCCCTCAAATTAATATTTCGTTACCTCAAAATTTTCCTCAGATTAGCATTTCGTAGTATTTATAGGGGATACTACGGAGCCCCAATTTGAGGGAACGAATAATAACTTGAGGGAACAAATTATTAATTTGAGAGAACGAAATAATAATATTTTTTACTTCGTGTTCTCTCTGGGGCTCCGTAATACGGAGATACCGTAGGGTCTATGGGAAACTAAATTACAGAGATCCAAACCCAACCCCATCCCACCCATCCCGAGTACGTTTAAGGTCAACATAAAAACTAACTGGTAGAGAGATATAAAATTTATGACATGAGATGAAAAAGATTTATCGATATAATTTTTTATGTCTGATCTATGTTGGTTCATACGTTTAGATATTTGTTGACTAGTTTGTCCAATATATTGGACGTCACATTTTTTGCATGTGATCAAATAAATAACGTTTGATGTTGCACAATTAGTATCACAATGCATATTAAACGTTTCTTTTGTATTACTACTACTGAAAGAAGTACTTTCATTAATAAGAGAACAGTGCGAACATCTAGGTCTATTACATTTAGTTGCTGATCCTTTTCTGTACGATGTTTTTTTCTAATTTAGAATTAATTAGGTAATCTTTAAGATTTTTTGTCCTTTTATAAGCAAGCATGGGCTTGCTTTCGTGTAGCAATTTAACATTTTCTTTACCTGATAATTTTAACAAATCCCAATATTTATTGATAATCTTACCTATATTAGGTAAACTTGGGTTATATTCAATAATAAAGGGAATGATATCCTTATTTGTATTTTTGATTTTACATTGTAAATATTCAAGTTGTGTAAGAGAAGATACTTTTTGGAAAGCAGCATTAATGATATCAATAGGGTAATTTCTATTTAGAAAATGATGACCTAACTCTATCAAAGATGATTTAAAAACAGTGTCATCCGAAATAATTCTTCTATATCTTTTAGCTTGACTATATGGTATCCCACTTTTACATGATATAGGATGGCATGATGAATATTCAATATATTGATGAATATTTGTGTTTTTAACATGAACCATGGTAGTGATGTCATTATTTTCATTTTTTATGACGTCTACGTCCAAAAATGATATTTTAGTTTTAGACACATTGAATGTAAACTTTATTGTTGGATGTAATTTGTTTAAACTGTCTATAAAATAATAAAGGTCTTCTAATGGATAACTCCAAATCATAAAGATATCGTCTAAAAACCTTCACCAAACATCTGGTTTTAATAAACATTTATTTAGAAAATCATTTTCCAATTTTCCCATAAATAAAGATGCATAAGAAGGTGCCATAGGACTAACCATTGATGTTCCCATTTTTTGGAGATAGTTTGTATTACCAAATTGAAAAAAGTTTATTTTCGAGCACAAGTTTTATCAAATTACAAACATGTTCTTTTGATAGTTTACATGTATATTCGTTTTCTCCAAGATAATATTTACATGCTTCGATACCATCATTGTGTGGTATATTCGTGTAGAGTGAAACCACATCAAGTGTAACTAGTAATGAATTTTCAGTTAGTTTTGGTAAAGATTTCAATTTGGTAATGAAATCAAAAGTATCTTTGACATATGAAGGTAGTGATTTCATTAGTGGTTGTAAAACATGATCAATATATTTGGATATATTATTTGTAACTGTTACGTGCTTAGGCTCGAATAAGCAGCAACACAGAAAGAGTGAAAACTAACAAGCTTGTAAAACTTTAACAATGATTTTTATTAAGTACAATTATTTTCATAAAATAAATAAACTTACGGTTTTAGAGAATCAAATCCAACAAATATAGAATTCACAAAATAATCCACTAATGGAATTGCAAGTCCTGATAAATAAATGTTCTAATAGTTCCAGGTTCGAATCTTGACGATGTAATCCAAAATGGCTGACAATGTCACGTGATGCAGTTCTTGTTTTGTTATCATCCAAATGAAAATCATAAACACATGTCCTTTTCCAGATAATTCTTCTTTCTTCAATGAATTGACACAAAGTCCAGAACAAGATAATTAAACTCAAACATGAATACAACTAATAACTTAAAGCCCAAAATTCTACTAATGTTAGCTTCCAAAACACAGCTATATATAACTGTTTTTCTGAAGTAAACAAGTGATCACGTGATCTTTCTAGAAATTCATGGAAGGTCATTACCTTCAGCAAGTCACTATTCTAGATATGTCCTACACCCCAAGAACTAAAAATAAAAGTTATCCTTGAAATTAACCAATAATTTTAGAAGCCTGTTGACAATGTCTAAAGCAGGGTCAGAAATTGGGTCAACAAGCCAAGGTCAAAAACTTGTTTACAATTAAAGGATGGTCAGCCTGTATTTTCTAAACAAATCTCCCAATTAATGAATATTAAACCCTAAATGACAAATTTGGATTTAACAATTAAAAATTAAATAATTTAAATCCAATAGCCGTAACATAACTGAGTTACAAGTAGAAATCATAGGTCTACCTGGATATCCTAAAGGTAGTGACTTATCAATCGTTTTATGTATTTTTGGTAAAATATAAAATTGAGGTGTGCGTATTTTATTCGGGAAGATATCTAGTTCATCATGTATTGAGCAATTGTGTATAGCGATTTGATTAATACATTTGCTTATGTTTTCTTTAAATTCTTCAGAAGGATTATAGGAAAGTTTTGTATAATATTCTCCATCATTTAATTGTCTTTCTACTTCTTCAATATAATCTTCTTTATTCATTATCACTATGGTGCTAGACTTATCGGCCTTTTTAATAGTAATAATTTCGTCCTGTGATAAGGTACGCAAGGAAATTAATTCTTCTTTAGATACGTTAGTAAAATGTTTTCTTTTAGAACTGCTATTTAAAATTTCTTGTTTAGTTGCTTCAATATAAAAATCGAGATAAATATATCGACCACTAGAAGGTGTAAATGATGATTCTTTTTTATTGAAAAAGGGCTTATTTTTAGATGATAACTACTTTTGTCTTTTGAGTGTGTATATGATTGTGAGAAAAATTCTTTTAATTTTAACGATCTAGTGTATTTGAAAAATGCTTCTGCTAAATTGATATTATCATGCACATTTGGTTCTTGGACAAAAAGATAAACCCTTACCTAGTAGAATGTAATCACTATCAGTTAGAGTTCATTTAGAAAGGTTTAACACAGTTTCTTTTCCTCTTTTGATTTCCTTTTTTCTTTTCATGTCTTTCCTCCATTTGTTCTTGTTTTGTATTCTTATAAATCTCCTATTCTTTCTTTTGTTTGTGTTGTCTGCAACAGATCCTTGAGGGTTTCCATAAGTTTTTGTAATGTTTCTATTACGGTTATGTTGGACTCCTGTGCAATTTTCTTCGCCCCATTTTTTACTGCATCTGCATAGGTTGTCCTTTGTGTGCTTGGGGCTCTTAAGTTTTTTGCTTGATCAATTGTTGAGTTGTTTTGAATGGGTCTGTTATTTTTTACTTCTTTTAGATTTGGTTGAGATGTAATTTTTGCTGTTGGTAATGATGCATGTTCCATTTCATTTTTATTTCTTGGTTGTTGTTGATTCCTTGTTTGATTGTTAGTTACTGCACGTTTGAAGTTAATTTCCTCTGTTGTTCTACTTGGTTGTTGATTGTTTCTTTTTGATTTCTCTCTAACAATTTCCAATGCTGATGGCTTTCGTTGTTCTGGAAAGTTGTTTTTTTTTCATTTTGCAAATTTTTTAACTTTTTAAGTTGATTTGATAATAGTTCGTCTTTTTTAGATTCCGTTTTTGTAAAGAGTTCTTCATCAAAATTATTGCCAATACGGTTTTTTATCAAATTTCTAAGATTATCTCTGTTTTCTTCTAGTTCTTTGCCTAGGTTGAGTGCTTTTCTCTGGTACTCTTCTTTTAATTTCTCGCTTATCTTCAAAGACACTTTTTCAATAGGTTGTCAATAGACTCCTGAAACTTTCTTGAGGATTCGTTATTTCCAATATGAATTTTCAGTCTTAGACGTAATCCTTTCGGTACAAGATTCTCCGATATACAATTTTCCAGAAATCGTGCGTGTAGACCGCTCTTCATCTGTTTCTCAGCTAATTTCTCCATTGTTGATTTTAACAAATTTGTTTTATTATGAATACGTTGATCAGATGCTGATGCCATAGTGTTGTTTAGGTAGACTTATTAAAATATAAAATATAAAAATATATTAAAATATAAAATAAACAACGCCAACACAACATTAATACGTGTTGGCGTTGTTTATTTTATATTTTATATATATAGAAAGACTAATTAAGGAAGAACCGTTCGAGACTTAGATGTTCTTTTAAAATAACCAGAGACAGAAGAATGATGCACCGAGTCTTGCGCCTGTTCCAGGTCGGAAATGGATACTTTTCCACAATACCCCCCTCCCGCAACTAGCCGTCAGTATCGTAAGAACACTGCTCTTCACATGGGCTCGTTGAAGAGCAATACACATCATATGGGTTCATTGAAGGTGTTTAATGTGTTTAATTCAGATGCATGGACTCCAGTTATTTAAAAATTAAAGTTATAAAAACAAATTTCTCTCCTCTACATACCTGATCTATACTAACCAACTATAACCCTACTACCAAATTAGTGACTGTAGATAATTAATAATAACCCATTCACCATAATTAGGTCACAAAAATATAACCCAAACTTAGAACATATGAGGTGGTCTAAAATCCAGGACCATCAAGCCCAGCTTGACAAGCAGGCACCAAACTAACTAGGAAAATTAGTCAAGACCCCAAACATTTAACTGTATAAGATGATCTAATATATCCCAGGACCATCATGCCTGGATGTACAGTGCGGCACCTAAATAGCTAGGAAAATTAATTATTTGACCAAAAATGTATTTTTTTATTTATTTATATAAGGTAGTCTTACCCAGGACCAAATGGCCCGGCCGCACAAAGCGATAACATACACAAATAAACAACTTATGAACTAAATACTTTAATTAGTCACTAGCAGTCACTGGCGTTGTAATAATCTCTTCTTAAAACAGCACAGAATATTTTCTCAAAATTCAAAATTCAAAATTCAGATACTTTCGGAAACCAATCTATTTAACCAAAAATTAAAAATTCATGAATAATGCCACCTTAAACCAAATCATCTGGAAACAGCGGACACCTCTACTGTGGACAGTCATCTGCCTTCACGTACCCTTCATCCTTTGCCTCAGCTGGAAACCATATATCAGCGCGCTAGGTCCATTCCCAATCATGATAGCCCACCATTCAGGTCATAAAGGTTCTATATGGATCCATGAACCTAGGCCAAATTGTACGTAATGTGCGCACACCTTGTTAATTCAAATAAGGAAGAAGTCTGACCATCCATTCTTGATTCATCATCCTATGAAGATGTGTTCAAGACCAACTAAGCTAAACGAAGTTTATGTTATTTTACACCGTGTCAGACAAAGTCCGATACGGAAACCTGAAGAGATAAAGTCAGAATGTTAAAAGGGACCTAATACATGATAGAAGACCTCTTCAGAGAGGAAATTAAGGAGATAGAAGAATGGACGAAGAAGTACAGACTTCAGAAGCAACAAAGAGAATTGAGAGAGAGAGAGAGAGAGAGAGAGAGAGAGAGAGAGAGAGAGAGAGAGAGAGAGAGAGAGAGAGAGAGAGAGAGATAGCTGCAGTAACAACAGCAGGAACCGAACAGAGGATTTGTGGTCTCTATGTGTTTGTAACTAGTGTTTGTAGGTATAAAAAAAAAAGTGACCGCGATTTTGGTGATCATATGAAACTTTCTGAATTTTGGTATATTGGGGATGTTTTCCTTAACGTTCGCCCTTATACATACTGTAAAGGAAGTGCTCGTCAGTCTGGCTACCAACATATACTAGGCACCCATAGGAACATTATTGAATATCTCAAAATAACGGCTAATAGGCAAAATATAAAAACTAGGACATACCCAGAAATAATCCAAATAAATAACACCAACCACCAAGTCGCACACAAAATATGCTAGAGCTACTAAAAACAACAGGATTAATTAGAAAATCTAATGGATAATGATACCACGCCTGTTACGGACTTACCTACACTACGCTGGGCAAGTGGTTATCAAAAAGCCAAAACAAATATATTTTCAAATGCGCAAAAATTGCTAGCCACTTAAAGGAAAGGAAGCATCAGCAACGGACAATGATACCGCGCCTGTTACGGACCCACCTACACTACGCTGGGCAAGCAGCATCACAAGTTCATGACCTGTGCAACCAAACCAAAAATTAAGGGGCGAACAACCCAAATAGCAATAATCGGGAAACATAACAACTTACTCACCCTGAGTAAATGTGCTGCTTGAAAATACACATATACCATCATTACGAAATTGTATTACCAAATTATATCAACCTTAATCAAAAATATTAGGAAAAATAACAGTACCGTCATAAATATTGAATAAAAATATGGAAATTGGTCCCATCAGCGTAGGCGTAAACGACAGGAAATACAGGAGTCTAACACCTTCCTCTATGACTATCTCTAACTTTTCTCTATATACAGCCTCGTTGACAGCAATCACAGGTAAACCAATATTAAATCAATTGTAAATAAGACCCCTAAAAGTAAAATTCTATTACAGTGCACTGAGACCAGTACACATAATTTTTTACAACCCCTGTTAAGGCCCCAAATAGAAAATATGAGGTAGTCTAAAAGCCCAAAGACTATCAGACCCCGCGACACAAGGTCGCAACAATAATGTGAGATAAAAAAAAAAAAATCCTCAAATTAGAAAATATAAGGTAGTCAAAAACCCAAGACTATCAGGCTCAGCAGCACAAGGCTGCACTTAACAACAAGATATAGGACCTAGGGCCCCAAATAGCAAATATAAGGTGACCAAAACTACAAGGCACAGCAGCACAATGCTACACCCAAACCATATAATTAGGTAAACCTTAACCAATCAGCTTAAAAATATATGGTGGTATCGAACCTCGATCCATCAGGAAAGCGGAACAATCAAAACCGCAAAAATAGGCTGTCATACGGGGCTGTATACACTTTAGATTCAGAACAGCACAGAGTCTATCAAAATTATTAGGGAAAACTTTAGACCAAGATGCCAGGGATCAAAAACGCAGCACTGACCGACCTACACGCCGACCTTGCCGAGTCACCTTTCCACCTTTCCCACCGCCGGACACAACCACGTGCAGTGCACGCCTTCGACAGCGGCAGTATCAGAATGATAGGTGTGAGTGCGTGCTGGGTCTATTCCCACTCACAAAGGCCAACCATTAATTTCGATAGACGCTATTTAGCGACTCCGATCGGACGGCCCAATTAAATAGTGTTCTATGAACACAGTAAAGCCCTTGGGAGTTGGCACTATTTCGCTCCCTCGGGATTAATTAAATAGCAAGCTCTGCTAGCATTAAACAGTGCTACATGTTCCATAGTGGACGAAGCACTATAATTCATAGATGGATGGATGGATGGATGGATGGATGGATGGATATGTTTCATTTAATCCAGTAAAGCAATGAGTGTTTTAATCACACTACTCCACTTATACACCAATTGGCAATTTGGATAGTCTCTTTTCTAGAGATTTGGTTTGAAATGAGAAGGGTTGGGATTTTCTTTAGAATTTCAGATGCACCCGGTTATCTCCCAGGCCGTGCCCTACACACGCTGCGTCTGCTCCAGTCTTGCTCTCAATTCACAGTGCAGATGGGAGTTAACTGGCTTCATTCTCCCAGTCTTTTCTTTGGATGATAGTGAAAACTTCCCCCTGTCTTCTTCAATTCCTCTTTTTTGGATGCATTACTGGTAGTGATTGTGGTGCTGGTACATGATGTTGTGGCTGTGGATGTCGTACTGTTTGTGCTTGACGTGGAGGTGTCCTCACCTCAGGCTTGACCTGACAGACAGGGAACAGCATGAGGTGAGGCAGGATAGGCTTTTACATTTCCCCTACTTTCTTTTTTCCCTTCTCCTCCTCCTCCTCTTTTCTGTCTGATTTGGCTATAGTCTACATAGCCAGTTCATCCAGGATAAGCGTGATATATTCCAGGTGCATCTGAAGTTAGAGAAATTTTAAAATTCTACTGCTCATTTGTACAGTTGACAAGTCAAAGATGGGTAGCCAGACTGACGAGCTCTTCCTTTACATACTATAAGCGCGAACGAAAACATCCCCAATATACCAAAATTCACAAAGATTCATATGATCACCAAAAATGCGATCACTTTTTTTATAGCTTCAAACACTAGTAACAAACACATAGAGACTATTTGAAAAGCTGGTTCAAGGAAGAGCTTATAGAGACACTTCTAACAATATCAAACAAATTAAGTTCTTATAGACACACTTCTATTTTTTTAAACATAAATATACACTGTTTGGCAATTGAATTAATGCCTCTTTTCTAGAATAATGGCGTAGCCCTGAAAAGGGCAGCTGTTGTGCACGAGGAGTTATGACAATCTTTTATCGTCTAAGATTTCGTCCCATTCTGACGGTAGGCTTTTCCACAGGATAGGGCCTGCTTCTTCGGAAAGAGAAGGAGAACGCTTTTTTGTCGATACGGAAGTCCACAAATCCTCTGTCCGGTTCCTGCTGTTGTTACTGCAGCTATCTCTCTCTCTCTCTCTTCTCTTTGCTGCTTCTGAAGTCTGTACTTCTTCGTCCATTCTTCTATCTTCTTAATTTCCTCTCTGGAGAGGTCTTCTATCATGTATTCGGTCACTTTTAACATTCAGACTTTATCTCTTCAGGTTTCGGTATCAGACTTTGTCCGACACGGTGTAAATTAATGTAAGCTTCGTTCAGCTTAGATAGTCTTGAATACATCTTCATAGGATGATGGATCAACAATGGATAGACAGACTTCTTCTTTATTTGAATTAACAAGGTGTGTTATTGTTCCTATGGGAAGGAATCAGTGCTTCTTCCACCAAACGTTTATGTACCCAGGGGGCACTATAAATTTGGCCTTGGTTCATGGATCCATATAGGCCCTTAATTACCCGAATTGTGGGCTATCATGAGTGGGAATGGACCCATCGCGCTGATAATTGGTTTCCAGCTGAGGCAAAGGATGAAGGGTACATGAAGGCATATTTCTGTCCACAGTAGAGGTATCCGCTGTTTCCATGTGATTTGGTCTAAGGTGGCGTTATGCATAAATTTTGAACTTTTGGTTAAATAGATTGGTTTCCGAAAGTATCTGAATTTTGAGAAAAAATTCTGTGCTGTTTTTAAGAAAAGATTGTTACAACGCCAGTGACTGCTTAGTGACTAATTAAAGTATTTAGTTCATAAGTTGTTTATTTGTTTATGTTATCGCTTTGTGCGGCCGGGCCTGTTAGGCCTGGGTAAGACTACCTTATATAAATAAGGTCGGTTTTTTAAAATAAAAAAATACATTTTTGGTCATAATTAATTTTCCTAGCTATTTAGGTGCTGCACTGTGCATCCAGGCATGATGATCCTGGGATATTAGACCATCTTATACAGTTAAAAATTTGGGGTCTTGTCTAATTTTCCTAGTTAGTTAGGTACCTCATTGCAAAGCTGGGCTTGATGGTCCTGGGTTTTAGATCACCTCATATGTTCTATGTTTGGGTTATATTTTTGTGACCTAATTATGGTGAATGGGTTATTATTAATAATCTACAGTCACTAATTTGGTAGTAGGGTTATAGCTGGTTAGTATAGATCAGGTATGTGGAAGAGAGAATTTAGATTTTATAACTTTAATTTTTAAATAACTGGAGTCCATGTATCTGAATTAAACACATTAAACACCTTCATTGAACCCCTATGATTTGTATTGCTCTTCAATGAGCCCATGCAAAGAGCAGTGTTCTTATGATGCTGATGCCGGGGGGGGGGAGGGAATGGGGAGGGGAGGGGATTTCTGACTTGGAACAGGCGCAAGACTCTCGGTCCTTCATTCTGGTTGTTTTAAAAGAACGTCTAAGTCTCGAACTGTTCTTCCTTTCTTAGTCTTCCTATCTATCTCTGGGAGTGTGAAGGCCTCTGCAGGTGTGTCCTCGTCGTCTCTTTCTGCCTTGTCTTTACTGTGGAGATAGGAAAACAGGAATGCCTGACTTGGTACCGTCCAGGGCATTAATAGGAGTTTCTCCTCGGCCCAAAATCTCTCTAACAGTTAGATTTTGTGTTGACCTTAAACGTTCCAGGGGTGGGGTGGGGTTTGGGTCTCTGTAATTTATTTTCCCATAGACCCTACGGCATCCCTTATAACTGCTTTTAGTTCCCTCAAAATAATAATTCGTTCCCTCAAATTAATAATTTGTTTCCTCAAGTTACTATTTTGTTCCCTCAAGATAATAATTCGTTTCCTCAAATAAACATTTCGTTCCCTCAAACAATTAATTCGTTCCCTCAAATTACTATTTCGTTACCTAAAAATAATAATTTGTTCCTTTAAATTAATATTTCGTTCCCTCAAATTATTATTTCGTTCCCTCAAGTTATTAATTTATTCCCTCAAAGTAATATTCTATAAATAGAAACACTGAATTCGTCTGCAGCGCGAGACCCTTGTCAGCCAGGTTTGTTCAGGTGTAGATATTAGGTTACTATTTAGTTTAGATGATGAATGCCATTTTTATGCGAGATATGTAATTATAGTGTGATATTTTGTGATAAATGTTCTTCAATCGTTCATGCCATCATTTTCACATGTCAGACATGGAATTGTAATGAAATACGATGAATTCGAGAGGCCCGTTGAAGACTGGAGTTTTTTGCACACGAGTCTGACGTACCAACGCATATCTCTTAAATAACCATGTCCTGAACCCAGTCGGCGAATTAACCTTTATTTTCACCATTACGGTCACAATCCCTTTCTAGAAAAATCAATCTGACAGAAGTAGCCCATTCTACCAGTTTAAGAGTTATGCGTTGGTACGTCACTGTCTTTTGAATGTATATGTGTAGTTTTTCAGTCTTCTTGCAATTCTGAAGCGATAAAAGACTCATGAGAAAAAGTCAAATCGAGCGAAGGGTTGTGATCACGCATGCATTCCTTGTGTTTATTTATATTACCGATAAGGGTTAATCATGTTGTCAGACATTTCGCCGTACTTTATTGATAAAACATCAGACTCCTGTGGTCTAAGTAACAAAAACTAACAAAAGAATGAATACATTTTTTAAATAAAAAAAGATAAATACATGAAATAAATTAACTATGAGTCAGCTAAGTATTAATTATTGAAAAATGTTGACGACAAAATTTAACTTTCGAGTGAATAAAAAATTAACAAAGATAAAGAATATTAAATGAGATGGAATCAATACTTTACACTTTCTGAAAATAAAACTCGGCCTGAAATTACTTAGCTTCTTTCTCGTAAATTTCACTATCATTAAAGTTTGAACACCTAGGAAAGTCTGAGTCTATATATATCCCGGTTTGTTTGTACCCCCCTACCGATTTCAGTAACGAAAAGCATAAACAAGATAAAAAGTCAATTAATCATACCAGTTCATTCATTGATTTATAATTTCTAACCCGATTGCTCTGTCAAAAATATTTCTTGGATTGCGTTTCTGGTAGAAAGATGATTTTATTTACAATTTATATGTATCATATACATACGTGTAAGCTGATCAAGAAAAAAGTAAAACTGAATCTGTAGCATACATTAACAATGAAGATACTAAAGCTATACAGTAAATTAAGTTTACAAATAAAAAATTACTTTGTCAGAATTAAAGAAAATATTGAAGAGTATATCTATACAATTCTTCAGAAAGTAAAATGGAACTCATTAGTATAATTTCTGTCACCAATACCCATCTGTTTGGGATTTTAAACTTAGCTGTTTTGACATTAAGAAGTAATTTCCAAGTCATTTTTATTTAATTAATGAGTTTAACAACTTTCTTGCTGAGACAATCATGATTTTAAAGTAAAAAATGTCTGCATAATAGAAATAATTGCTGATTTAATTAATAAAAAATGCTTTTATGCTCTAATTGTCGTACATGTTCAAAACCCATTAATTCTAGAATTGCTAAAATCTAATAGGAATACAATGTTTGAATTGCTAAAAAAATGCTTATTGTGAAAAAGATAACTAAACTTAATTATAAGAAACTAATGATCACAGCAATACAAATTTTGATTTATGATACATGTTTTAGGAATTTAATTAAATTGTGATGAAGGTTTCCGAGTTAATAGTACCAAACAGCCCATTAACAGCTATGGCTCTCACTGAAGCATACACTCTGCGTCCAGATTCTCCAACATCATTTCTAGGTAGAGTAAACTCAATAAAGGTGTTCTTTGTCTCCTGCCACTGAAGGATATCTGCACTGGAGGGGGTGAAGCCAACGCTGACCTCATAGTAGAGAGGGTACATAGATTGAAACAAACTATTCCATGAAATAGTTACAATCTCAGAGACTTTGTTCCAGGTCATTCTTAGGTCTTCATTGCCTTCATTAATAAAAATAAAAGATTAATTTAATTTCAAATTTTACACCTGCTTTAATGGTTATTACATTTACTATCATGCAGCATTGGTTGTTTTGAGACTTTTTGCTACCAGATTTGATTATTTTAAGCATAAAGTCAAAAGAATCCTGCATGCTTAAAATTTCAATTTTAAAATTAATCCAATTTCTTTGTTGAAATATTTTATCCCATGATTATGAGAAAGCAATTAAACACTATAAATGTTTCATAATTATGTGTGAAAGGTATGCAACAGGTGTTTTCTTTAATGTTTAAGTCACCGTAAAATCATATTGAAAAAATAAAATCCTATTTATCCTGATAAATCAAGTTTATTAAACAATATCTAAGTAAATCACTCAATTGAACACATTAACCCCAGTTGTTTTTATTTGCTGTTTTCACATGAAATGCAAGTAGGAAACACATTTTGGGGACTATTTCTGAATACATCCTAATACATTGATTTCCAAGCAATATTCCATTAGACAAATGGCTAGTTGTGCTAGAGAAAATGTTTTTCATTGGCTAGTTTGCTGGTGCATGAGCAAAAGGGGAGAAAAATGGACTTCATTGTTTTTTTTGCTTAACAGACTATAATTTTTGTATGGAGAAGACTCTTTATTCAAAATGTCTACCTTATCCTACTTTGTGCACATGTTCATCTGTCTGTGTGCACTTCAGACCGGTCTGCCTTAGATCTGAGCCCATAAAGTCTAAAATCTGGACACAAATTCAGATTCTAACCATAAGCGAATTTTGGGTGAAAAAAAAAGTCTAAAAAGGTTTTTCCGTCTGTATTTTGTAATGCAACTAAAAAATGTCAATATTATCTGCTATCATTGTAGAGCTACATCTGTCTACCTTTTTATAATACCAACAACTTTAGTGTATTATGCATACCCTTGATGCTACAGACCTTGGAAGTAGGCTACTACCTCAAGCCCCGTAAAGTCATCGTTAGAGGTTAACGTATTAATAGTCAGTAATCAGTTTAAGACCTTCCAGGCGTTTTGCAATAAACAAAATGAATGCATCCATGGCATCATACTGCCTTGCCTGCAATAATGACTTGTAGCCTGTACATAATTGGGACATGATATATGTCTCCTACTTATGAAAATAAATTCTTTCTGCAAAGTATTATGATCTATGTTTCAGTTAAATGTGCTTTGCTTCTGTTGCATGGTTTAAGTTTCAGTCCCTGCTGCATGTAGATGGTGTATTGTGATGAGCACATGCATCCAATCTAGTAACGGAGGTGGTTATGGAAATCAACATTTGAACACTCCAGCAGCATCCTTAAATCAACACCAAGTCCATGAATGTGACACTTGCTGTATGTTAAGTGTAAGTACATTCTGTGTAGATTTGCAACATAAAACTATGTTTATTTTTTCCAGGGATAAATCTTATGAGCTATACACAACTGATTACTTTCAGCTTTGCTTAAGTTTATCATACATACCCAATTAAATATCATTTTACATTTATTATCATTAATATTATTATCTGTAGTAGTAGTAGTAATCATGTCTATTATCCTGCTTCTCAATTCTCTTGATAACTTTACTGGGATACAATTTATTTTGTTCTTTTTATATATAGCAGTGATTTTTTGCCATGTATAGTTTCTGTACTTTGTCCCCAGCATAAAGATGTGTGTGTGTGTGTGTGTGTGTATTTTTATACATCCTCCTATATCCCTGGTGAGGTGCCTGTTATGGTTGTGGATAGAAAAAAATCTAATTTACCTGAGAAAACTCTTATCACACTGATGAAATGCATACATTTTGTTTCAAGATGTTGAAATACTCACAGATCATTAATATGTATCCCCACATACGCCTCTTACCCTTATGAAGATTATATGCTTGTCCAAAATGATGTCATGATGAGCTAAAAAATCCCCCCAAAATTATATTTTCTATATGACCAAACACTATAAAATTCAGAGTTTCATTTGCTTTTAATATTATTTGCATATGAGATTACAAAAGGACTGGAGCTAAACCCCTGTCTACAATGTACTTAATTGTTTGATATAGTTCAGATGAAAAAGTTAAATATAGACCTAACAGCAGCTGCATATACTTAAACCTTACAAATATAATCAGTGACCAGTAAACCTCTCCCTATAATACTCACGTGGCACTGGCTTTTGTGTAAATAGGGTTATATTTGTTGAAATCTTTTCACTGTATGTTCTTGCTTCATTGATGCCTGTTACTGCTACCATGTACACCCCATCCATCAGGTGAAGTCCTTGAAATGTGGCATACACATAACTGTCCACTTCCCCGAGAACAATTTCAGATAGATGTGTATCTGAACTTTCCAGGTCCACCTATGTATGATGCAAAATTGTGAAATTATTGTAGAGATTGAAGGCTTGATAATTTAATAACTGATAAAGGCAAATATCACTCACAGATAGTTCATGACATCTTGAAACAGCATTGTTACGTATATTTGATTTAAAACATTTATTTATTTTTGTCAGTTCAAATTTGACATTTTGGATTTAAAATTCATTAATTGGGAGAGATTTTCTAGAAGGTGGGGCTCATCTTTAAACATCAAGTGTTGACCTTGCTTGTTAACCTCATTTCTGGCCTTGTTTCAAGGTGATAAATAAGCATATAAAATGATTGGTTAATTCCTAGGACATTAGAGCTTTACTTTAAATATGATTGGTTGATTCCAAGGACATCTTTCTAGATCATGCTGTATACGTGATTTTGCGAGCATGGGTTATTTCTATGACCTTCTGGAAAATCACGTGACCCCTTTCTGTTTATGAGGGAATCATATATAGCTATGTTTTAGAAGCTAACGATTTAGTAGAATCTCTGGGCTTTTAAATTACTAGTTGTGTTTTCGAGTTATTTTGGAAATTATTCCAATTCTTTTGGATTCAAGAGTAATTTATTGTGTTATTACCTTGTACTGGTAAATTATTTCAATTCGTTTGGGATCAAGAGGACTTATTGTGTTATTTATCTGGACAAATTACTTGTGCTCATAAATTTTCATAAAATCAGAACTGCATCATGTGACATAGTCTGCCATTTTGGATTACTTTGTCAAGATTCGGACAGGAAACTATTTGGACATTTTATTATCAGGACTCTTGCAATTCCACTAGTGGATTATATTGTGAATTCTTTTTGGATGTATTTTTTGGACATGATTCTCTAAAGCCGTAAGTTTATATATTTTCTTTTATGAAAATATTTGTACTCAAAAAATTGTTTGTTAAAGTTTTACAAGCTTGTTACTTTTCACTTTTTCTATGTTACAGCTTATTCAAACCTAAGCATGTAACAGCATGGAATCAAACTTTAGGAGAAGAAGACATGGATGATTTTTAGCTAATACATTAAAACACAATGTTTCCAATGGATGTTTAAATTCAGACCCAGATAGATTATAGTTAGAAGCTGGAAAGTTATAAATTTGACCATAAGTGTCCATGATTGCAACATTTATGAGGAATGTGACTGGTCCACTCTCAGAAATAAGAAAAATCCCACAAACTGTGTACATTGTATACAATTATTTGTAATGATTCAATGTGTTATTTAAACACACATTATCTTCCTCCTTTGGTGGGAGAAATTAAAAGCGATACTTTATGGAATTGATGAAACTTCTCCAGATTAAGTGCTAGACTTTAATTATCAAAAATATCTTTAGTAAAATCTTGCATTCTCACCTGAAAGATAATCCCTAATGCAACTGTGGGGTAGATGCAAAAAATGCACATCAATATAATTTATGCTGTATTCATAAACAGTGCAAAGGCAAATTTGATACTTAGTCATTTCCATCTCTACAAACAGGTTTCTGTTTATCATTTCCATCTCTACAAGGGGCCCTGAGTGGCCAAGAGGTCTAAAACGCTTTCCATTACAGATCACTGCCGTCTCTGTCTGTGTGGGTTCAAGTCTAAGATTTGGCTATTGTAGTTATGTAAGAAAGCTTGCCAGTAGCTTCTCATGGGTCGGTGGTTCTTTTCGGGTTATTCCTCCACCAATAATACTGACCGCCATGTATAGCCTATCTTGTGCTGAAAAATGGCGTTAAACCCTAAAAAAAACAACAACAACCATCTCTACAAACAGGTTTCCGTTTAGCTCACCCAAACTTAACACTGATTTAAATTTAAATTTGTATTATCATAAAGTTGTTTTAAAAAACACATTAAGGGTACAAGGTGTTTAAACTAATACATCTTCCTTAGATTCTAAATACAAAGGGAAGATTTTTTTTCCCCAACAGTACAATGACCAATTGGTATTTGATATAGGTGAATTAGAGAACAAACTCTAATCTTTCAAAAGTTTGCTAACACAATGCTTTACTAGCTTTGATAGTTGATGTAGGTGCATTGCAGATTGTAATCCTTCAAAAGTTTGGTAACACAATGCTTTACTAGCTTTGATATTTGATGTAGGTGCATTGCAGATTGTAATCCTTTAAAAGTTTGGTAACACAAGCTTTACTAGCTTTGATATTTGATGTAAGTGCATTGCAGATTGTAATCCTTCAAAAGTTTGGTAACACAATGCTTTACTTAATTTGTATATATTTCTTCCATTCTGAAACTTATTTTTCATTTTTCAGCACAGCTTTTATTTTTTTTCAGGTGGGGGGGAGACGCATTTAGTATGGCAACATTGTATTAATTTGTATCATTATACATGTATATGGGAAAAGGCTTACTGAGAACTCCTTTTGCATAATTAACAAATGAAATATGTGTTAATTATAACTAGTACATGTACCTTTATTGACACAAGGAATTAAAACTTGATGTGTTAATAATTAAAGCACTATATGCTCTTAACGTTTTGCAGTACTGTTCTTGATAAATAAGATTTACTCAAAGAAAATTAGATCAATACTCACAAGAAAGCTAACAATTCCAGTACCCTCCTGAAATCCTGTCCAGCGTAATCTTACAGATGTGGGATCACTGAAAAAGGAATCCTGAACAGGATATTCTGTTTTTGATGCCCCAAGTACTTCAATGCTGACTCCTGGTGCTGGTAAAACAGACTGTGTGATACGTACCCCATCACTGGAGTGAGTAATTGTTAATCCAGCATTATTTTTACATCTGATTGTATTATATACTGTAAGTCCAACAAGATGGTCATCAGTGCAGTCCCTTGATGAGCTGGCTTTTTGAACATCTACATCCATAAAGTCTTGTATGTCAGTACCATATTTATTTGTGCCTGATAATAGTCAAAGAAATTCAATCAGCTTATAGTTTTATGACTAGATATTTCCCATGCTTAGACTCAATTTTTTTGTACCAATGTGTTTAAATTTGATAATTTTAAGCTGGCAAAATAGTGTTGTGAAGTGACTGGTGATATGCAATAAAGATGAAAAATAAAATTTAACCTAAACCTTTATTAAAATATTTTGACTTTAAACTAACTACAAAATAAAATGTACAAGTGAGCATTTCTCAGAATGAAATGTTTGAACTTCATTATGATTTACAAAAAGTACCATATATACTTGCATATAAGCTGAATAATTTAGAAAAAAATTCAAGCAGCTGAATAATTTAGAAAAAAATACAAGCCTGCAAGAAAATGGGACTTGGTTTATCTAGGATCTAAATTTGAACATATTTTAGTTATTTTGTCAATTACCATAATGGCTGCAAATCTTGGAACATAATTTTTTTAATTTATTTTGAGTCCTACAACTTGTATACATGTAAAAAAAATATATTTTCAGTGTCCAAACACTTTGCATGTTCATATTTTCTGATTTCTTCAACATGACATTAAATAAAGGTAAATAAAGACTTCGTAATTCATGGTTTGTAATTCAATTGGTTTGAGATTACCCATGAAACCAGGTTTACACAGTGCAAAACATGATTAATGTCACTTGAATCATTGTTTATTCTGGAAAATATTACCAAACTGCATTCTTCCAGGTCTTGTTTTAAGCTAGACATACATAGATGTTTCATTTACACTGATCCATGTGCTTACGAGTTACAACTTTTTAGTGATAGAAGTAATCCTAAAAATACACAACATAACAATACTGAATTATACGGGAAAGATTATACATGCATTGTAATAAATATAGGAAACATGAATATATTCATTTGTCTCTCATTCAGTCTCTTCCCTTTCTTTCAAACATGCCACTATTCATTATTACCAAGATTCTACAACATCAAACTCCTAACTAAAATAACATCAATACTTAATTTAAATATTTTAAAATATTTGGCTCTCTCTGTGGAGGCTACTCATGGGCTAGAAATCTGAAAGTAAAAAACTGATTCCCAATCAGTATAAGGCTGATCCCAGCATTACAATTTTATTTTGGGCTGAAGCCAGCATTGCAATTTATTCTGGGTTGATCACAGCATTACAATGTATTCTGGGCTTATCCCAGCTCAAGCAGAATTGGTGCTAGGTTGATCCAGGCATTAAAGTGTGTTTATGTCATTGTTTGTCTGTCACTTTGACGAGCACCTCTTTGGTCATTAGAGGGTTGGAGGGGCTGGTTCTGTTCTGTGGATGTTCAGGAGGCTGATGAGGTTTACTCTTGCATGGAATGTTCACTTGCATAAGGGATACTGGGACATCTCCAGGAGGGTTGATGACACATGCTTTCTGGCTTGCCTCTTCAGCTCTGCAGCTGCTGTCCTGCTTAATTTGCACAACTTGGAGCCTTTGTGCACAGAGGAATACCAAGTGACTCAATCACTTGTTGTTTGCTCCCAGGAATCACGGTTTATGATGATTACTTTCAATGCAGCTTTCAGATCATGTCCCTCCTAGCATAGCCGGCACTGCATCAAGAAGGTGTGGATGCTGTGGAGACCTGCTTTAGCAAGTACCTCAGTGTCTGGAACCTAGTCCTGCCACTGGATGTTGATGATTTTCCTGAGACTTGTGGTGTAAAAGTGGTTCAGCTTCCTGGCATGGTGTTGGTACACTGTCAATGTTTTGCATGTGTAGTGGTGTCTAAAGGTCTACAACTGTCCTGTAGACCTTTAGTTTGGTCTGGATGCTGATGCCTATTCTATTCCAGATGTTGGCATACAATCTGCTGAAAGTTTCACTACCAATAATCACCTTATCGTCAATATTGATGCTCTGTGAAAATGTGCTGTCAAGGTAGGTGAAGCAGTTCACTACCTTAAATTTTTGGCTGTCTTTAGTGATGTTGGGCTCAACATGGGGCTTTCCAGGAGCCAGCTGTTGCAGGACTTCAGTCTTCTTGGTACTGATGGTTAGAACAAAGCTTATGCTGGAGCTAGAGAACTTGTCAACACTGCATTGCAGGTGGCCTTCTGAGCCAGCATTTAGGGCAAAGTCATCAGCATATAAGAAATTCCTGATAGTGTCTGTCATAACCCTTGGTTTTTTGCTTGAAGCCTCCTGGGATTGAGTAGTTTTCCATCTGTACAGTATCTGATGTCAACTCCAACCTCTCAGTCTCGGAAAGCATTAGTCAGCATATCAGAGAACACTATACTTAACAGTGTATGTGCCAGAACACAACCCTGCTTGATGCCATTGGTTACTGGGAATGGCTCAGATGTCACTCTATTGTACTGGACTTGTGCCTAGATGCTGTAACTGGAAATGCTGCACCATGGATATAATTTGTTCTTGGGCATCTGTACTGGGCCACTGCCTTCCACAAGCCTTCTCTACTGACAGTATCGTCAAGTTGATGTTGATCAAGAAAAGGTCAGTGTTTTTCTCTTGACATGTCTCTTGTAGATGCCTCACAGCAAACACCATGGTGATGGTCACTCATTCTTTCTGGAATCCAGCCTGGCTTTCTGGCAGTAGTCCCTGGTCAAGGTGCATAATGAGGTGGTTCAGTAGGATTCTAGCGAGTATCTTTCCTGCAATTGTGATCAAGATATACCCTGATGGTTTGTCACTTCCCTTTGCACTTATACAGGTGGATTATGGATGCATCTTCTGAGAAGGGTGGATGATCCAGAGGATTTAGGTCAATACACTTCTTTCTGGGCATTGTAGAAGTTCTAAATATCATGCTGGTCTGTATAACTCTGGATCTCATCAGCTTTGTTGCTCAACCATGTGTCTTGCATCTAACAGTTTCTGCTGTACAGTGTTGTGTATATTGTTGTACACATCTTTCCTAGAAGTGGACTTAAAAGTTGTTGAGGTAGGTTTGATGGAAGTGGTGTTTCTCATCAAGCAACTGCTTGATCTCATCGCAGTTCTCATCAAACCAGTCTTGATGCTTTCTGGTTGAGGATCCTAGGGTTTCCGAAGCTGTGCTGTAGACTGGCTCTCTGAATGCTACCCATCGGTCTCCACATTCTGATTGTTGAGAAAGGTGGATTTCAGATGTTCTTCAAGGGCATCCACGTGAGACTGTTTGGTACTGGTACATTTCAGCTTGGTGATGTTTAGTCATTTATGAGCCTTCTCTCCCTGTGGGTGTCTTTTGGGCAGAATGCAGATGTTGAGCTTGGTGATGATGAGGCAGTGGTCTGTCCAGCAGTCAGAGTAGCACAAGGACTTGGTCACATACACATCCTACCTGTCCCTCTTCCTGAAAATGATGTAGTCGATGAGGTGCCAGTGCTTAGAGAGAAGGTGCATCCATGGCATTCCGGTTACAGGTAGGGAGGAAGAAGCCTGTATTGGTGATCAGCAGTTCATGCTCGGCACAAGTACGGTCTCTTATTTTCCTAGCACTCCATCCCAAGCAGTGTGATCACAGCCTACTCTTGCATTGAAATCACCAAGAATGATGAGCTTATCTGCCATTGGAACATCAGCACTGACGGAGTGAAGATCCTCATCTGAATTTGTCATGGTTTGAATATAGCAACTGATGATGGTAAGGTGCATTCTTCCAGACAAGAGGGGAGTTTCATGGTCATAAGTCAGTCTTTTACTCCCTTGGGAGGTCCAGCCAATTCCCAATCAGTGCTGTCTTCACTGCAAAGTAGACACCAGCCTCGCAGCACTCTTCGCTTCCTCGACCACTCCAAAAAAAAGTGTATCAGGAGCCACTTTCACCAAGTTTGTCTTCTCCTGCAAGCTGGTTTTGCTCAAGGCAGCAATGTCCACATTGTACCTGGCAAGTTACTTTCCTATTAGGGTCGTTCTCCTCTGGATCTTTCTGCATTGTCACTGTCCAATAAGGTGCATACATTTCATGCACCAAGTGTGAGAGGAACAATCTTCATTTTCATCTTTGTATTTTGACTGGGAAGTAGGGTCCACACCACCCATGGTATGCTGGCATTGGAGTTGAGTGCAGTCGATGACCAGGATGCCCTATGTGTATCATTGAGCTCTTTAAAACACTCCACGTTGCTTTGCTGGGAAACATCTTTTTGCCTGTTGACCAGCAGGTGATTCCTCCACGCGCGCTGCCAAATCCAGTCTTCACATGCTAGGTAGACAAAGCCTAACTCACTTAAGGGTTTAAGACCTGATACCATTTCTAGTAAAGTCTGTTCTCGGCTGATCCTAGCATTCAAGTGTATTCTGGACTGATCCCAGCGTAAGTAAACAACGTGCTAGGCTGATCCCATCTTAACTAAATCTATGCTAGGGTGATCTCTGCATAAAGTGTGTAGTCTGGGTTGACCCCAGATTAGTGGAATAAAGCTAGACTGATCCCAGCTTGAAGAAAATATTCTTATATTTTCCTATTTAAAACTGTAAAAGAAATGTTTTTAACTGGCATGACCTTTATGTTATTAGTATAGCTTATGAGTATCCAATTGGAGAAAAATATCTTATCTCATGGCAGCCCCATGTGTATGAACAATATAAGGGCACAACCCATGATTTATTCATTAATGGGAGGTGATGGGTCAGTGAAAGGTTTGATGCAGAGACTCTAAATCCATTGTCTGTACCATTGAAAAACCATAGAAGGGACTGATCACATGATACTCTATATGATTCTGCAATGTAATGTAAAATCATCTAATTTGGTTGGCTCTTCAAATTTGTCTGCCAATACTGATAGGAATAATTCTGTTCATGCCCACCCCCACCCCATGTGATTTTCTAACAAGCGCCTCGAAGACAGAAGAGGCTAATAGCAGTTTCTGGCTAATAACATTTTCTAGCATAATTCCCTATCTGCCTCTCATTTTCAAGGTACATGTACAATACCCATATACAAGTCTACAAACTTCTAATGCAATAATGCCAAAAGAAACACTAGTTAACTTGAGTCTAAAGGGAGAGGTGCTGTTACGACAGTCCAGGAATGCTCAATTCCCATCATCATTTGATCAAATAATACTCAAATCTAAACTAGGCAGAAACAAGATGAGAACAAAAAATTAAATAAATGTTATGACTTTTAAAACAAATTATATTCTCTTTTAAATAACACATAATACATAGGTTCAATAGGCACTTTATTGTACATATAAAGTAATCTTTGGCATAATGGGTGCAAGTCATGTCACAGCACACTGCACCAGTCCAGTTCTGAATATTTTGTGTTGCATAGGAGTGCCTAAGGAAGAGAGACTCGTGTGAGTTTGTAGGGTTGTTAGGTGTGTCTGACATCTGTATGTGGAGCCATAAAGGGCTGATATATGAGGTACATAGGGACCCTGATAACTGAAACTCAACGAGTCTGATCCTGAAGATGCCATGGCAAGAAACATTAGCCAATACTCCATACATGCACCAAAGTACCTTTAAGTACTGAAACAAATTGGGGTTCCAAAGTCAAGTTGTGAATGCATGAAACTTGGCAATGGCCCAAAGGAAGAGAAGGGAGTGTCGTGATTGTGGAACAGTGCAACTGAAATAAGGCCTCCTTCATATAATAATCATGTCAATCCCATATAATTATTCCAATGCAAGTTTGCCTAAATAAATGCATTCAAAACTTATTGTATGTATCTTGTGATGTTGTCTCAGACGTGTGGGTCGACTTATTCGTGGGTCATGCACTTTTTAATGTTAATGCCTAATAGTATTCAGTATCGGTTTATACGTGAATGAGCTATACGCAAGTATATAAGGCATGACAAAAATATCTTAGAAAAGGTATAGAAATATCAGCAAATGAAAATTTAAATGAAGACCAATTGTGTTAATGATATGTTCAGCTTTTAAATAAGCTGAACTTGAAAGAATACAAACCAATTGCCCATTGACATGACTGTATATTTGATTCTGGGTCAGATACAACCCAGTTAGCCTGAATAATGGCTGATGTTTGGTAATCCACATCTGAATCTGAAATTATAAGTGATTAAGAATTAAATCACAAATGTATACATGTTCAGTTGCCTCCACCTCATCCTGTACAGCAAGTTTATTCCTCATAGTCAAATCATAAAATGCCAAAGCAAACAAAATGTGAAGTAATTTTCTTGCAGCATGTAAAATAGTTGATTGATTCAATGTTGATAAAATAGATAAATCAAAATGAGACAGAATACAAATAATTACTTGGATATTACATCAGAAAATTGCCATATATTCTTTTCATTACTATTTGACAATTGTTAAAGCATTGAATATTCATAATCCAAACTTGTACAAACTATTTCTAATGATCATGTTTTAATTGATATTTCCCCTTCATCAAGAAACATTAATTTTATAGTTCCCATCAGAACAGATACTGAATTCTTCTTTCATTATTTCATTTAGTCATGTGTCTAAAAGTATACATCCCAATGTCATCATGGAATAAAATCTCAGAGCAGAAAATGATTTAGTTCATGAAACTGTTTTCACTACCTGTCCCATCATTTACATCATGAAGCACAGGTGGAGTAAGGTCTATAATAATGTGATCTGAGTAGGAAACAGTCCTCAGCCCAGCAGCGTTTGTTGCCACCACAGTGATGTGAACCTTGGAGTTATATATATGTGTCAGGTGTAGAGAATTGGTAAATGCAAAGGTCTCTGTGCCAACACTCTGGAAATCCTGTAGCTGGGTGCCTCCCTCAGTGTTTCCTGCAACCAGCAAGCTTATGTGTATAAAAATAGTAACTGCTAATAAACTTGGACACTACAAACATTTCAATGATAACTGACAAACTGCTAAACATTATTCCAACTTTAAAAAGGTGCTTCAGTGTCGGTTCAAGAAAATCTTTTTAGAACCAAAACCAAAACAATAACACTAGACTAGATATACTATACTAGACTAGATACTAGACCTCAATACAATTTATGTAAAGAACTTGAAGGTCATCAAAGACCTGTCATAAACAAATAAGAACCACCTTTTGTCTTCCTTTATGTATTATCAACAAGGTAGTTAATTGTAAGCATACATTTCCTTGCCAATTAATACATAACTGGAATAGCAGAAAATATACAGACTTTATGGATGATTATGTGGAACCCATGATAGTTAATAGACTTGTCATGAGATGCTTCAGTAAGTTGTGTTTGAGAATATTCACCTGATCAAATTAATGTTAGGAAGTACTGGTAAATTTTTCTACCTCTTGAATCTCACCTCCAACCCAAATTTTTTAGATGTCTTTGTTTATGCAAATGCAAGCTATCCACAAAATTTTTTAAAATGATATTTTATTAAATTTTAGTTTGTGGACAACTTGATGGTTATGAGTTATTGTAGGTACACACTGCCAGTGATGCAACGGGGATTGTCTGATAATGTCCATTGTGGGAGGAATTTGTGTGTGATAGATGATGTAATGCCAAATTATAAGGCTTAGTCAGTGGTTAACACTTGGATAGGGGTGTTATGTATCTACCTTGAAACTGAGAGGCAGACAGGGTATTATGCAAGACACTGTTATTAGCCTCTTACTTGCTGTCTTTATGTGGCTTTTTCCAGCCTAATTCAAAGACCCAACCACATTAGATAATCTGACATAACATTGCTTCATATATATAGTACCAGGTGACAAGTCAGTTCTCCAGTTTTTCAAAGGAATAGATAATGAATATAGGTTTTCACATCACTGGCTTTTCAATAAAATTAGAGTCTCTGCATCAAACTTTTCTTATTGATTTGTGCTGGAACTTTCTTATTGATTTGTGCTGGAACTTTTCTTATTGATTTGTGCTGGAACTTTTCTTATTGATTTGTGCTGTAACTTTTCTTATTGATTTGTGCTGGAACTTTTCTTATTGATTTGTGCTGGAACTTTTCTTATTGTTTTGTACTGGAACTTTTTTCTTAGGGATTTTTGCAGAATTTGAATCCGGTAGTTGTCCATATCGTGCAAACTGCCTATCTGTTTATCTTCCTGTTGTTGTGCCATTAAAGTCAAGTTAACCCTCTTGCTCACCAGTAATGTCAAATTATAACATGACATTACCAGAGAAATGGTCTCTGCCAGACAACCTTCTATTCCAGCAATCATTTCAACCTTGGAGAACTGAAATCCTGTCAATTCCTTTGTTCAGGGAATGTAGCAGCAATGGTGTTATGATAATCAAACAGTTCTCAAAACAGACAAGTTCACCTATTCACAACCAGACATGACTTCAACACATCGTAATAATTTGATAGTGACTCAATTGAAAGAAGAAAAGAGGATGTGGGGGTGGCATTGCAAAATACTCTGGCTACATTATCTGAAAGTGTTTTGCTCCTTAACTGACTCTAAGAAGTAAAATGAGGGAAGCACAGACCAATCTGACATGATATTCTTTAGGGCATGCAGAATCATTGCTGCTAGATGTCCTGTTATGTCTATTGGATTTAAATTATTTATTTTTTAATTGTTAAATCCAAATTTGTCATTTTGCTTTTAATATTCATTAATTGGGAGATTTTCTAGAAAGTTCAGGCTGACCATCCTTTAACTGTAAACAAGTTTTTGACCTTGGCTTGGTTACCTCATTATCTGACCTTGGTTCAGATTGATAAACAGGCCTCTACAGGATTTGAAACTTCTGCCATTAACGCGTGGAATAAAAAAAATTGTCTAATTTGATAAAAAGTGCTCTTTCTCCATACTCCATGGAAGCTTAGAGGCGCAGTTGGTTTTTCAACCACTTTAAAACTCCACAGCACTATTTATTTTGTTCTCCATGTACCAGTTTGGCAATTTTTATTTTATTTTTTTTAAATAAAAAAAACACTTTGCAGTTTCTACTATGACTACCGTTGTCATGGCTATTGACTATGTACAGAAATTAAGTCCTGTTTTTCTTCTTTCTCAAAAAAACTTCTGCAAACACTCCATAACATTTGCCGCAGATTACCATTGATAAATGTATTCTGTAAAATAGTCATTCTAGTCCTGCCTAGATTCACTCACAACGCATTCCATATGGCTCTATTTAAGTCCATGTTTTTCCTCGCACTTAATGCATTCTTGCAGTTAGGGGAAATTACAGACAACCTGATTGTGGATAACCAACTATAGTTTTCTTGGGTTCTAATCAGTGCCACTGGTTTAGTTGTTTACGCATTACAAAGACTCCAAAAGTACAATTTTGCCTAAGTAGTCCTGCCCCAAACAGTACAAAACCAGTGCCCTGTCAATTCGCTGCTAGTGGGATGGCATTTAGGACTACTCTTCCTTACCTCTTGGGTCGGGGGATTTTCCTATAACTAGACAGGAGTTCAACCAAGCCTTGCAGACATTGCTCGTGATATACTATTTTAATCCTCCTTTATTCAAAACTCATAATTTTAAGATTAGGGAAGCATCAGGGTGCTAAGCATTGTCTATCAGACAGTACTATTTGGGTCTTGGGTAGGCACCAGTCATATAACTGGTTCTGCTTTTCGATTTTCTCCTTTCAGGTCTTGTAGATAGACAAACTTGTACTGATGTCCACATCATATGGACACTGTACTTCAGATGGATTTATTGTAGAGCACTTCACTTCATATCGTTTCATGCAAGATATAATCATCTTTCAGCATGTCGTTCTTCCACTGGTGTTCTATGACAGGGAAATACAAATATGTTTTGGATAATGCATGCACAGCTCAGCAGTCTCATGCATGCACAGACTGATATAAAGCCATCGACATCATATGGCACTGCTCTTCCTATAGGTTATTAGAGAGCACTTCATATGGATTCACTGAAGGCATGACTATCTTACAACATCGTTCTTCCAGTGCCGTTCAGTGCCATGGAATGCTAATATTTCTGGATATTGTGTGCCATTTTGACACATGTGCAGAACTGGTGGTGTTACTGGGGAAATTAGTGGCACAAGACAGGAATTCTGGTGAATTGTGACAATTCTGCAACTGCTAAAATCATTTATGGCAGATCCAAAATACCTCTTATAATGAAATTTGTTCCAAGATGAATATTGTGTGCTGCCAAAGGACAAGTCATTATTCAGGCTCACCATATACCTGAAAGAGAAATTGCAGCACTTAGTGCCCCAAACAGATCAATTGTATACCCCTCGGCTTCAGAGTTGTTGCTATTTGGACACAATGTGTGCAGGACTTGAGGTGTTTGTCAGTATCCAATAATAATAGGTCAGTGTATGGAACTGTCTTCAAGTGTTTGTGGAATGTTTCAGGCATATCAAGTGTTTGTGCCTGTGCTTACTTTTTGCCCATACTTTCAGAAGATGTTTTGAGTGTTTTTGTCACATACTGTAACACCAAGATGTACCTTGCAGGAATTAGATTCCATTACCTACAGGCTGGGCATACTAACCCTATCCAGGAGTCCAAAAGGCTGCAATCCATACTTCATGGGACAAAAAGAAAAACATCTCAAACAGTAAGCCTAGATTTCATATTATATACAGGATGGTGGTACAGTTGTCAGCTTTGTTAAGTGAGGGAGTATTTTTACCAGATGCTGATTTGACACCACAGTGCATGTGTCTGGTGGCATTTCTTGAATTCTTGTGATGTGGTGAATTCACAGTTCAATCACTGCAGAGCATATCATCAAGCAACTATCGCAACTACCTAAGGTACAGATAGCAAATTTAGAATCTATTCTTAGGGATTTTTGCTGGCCTGCCACCTTTCCCATCACCACAGATTAATGGATACATACATGGTGGGTTGTGTCTTATTCATGCGTATGGGGCTGCCAAGCGACAGCATATTTTTTTCCCAATTGGACAGTCATATGTTATACCCATAACGTTAATAAATTTCATTTGCAATTAAAACAAGGCAGTCTGGCATTGATTTAGTTAAAGATGGGATCAGACTAGAATATACTCAGATATTGGTATCAGGCTGGCACCAATTTTACTTGAGCTGGGATCAGCCCAGAATAAATTGTAATGCTGGGATTAGCTGAGCACCGATTTGGAATAAGTCTTTCACACTGAGCTGGGATCAGCCTTGCACCAGTTCTAGTTGAACTGGCATCAGACCTCAGTCCAGAATACACTGTATTGCTGGGATCAGCCTAGCACCAACTGGGAATCAGTCTTTCACATTGATCTGGGATCAACCTAGAACCATTTCTAGTTAAACCATTTTTTTTTCTTATTTCGGTCTTTGTTACCATGATACCCTAAAACTGAAATAATATTTTTTCAACCAAAGTGAAGCTGTCCATTAAGTGTGGTAAGTGTAGATGGATGCAAACTGACTGATGACTGACAAAAATCATGACATTATACAATGTCCTATGGCAATAAAATAAGTGCGTGTCTGTGTGTAAATGAGATGCAATGCAAGTGAAGAAACACCTCTTATGCAAATTTATTTATTTAAGGAATGTCTGTTTAAATAGACAGATAGACACTTAATAGGCCAAGTACAGTGTGATTTCATTTAAATGAGATAGAAATGTAAACTATATAATATAATAAGTTTTTTTTTAGGTTTACTTACCAATAGCCCAAATGTAATCAATGATAGGACTCTCAGTATCATAGAAATTCCACTCTGCATGGATAGATGACCAGTCATGAAGAAATACTGTGTGAGCTGTCACATGACCTTGTGGACCTAAATCACCATCTTTTGCTAGAGCTACTGCCTGCATATGTAAATCATCCAAAGCAAAACCAGCACTCCCAGCGTAACTGCCTATCTCAAGAAAACTCTCCTCATGAAGCCCAGTAAAATAGAATGTATGTTTATGCCATGAAAACATGTCATTCATTCCATCAGAACTGAATGTTTGTGGCCTGTTGTACAGAAGAAATACACGATAATCACCGCCAAATTTGATGTAGCCTTCATTACTGATAATATCATTACCCTCAAAAGGCAAGTGACTAGTGTAAAACATAAACCTGTAGCTTGTGCCAACTGAAATGTTGATAATATCTTGCAATATGGACCCTTTTATGATGACAAATGAGTCTCCATCACTGGCCAAGGAATCATTTGATGAGATGATGTATGCACAGCTGCTCAGGTTATAGAACCAATTCTGAATAATGTTACCACTACATGTCTTGTGAGTTTCAACATCTTTTAGTGCTGAAGAATCATCAAAATTTTCAAAAGATGGGTTGAAAACAAGATTTTCTTCAAAAGCCAGTTTCTGTTTTCTGATAGGTGGAGTTGCATCTATGATGACACCATTAGATTCCGATATATTTGAAGCATGTCCTGCTACATCTGTAGCTATGACCTTATGAACTAGACTGGTTCCTGAAAATACACAAATAGTATAATAAACTTGAGTGAAATTACAGTCTACATTTATTAAAATGCTAACAAATGTCCACAGAATAAACTAAAAGAAGTTGTACAAGGGGCATTGAATTAATGATCATTAAGAAAAGACAGAATTAGTTTAAATGTTTAATTTAATGCTTAAATGAGGGAATACAAAATGTTTACATATATGGTGTACTGTCTCAACCTGAAAATTATGTGTGGAGTCACAGAACACTAAATTCAAGATCTATTACTAATTGTATTACTTATTATTAAACCTGCCCATTTTATTTGGATACAAACTTATCTATATAGTTACATGTATCTCTATGCAGATGATACAACTGTTTGATGCATCCAAAAGACATGAATTGGAAATCTTTCTATATGCAATCCTAACTCGGCTGGAACAATGGCATGTTACTTAATAGTTATGAAACTAAAATAAGCCTTATCTCTAAAAAAGAAAGAAGAACAAATCTTGATAATGATGAAATGAGTCTAACATACAAGGATATAAACTTCAAAATGGTCTGCCATGATTGAAAATTTTCTATTTTTGTAAATAATAATTTATCATGGACAAACTGAATCAATTATATGCAGTAGGCCTCCCTCTTATATGGCCACCCCTTCTGCAATGGAAAAGTGGCCTTATAAGATGGGTGGCCTTTCCAGGGGGGGGGGGTATATTTTTACGAGAAGTATATGTAATGTATGTAGTAAGAAAGCTATTTATTTCAAAGCATTTAATATCTTTGTTTAAAAGTAACATTAATCAGCAAAATTTTCTTCATGTTATAATAACAAACTTATTTCAACTGAATATACGTTGAACTTAATAGTTCTTTTTCTTGGCATAAGTGTGATATGCAGGCAGGGATAATTGCCTATTGGTGTCATGCACATTGAAAATGCATTCAAAAACGTCATTTACATCTTGGTACATACATAATTATCTTCCATTTGCTCCATTTTTCCACTGCTGCTGAATAACTTTCTTATTACTTTGTTTATTCGAGTCATTTCAACATAAACTTGTTTTTTCCCCCAAGTCTTTTCTACATAAAATTGTTCGACAAGTCCCCCTCCCCTGATGTTGTCGAGTAGAATAACCAACTTTCTTCTAAAATAATGTCTCCGTTAACGCAATGATATGTTAATGTTTGATAATGATTTATTCGGGTGTTGCTAACTGTATGCGATTTAATTATGCACACAAAACTGTGTAGAGTGGAAGAAATGTGGTCTTCGTAAAGGAAGCCATAAATGTCTTGTCACATGATTTTTCGGTCTTTGTCTGGTAGCCTGTTTTCTTTAAGGTACTCTGTGTGTGCCAATGCACAAAATCTATTTTTAGCCTATGCTGACCCTGTTATGACCTTAACAATTACGTCTGGCTATAATTATCAAAGGGAAGAACTTGACATGTGTTAAGCCCCAAGCACTTATTATAACATTATTGAGCCCAATTCCTGTAAATATAGACTTTTATAGATAATGATATACTATTAATCGTTAGTCAACACTTCTAACTTCTACTGCATACACATTATTTAAATCTGACTGCAATATTATTTGGGGTAGTCACATGAAAGGACCATATCATTTAATATTTTACCTTCTAATTCATTTGGGAAAGCTAAGTTATTGGAAAAGATATTAAAATATATAAGTGTTCTCTAAACTATTTGCAGCAAATTATTTCCAGTACAGGCATTCTGGTAAAACTTTCTACCTGGGATCCAGGCCAAACAAACAATAAATCCGTAAGACCAAATAAATAATTGCTCCCTAAAAGTGTCTAATACTAATGAACGTACCTAATGTACTGCTGAAATCCATAACTCTTAGACTAGTAGCTTCAGATGTGTGTGTGTGTACATATATTTATATATGTGTTTGTGGTTAATGATGTGCATCTGAGTGTGAAAGATATTGATCCCAAGATGATATTTGTATTCCTGAAAATTCTAAAGTATTTTACAAAATGCAAAAAAAATTCATAATGGCCTAAACATGGGGCCCTTTTGTGCACATGGAATTGTAGTCTGAGCTTGTGGGAATTTGAGTTAGTATTTGTGATTTTGTTTCATTAGCCTGGACCTATGTCTGAAAACATTGTCTTTGATCACTGAGCTTTATTTCTATTTCAGGGGCAAGTTGTTAATCTTGTATTAGCCCACTAAAAGGTTTAAGTTAATTTGTTACTTTTTAATCTGATGCTTTTGATGTAATAAAGTTTAGCATAAGTCTACCTGTCTCAAGGAATTTTGTGGTCATCCTCTCTACTTTTGTGTTGAGATGAACATCTTGTAATGGTATTATATCACATCCAGTCAGGTTATCTTTCTTTGTCACACACCATGAGTACTTCATCAATCCAGATTCCAAATCTTCAAACCCATGCCATGTGGCAGCCAACAAAGTTGATGAATTTTGGTATTCTGCATCACCAGGGCCTGAATATTTTAAAAGGTGTTATAATCTGTTTCTTTCTATATTTTTACATGAAAGTATTGTCAAAAGAAAGAAAAAGAAGTCACCTGTCTGAATCATCTATACTAAACAGCCAGTTTTCAAAATCATAAAACTCAAACTATGGAATAAATTAATCACTAATAAGAGTGTGTGTGATTAGGATTTTTAACGTAGCTTAAAAAAAATGTCATATCGCTATGATGTCCACAGTGAGGCAGTTTATAGTGATGTTTAGCACTCGGGCATCAAGCCACAGACATGTAGCATGATGTCCCATCCAGTCACATTATCCTGACACCAGTCCTAACACTAACCTCTTAATGCTGAGTGCCAAGTGAGGTAGATGTTAGTACCATTTTTGTAAGTCATTGGTATGACTTGGCTGGGGATCGAACCAATGATCTCCTGCTTCCGTGGTGGATGCTCTAACCACTAGGCCACTGGAGTGGTAATCAATAATAGGAAGCCATCAGGTTTAATTTTTTTTGCTCACTTCTTCGAGGATGGTGATACATGTAATACCAGATTTTACTGTATGTGTTATGTGTCTGAATTAATTATACTAAACAGCCAGTTCTCAAAGTCTTTTCATTCAAACTATGAATGAAATTAATCACCAATATGAAACTGTCAGTCTTTATCTCATTTCCATGTGGATGATGATAATAGCAGATTTTGCTGTATGTTTTCTGCGAATTTTTGTTGAAATAAATAAACAATGTGAGAAAATGTGATGACATTAAATATCTTCCAACCAAACATGTAAAAATATTATCATAGCTCAAACATTTGGGTTAAAATACATGGTTTAATTTAAGATACATCTAAGTTCTAATGCATATTTAACTGAAAAATTCATTGTTTGGCAAATGACCTATGACCCTATATATTTGTTGCAAAAGTTTCATTACTAATCTTTAAGCTTCAATATATAATAAAGCAAAATGATTATGCTGCAGGACATTTCTGGAACTTCTAATATGATAAACTGTTTGGTACACCAGTAACATGCCGTTCTGACTAAATTTCTTAGACTTAACTGTCATTTTAGTTGCTTGAATTCCTTGACATCATATGTATGCATTATAGAATGACTGCATTTCTCTCTGCATTCTTATGCATCTTTTAAGCAATACCAGATAAGAGTGAATTAAAAATGGTGAAGCAAATGGATTTAAAATATTATAAATGCTTTTTTTTGTAAATGTTCCCTTAACAGTATTAATTTTTCAAGTCTGTGTTAAAACAATCCATGGAAAATGTAATTTTTTTGGTATCAAGTGTGGTATTTATTCATTCTATTTTTAGCATAGCCACAAACAGCATCAGAAACAAGATAATTCCTTTACGGCAAAATAAATTCAGTGACATTTATAAACTGATGTTCACTATTACTAGGTTACTAGGATTCTGTAATATTAAATAGACAGGAAGACATATTTGACAATAAATTGAAATATATATATATGTTACTAATGAGCCAATGCAGTATTATTTTCTAGAGTATTTATGGGTTGTAAAATCAGATTTCTATCAATAGCTCTACTCACCACTACCATCTAATATGATACCAACAATGGGAGGCTTTGTATCAAGGCGAAATCCATCAGAGACTACAGTCGTATGTAGACCAGCATAGTTATATGCTAAAACATTGGTATAGTAAGTTACATCTGGCTCAAACGCATATTCACTTAGATCGTATCTGGTGATATTAGGATCAATGTAAGCATCAACTATATGAACATCGTGGCCTGAAATTACATGAAAAATTAGATGCAAATACGTCATCAGCATATTTTTAGATCTTTCATTCATTTTGAAACAGAATGATTTGTATTGACTAGAAAGGAAGAGTAAAATTTGAGGTGGACTGTATGTACTCAGAAAATTTTGCATTTAATTATTCAAAGTTATCAGTCATTTGACATGCCTGGTAACTGTCACACTGACACTGGGAGAAAAACTCCTGCTATTTGTGCTCATTCCACGCCTTTCTCCTGATCTTATATCTCCCAATTTTTGCAAAGAACTCCCAATTATTATATTATATTATATATATATATATATATATATATATATATATATATATATATATAGATCAATTTTCAGTTCTCTTTAAAACATTCTAAATAAATAGATATATCTAATCACAGTAGTCTACTTTTAATTCAGTGCAACAATACAACAAATACTTCCATAAATCAGTTATCAAAACACAGTGGGTACTTAATTAGGTTCTCAGAGAAATCTTGTGGACATAGTTGTTATGATAGATTATGTTAAGTCTCATTTTCACTGATCTCAATTTCCTTGAATATCTTTAATTACGATGTACTAAAAATGTTGTTTGTAATCAAAATGTAACCATCTATAAAACTTCAAAATGTTGATTAAAATTCCATGTCCTGTCTACTGTGTTACCAATTTTGATAGCAATTTTATTCAAGTTCAAGAAAGCAAATTTTTAAGTAAATTATGTTTCTCCGAGAATACTTACCCAATCACATTAACATTAGGAATATAAGCTTGCTATCTCGTGAATCCAGCCCTACCTAAAGATGAAAAAAATCGTCTTTTCTGTCTTTGTCCTATAGACGAAGGGCAATAACTCTTGCCCCTTACCTCCACTTGCCAACGCTAGGTGTCACCAGTTTTTAAGCTGAGCAATAAATACCATACGAGGATGCTCACATGGCGGGGTGGTTGGGAGGTTAGTTTAAGTAATGTGATTGGGTAAGTATTCTCAGAGAAACATAATTTGCTTAAAAATTTGCTTTCTCCATTGAATACGTTCCCCAATCACATTAACATTAGGAGAATAGGTAATAGGAGGAGGGAATGCTGAGCATCCTACCTCTACCCCGGGTATCCTCTAGGGAATGATGGCTGCATTCCCCATTTGAACGATAACCCGTTCTCCTGATTTAATCAGCAACACAGCCCAGGGTCACGTGATATGTGACCCCTTTATACGGTAAAGAAGATAGTTATTGAAATATTCTTACCTACAATAAAATGTTTCTGGCGAATCCAGCAAAGCTAACAGGCTGTGCTGATTGTTGTACATGGGTCTGGTGAGCATCTGGGCTGCCAACACCGGACTTACTTGATTCAAGGTTTACCTCTGCGAGGACAAATCTTTGAGATAAAACTGGAGATGGTTGACTCTGCATGCCAGCCAACAGCTTCTATTATATCTCGGATAGAAACATTGCGTTCAAATACAAGGCTCACTGAGATGGCTCTAATCTCATGAGCAGTAATCTGCATGAGGTGACTCTGATCTTGTGAAACCTCAGAGTACGCTGAGCGTATAACTCACTTCAGCCATGAAGCAAGGGCTTGAATGGTGATATCCCATTTTCCAGCTATCACCAGAAGAGGTGCTTGTATGTGACCTGACTCACCTCTGTGTGTTTAAATGGTGCTAGAGTGCACAACAGGATCTTGCATGGCTGCTGCTCTTGACTTATCTATAAAAGAAAGCGAGCTAATGACGACTCTTTGACTGCCAATGGACGGTAACCTATTTTTTGGCTACAAAGCCTGGCTGTGTCAAGAGGACCACTGAACCATCTGATCTGAACTGAAGATAGTTCAGGTCACTGGAAAGGACCTGTAACTCACTCACCCTGCATGCTGAAGCTATGACTATCAAGAAATCCGATTTGTATGATAGCAGCTTTAACGAATTGTGGGCTAAAGACTCAATACTGTCTAAATTGAGCCATGTTAAATCCCAGGACAGATTCAATTTGGAAACAGGGTGAGGGATATTAGTCGATTGAACTCAAAATGGCTCAAAGATCTGACAGATCTTTGTCATGGCTGATATCACATTTACCATGATGGTGGAATGTGTCTGTTATCATGGAGCAGTAGCATTTGATAGTAATTGGAGCCAACTGTTTTTCCTCGAAAAGCCAGAGAGTGACACTCATAGGAATGATGTTAATGATATGGTACCAGTCCCTGAAAACATGCCACTTTCCTTCGTAAGCCTTCAGAGTAGAGGGCCTTCTTGCTCTCAAGATTCTCTCCACAATCGAAGATTTAAATTGTTTGTCTTGCAAGGCCGTCTGGGCAAGAGCCAAGCGTGAAGATAAAGATGGTCTGGACAGGGGTGGAACACCTGTGACCGCAGTTGCTTGAGAAGATTTGGGCTGACTGTAATCTTCCTGGGTAGATCTATCGCCAAATCGAGTAGATCGGAGACCTAGGAATTGTTCCATCTGAAAGGGGCAATCAGAATCATCTGACTGTTATGACCCCTTAACCTCTGGATTATTTTCAGTACCAAGACCATGGGAGGGTAGGAGAATGCCCACAACCCCTCCCAGCTGATTGACAGAGCATCCATGGCCGAAGCTTCTGGGTCTGGAACCGGAGAGACGAAGGTGGACAACTTGCAATTCCACCTTGTTGCAAAAGATCGATCATCAGACGTCCCCAAAGTGTGTGGCTGAAAGTGTTTCATCACACTTACTGTGTGCCAAGTCGTGTTCTGGTCAACTCAGGCATCTACTCGCAGCTGAATTGTCCATTTTTTCTTTCCAAATCCAACTTTAAATGTTTCTCGTCTCCATAATGCTTGCGCAGTTCAGCAAGCACTGTGCGCACATCTACCATTCGCTCAGAGGGAACATTGGTTCTGGTACAGCTTGCATCTCTGTATAGCATACCAGGTGACATAGATGATGCAATTCCATCATAAATGACAATTTCACTAATTCTCCCTTGTGGAGAAGCCGTGAACATATGGACGGTTGGCATTGCTGGCTGGTTTGTCTGGCGAATGGTCGGCCTGAATGTCGTCGATGGTTCGGCTATCACTGGTACCGGCCGCTCCAAAGGCCGGGCTTGACGGACAGATTTCTCATTAAAATCTCCATCATAGTATTGATATGTTGCCGGGATTTCAACTTGACAGACGGATTTGTCACTAAAATCCCCGTAAATCATAGTTGGTTGGCCCGTTTGAGCAATAAGGTCCCCATACTAAGCACTGCCGGATGGTTTGTCTGGCATGTGGTCCACTGGAATGTCGGCAACGGTCTGGCTATCACCGGTACCGGCCGCTCCATGGCTTGGCTGGACGGAAAGATTTCTCACTAAAATCTCCGGCATAGTATTGGCATGTTGACAGCGGCGGTACAGCTGGACGGACAGATTTTTTCACTACAATCCCAGTAAATCGTAGTTGGTCGACCGTTTTAGCAATACAATTGGACGGCCGGTGACGTCGAGGTTGTATAATGAAATAGATCCAATGGATCCGGTAAAAACCCCATGCATCTTGACTTACAGGCCCGAAGGCCATGCTTGGAAATGCGGGGGGGGACTTATGCCCACTGGGCAGCCTAAAATTGGGGGAACACTCCCCCAAATGATGTTAATAGCTACGCCATATTTCCCTGGACCCAACGACGCATCTGTTCAAAGGCGGACTGTTGTACCATGTCCACATTATTTTCCTCCATTAGCACATTGCCAACACCCTTTTTGCCATTCGTGCATTTGTTGTTGACATTTCTACTGAAACGACAAAAGAAGAGAAACAAAGCACCAATTAGCAATTCAGCACGTTATTATTTCGATAATACCATAACCGTTACTAACGGAGTAAGCAATGTGGCATGTGGTCCACTGGAATGTCGGCAACAGTCTGGCTATCACTGGTACCGGCCGCTGCCATGGCTTGGCTGGACGGAAAGATTTCTCACTAAAATCTCCGGCATAGTATTGGCATGTTGACAGCGGCGGTACAGCTGGACGGACAGATTTTTTCACTACAATCCCAGTAAATCGTAGTTGGTCGACCGTTTTAGCAATACAATTGGACGGCCGGTGACGTCGAGGTTGTATAATGAAATAGATCCAATGGATCCGGTAAAAACCCCATGCATCTTGACTTACAGGCCCGAAGGCCATGCTTGGAAATGCGGGGGGGACTTATGCCCACTGGGCAGCCTAAAATTGGGGGAACTTATTCAGTGCCGTGTTAACTCGTAAATGACAACACGAGTACCGCCATTAACCTGTCACAAGGGAGTCGTCCAAAGACAAAGTCTACTGAAACGACAAAGGGAGATAAAACAAAGCACAAATTAGCAATTCAGCACGTTATTAATTCACTAATACCATAACCATTACTAACAGAGTAATCAAAATTATTCAGTGCCGTGTGAACTCGTAAATGACAACATGAGGACCACCATTAGCGTGCTCTGTCCACGTTGCAACGTGGTCATCCAAAGACGAAGTCCATAAAGGTGACAAAGTCACTCAAAATTTGAAATTATTGTAAAATAATGTATACAACCTGTAGAAGAATGATTATCCAACACAATAATTCCAAATTTAACTTCGGATGGTCCGAATTTACACTAAGATGGCTTGGATTCATGGAGGACTGATTGTACGTGGTTGCACAGTACAAGCGAAGCTTAAAAACTGGCAACACCTAGGGTTGGCAATGGGAGGTAAGGGGCAAGAGTTATTGCCCTTTGTCTATAGGACATAGAAAAGACAAATTTTCATCTTTTGGTAGGGTTGGATTCGCAAGGTAGCAGGCTTATATTCCTAATGTTAATGTGATTGGGGAACATATTCAAAGGAGAAATAGGGATACATTTTGGGAGTATTTTCTGGCTTAAAAATTGTGTCCGTGCCTGACCCTGCATTATAAGTGTGTTTGTGAGTTATCAGGGTGTTAGTTTTTAAAGGAGTGGTGTAACATAATTTATAGTACAGATACCATGATTTCATTGTTCTCAGAGAATTCATTGTAGTTTTTTGATAAAACATCAGACTCCTGTGATGTTATGCAATCCACAGAAGCCATGTTTAATTTCATCACCAGTGAATACTGCTATGATGAAATAATTGTATTATTACAAAAGTTTAACCATTATCAAAAAATGATTTCTAAATATTTTAAACCCTTACATACTACTAATATAAGAAAATAAACCAAATCAAAAAATAAACCAGAACAATAACATTGTCAGTTTCAATCCCAAGAATGATCACTGTGAATGCTGTATCTCCATTCCCACCAAAAAATAAACCTTACATGTGTGAACACCTAGCATTACTGTACTGTATATACTACTGTGTACTGTATATACTACTGAATATACAAGTGTTAACTACCATTAAAATTAAACTAAAAGAAGGAACAAAAAACATACCATGCAGCATATGTGCCCTCAAAATTCTAATTCAGAATAAATTTTATTTAGTAAACAATGAAAAAATGTCTTTTGAGTTGAGAATAAGCAAATAAAGTGGGATATAAATTAGGGGAAAACTAGTTGCAGACAGACAGATCTGGCAGACAGGTGAATGGCCAACACAGTGGACCCAGTCACTAATTATAACACTCCCCAAAAAAGGCAATCTCCAGCTGTGCCAAAATTACAGAACTATCAGTTTGATCAGCCATGCTAGTAAGGTGATGCTGAAGATCATCTTGAACAGACTGAACCCACAAGCAGAAGAAATAATCGCTGAAGAACAGGCAGGGTTCCGTATGGAAGAAGCACAACAGAACAAATTTTCAATCTTAGGGTTCTGTGTGAAAAGTACTCACAACATTAACAAGACATCTATAATGTGTTCATAGATTTCAAAAAGGCTTTTGATAGAGTGTGGCATGAGGCATTGCGGGCCACAATGAAGAAGTACAACATGGGCAAAAACTTGACCAACACCATCAAGCAGCTGTACGCCAAGGCTACCAGTGCAGTAATTGCTCAAGGTTCTGTCAGGGACTGGTTCAAGACTACAGTTGGAGTATGGCAAGGCTGTCTCCTGTCACCAACGCTTTTCAACATTTACTTAGAGCGCATCATGAGCGAAGCCCTGGAAAACCACTGTGGGACAGTCAGCATTGGAGGGCATAACATCACCAACCTCCGCTTTGCAGATGACATTGATGGGCTGGCAGGCAGTGAAGATGAGCTTGCCACCTTAGTGAAGAACCTGGATAAAACATCTTCCAGATTTGACATGGAGATAAGTACCGAGAAGACAAAGCTGATGACAAACAGTGGCAAACAAATCTCAATGAAGATTAAAGTCAGAGGACAGGAACTGGAAACAGTGGGCCAATTCAAATGTCTTGGTTCCATAATCACGGAAAAGGGATCAAGAGCAGAAATTTTGTCACAAGCAGCACAAACAACGGCAGCTATGTAAAAGCTAAGACCCATCTGGAGAGACAAGAACATCTGTCTGAAAACTAAAACCAGACTATTGAGAGCACTAGTCATCTCAATCTTTCTGTATTCATGTGAGGCCTAGACCCTGACAGCAGAATTACAACGAAGAATTCAGGCACTTGAAATGAGATGCTACAGAACCATCCTTGGCATTTCTTACATGGACCACATCAGAAATGAAGAAGTGCGCAACACTATCAGGCACAAAGTAGGCCATTATGAAGACCTCCTCACAATTGTCAAAAAGAGAAAACTAAAATGGTATGGCCATGTCACTAGAGCCAACAGTCTATCCACAACAGTACTGCAGGGTAGTGTCCAAGGTGGTAGAAGTAGAGGTAGACAGAGAAAAAGTGGAGCGACAACATCACAGAATGGACCAGGAAAAGTTTTGCAGAGACACAGGCATTGGCAAATGATCGAGTCAAGTGGAAGGAATGGGTCGGATGTTCAGTGCCTCAACGACCACACTAGGTCAAGAGACTGATGATGATGATGAGTTGCCATACATGTATGGTAGCTCGAGACTGCATATTTACAACAAAATCAAGCAACGGTTTATTTGCCAATCAATTGCTAGTGTTTACATACACACAAAGTAGAACATAGTTTCTTTGAAGTATGTCAGAGGGGCAGTCCTTTTCACAAGATAATTGCAATGACAAGGATTAACTGTTAATTAATCACACATTTTCTTGTTATTGTTTTCTTAAGACAAACCTATAGCTATTGCGAAGTTTGGCCACAGCTGACCAGAATATTTAAAGAGGGCGTGTCATGGGGGAAAGTAAGGAGCATCAAAGGGAGAAATTTCACATGCATTAGACTGGAAAGGTCGGTCAATACTTAGTAAAAACTAAGCTTAAAAATTGTCATAAAAAACTCCCAATTTTATGTCTCAAAATCTCTCTATTTTTCTTCAATCTCTCTACTTGGCTTTTAAAAAGTTGACAGGTATGCTATGAGAATGTCTTGATTGTAAAGTCTCTTTTATGCACAACAATAAATACAATGTACCGAAGTGTATGAGGAAAGATGTAATACATCCATAGTAAGAAAATATAGGATAAATTATTATATATATTCATTATATCTTTCATTTTCTGTCAAATAAGCCACTTTTCATTAATTCCAATTTTTACATCAAAATCAGAACTAAAATAACATTGATACTTTATTAAAATATTTTAAAATATATGTCTCTTTCAGTGGGGGTTACTCATGGGTTAGAATCTAAATAAACAAAACTATGAATCCCAATCAGTGCTAAGCTGATTCCAGCATTACACTGTATTCTGAGCTGATCCCAGCTCAAGTAAAATCTGATCTGAGCAAGACTGATCTGAGCATTCTAGTGAATTCTGGGCTGATCACAGTTTAAAGTACACTATGCTCAACGCTGTTCCAGATATAATAGTGTATTCTGGTGGGCTGCTCCCATCTTCAAGTAAATCTATATACTAGGCTGATCCCATTATTATAGTATACTCAGTGAGCTGATCCCAGCTCAAGTATAATTGGTGCTAGGCTGATCCCAGCATTAAAGTCTATTCTGGGCTGATTCCAGTTTCCAGAGACTGTGCTAAGCTGATCTCAGCCTTTAAGTGTATTCTGGGCTGATCCCAGCTTAAGTAGACTAAGTGCTAGGCTGATCCCAGCATACTAGTGTATTCTGGGCTGATCCTATATCAGGGGTGCACAGCCTTTTTCAGCCAAGGGCAAGATTGCATTTGCTAAGCTCACTCAAAGGCCACAAACATGATGCTACATGTTTCTTACAACAGCAACATGGTAAACAAAATTAATGATAAAAAATGTTGTAATAAACTACTGCTTAACTTAAATTGTTTATATAATTCTAATTTTAGTAGCCTAGTAGAGTTTTAATTTCTTTAATAAAGTTACTGTTCATTGGCCAGATTTCTGTCTTGTTTTAATTTGCCCTGAGGGCTGGACAGAACATGTTTGGAATCTGACCCAACCCAGCCTGTGGACTGTGCACCCTTGTCCTATCTTAACTAAATCTATGCTAGGCTAATCCCTGCATAAGAGTGTATTCTGGGTTGATCACATATTAGTGGAATTGAGTTATGCTGATCCCAGAAATATATACCTAAAATAACTTAAGATCATCAAGTTGTGCATAAACTAAAATTTAGTAAATTATCAAACAAATTTAGGTGATCTTTTTTGTGAACGGTATATACGTTTTATTTTTACAGTGCAGGCACTAGGGCTGGTGTCACCCAGTGCAGTAACTCATAGTGTCACCCTCAGAGACTTTCTTTCTGCACGAAAATTTCAAAACTTTTATAGACAGTCATGTGCGGTAACTCATCGTGTCAAATCCCGTGGACGTCATTCCCGTACAAAAATTAATTTCTTTTATAGACAGTGATTTTCTTGTCAACCCCTAAGATGGTGCCACCTGGTGTGGCTCACAAACTGGTATGACCCCACTGTATTCTTAATATAGATTCACTCAGATTATCATTGATCTAGTTTACACACTGGAAAACTCAGTCAGATTGTTTTGGCATCTCTTTTGTCTAAAATTGACAGATTTGTCTTGTTTTCTGACAGCAACCCAGGCCAGATAATTGTTAAAACCCTCAAACCTGCATGGCTTACAAGCGAATTTTGACTGGCATCTACGGCAGTACTTTCATGTGTAACTGCACTTTACTCCTTAATATTAATTAGCAAGATTACAATATCTGCCTAAAACCACCAATTCCTCCCTTAATGGTCATTATAAGACAAAACCCATTGCAAAACAGGCAATATGTATCTAAATTAACTCAAAATCATCAAGTTGTACATAATCTAAAATTAATAAATTATCATTTGTGATGAGGATACTAAGCCTTTCAAAGTGTCTTCAAAGCTACATGAATTTGTCAAATTCATACTCGAATACAAACCAAGTTTAACACAGACATTACATATACACTTATTATAGCCAGGCTATTATTGAAAAATATGATAAAGTTTACATTAAGGTACATTCAAACCTTGTGGGTATCTACTGATGTAAAGCTGAAACTTCTCCAGTGAATTCTTGTCAACAAATTTATCTAACCAGTCCACGAAAAAACCATTTGTGTCTTTTATGTAGTCAATTTCAGAAGTTCTTCCCGTCACATGTTCTTTCACCTGCAATGAAATCACAGAATATATTCTTACGTAGAACATTCAAAAATGTATTCTTCAAAGAATATTACTGTCATCACGAATCAGTGATTAATTTTTTCAATAAATTATTGTACAATGTATAGCTGTTATGCAAGAATATTCCTACTTTTGGTTTCTTTGACAGGGTTTATACAAAATTCTGAATGGTGAATTCAAAGACTTTTCCAAAACTTTCAAAGACCAAAAACATAGATTTCCAAGACTTATTTTTGCAAACATTGCAAACTACTGTAACAATATTGTTTACTGATGAAATAAAACTAAACAGGTCATCAAATAAAAAAACATGTGAACTCAACTATATCAGAAATTAACAACCTTGGACAATTTTAGTTGTGAGTATGGAAAGAAATTAAAATGCTTGCAATGGGTTTATTTCAAATTTCAAAGACTTAAAGACTTTAGGGTAATTTTCTCAATTTTCACCATTTTTAAAGGCCTTGACCTCATTTTCCCCAAACTGTCAATGACCTTGAAAGACTGTAGGAACCCTGTTTTATATTGTCTTTTCATGTCTATGAAACAAAGTGATCATATGTCTTTTAAAAGTAATCTCTAAGGTGGAAATAAAACTGTCCAAGAAATATATAATCGTGTAAATTTACCACACATGATACATGATAGCTACAGTTTCCAAAATATTACAATCTGATTCACTTTGGTGCTGTATGGCACACCAACACATGTAGGTTATATAGTTCTGAGCAACTGGAATAATGTCCCAAACTATTGGGAGGTTTTTCAAGTCAATTAACATATCAAGTAAAACAAACTCTAGCATGTTAAAACTTGCAAAACATATGTGTATATATAATTTCATATTCTTTCTCTCAGACACATACAAAACACTAAAAAAAACATACAATTTTTTTTTTAAATTGCTTCTCAATTCTTAATGTAATTAAGTATATTTTAGTGCAGACAGCCAGATGTAGATTAAAGCATTAAAAATGACATTTATGTGTTAGAAAGATTTGATCTTGATGCAAATGTTTTATGTTAATCTAAGATATTGTCTGATTCAACATGGTCTTGAATACTACTTTCACTTTTGTATTTAACTTTTAGAGTGATCTCCCCAAAATATATTGATACCTTTAACACATAAGAGAAGTATTCACATTTTATTCTATATTTCCCTAATTTATGACATGTTTTAATATCAGGCTCATTTATCCAGGAGTTTAAATATTTAAAATATTGTTTGTTTCCTCTTATATCATGATTACCACAAAATCATTCTGTACTAACTGTCATAAGGTAATTCAGCACCCTGTGTGTCAACCTGTTCCCTAGCACACTCATCATTCTATAAATCACAAAGACCTTTCTGCCAGTGAAAAATGGAAGATACAATTTTTTAAATGATGTCAACAAAGATATGAGAATATTGATATTCTGAATCAATTACCCCAGTCAAGACATTAATGTTTATTCAAATAATGACAATGTAACGAAGATAAAGCATATTTCTTTACATTAGGAATGGTGTATCAGTGTTATATCATTGTTTAATTTATTCACTGAATTATTATCAGAGAGCTAGAATATTGTTGCAAAAAGGCAATTTTGTCCTATGCCTATCTGATGGACAATGGTTACTTCAGGGGCACCAAGAGCCACCTTAAATTGTGTCACTCCACTATCACATCTTTGTATTGTTAAAATATGAATCCAGCCCAACAATTGTCATCAATTAATTAATAATACAACCAAACAAAAGTTTTATTGTTGGAAAACTATTCCGAAAATTAATGATAGAACAACCCAATACTTTTTACACATTTTCAAAACAGGTAAAATTGAAAGATAAAAATGAATCTTTATCCTTTGAATACTTGAATAGAGAGAAAAAATAAATTTGAAAATTAATAGAGCGGTACCCATTAAGTTAACCACTACTGATCAAATTATTTTACTATGTAAATATAAGAGCAAGTCATTAATGAAATGCAACATTCACTCCTTGTGACATTTTCCAGTAAATAAAATAAAATAAAATAAGAATTAAACAATCCCAACCACAACTACTACACTCCTACCTGTTTATATCGACATTGCTTATATCGACAAGCCGCCTATATCAACAAAAAAGCAAAGTCCTGGTCCCTTGGTCTACTATTACTATCAAATTGTCATGCTTATGTCGATGTCGAGATAAAAGATCAACGTACATGTCAACAGAAGCCCTTGGTCCCAGATTTAACAAATCCTTTGTTTTCTAATCATTTATGTCGACAAGCTACCAGTTCTGGCCCATACTTTGTTCAACAATTAGTTGATCTTGCCACCAGGCTTTAATGTCGTGGTCGGATAAAATACCCACATAGCAGCACATTTTCTCACCACTCTTCAGCTAGTTAAGTCTTTGATCTTGCCGCCTAGCTTGTGGGTCATGTTCTTCAGATGTACTCTTACAATGACAACATGTACATCTGTGGGTCTTTCAGCCAATGAATTTTCTGATTGTAAATATCAGCACAGCTAAAAGGATCAATTGATCAACACAATTTCCCAATCAACAGGTGGTTGAAGCAGGACTAGCAAGCCCTTAAATTTGCCATCCAGGAAATTGATGCGTACAGAGGACTCCTGTATACATGATTTTCTGAATCCCATATATAAAAATTGCATGAAAAAACGGATTACATATTTCCGAGACCTTTGAAAGTGATTGGTGATTAAAACAAGTTTTCTTTCTGCTGTGAAAGTTTCATTTTTAACTTTATTTACATTTACGATGGCTACCAACAGCAGAGTAAAACACAAATTAAATTTACAGTCTCTGGAAACTAAATATCTGGCTGTTAAGGAAGTTAAGGGATGAACATCTCACAAAGAGGTCTGTGAAATTTTTTGACTTAAAAGTAACACCCGTTCAGGAAGGATGAAAGCTGCTGAGTCTATAAAGAAAGACTACGTTGAAGGTAACTGCGCTCCCCAAAGGAAGAAGCAAAAGACTGCTACATTTGAAGACATGGAGGAAACACCAAAATGGTTCAATGAAGCATTTGCGAAAAACTTAGTGTGGACAACTTTGCTGCAACAAGTGGTTGGTTCAGTCGCTTTAATGTTCGTCATAACATCAGATACAGAAGTATTTTTGGAGAATACATGTTTACAGTTTTTCACTTCCCTGTGAATTGCCCATCCCCCTTGATAGCCTCAATAAGATAGGAATAGACTGACCAAAATCTAGGTCAATTTAAGTACATGTACTTGAAGCATGTAAATGAGAACTATCCAACCATGTGCTTATGCCGACGTTGAATATCGTAATGTTTTTCATATCAGGATGTGATCGATGCAATATTTTAATTTGGATTTTACTACACAAAGGTAACCAGAATGTAATTTGTCAATATGCAAATGTATTTCACACTGATTCTCTGTCTTCATGTACTCAAATTTCCATTGTTTTCTCAGAGTGTAAATACTATTCACTGATGACGGGTCACCCTTTGCTGACGAATTTTTACTTTTATCTTTTTCAGTGCCCCCCCCCCCTCCCCCAACACTTATCTCAACATCTGCCTATGTCGACAATATTTCCTCTGGCCTGAGAATGTCGACATAAACGGATTTGGACTGTACTATAAAAATAAAAATATATTCTAAATGTGCCTGATGAATTACCCACTCCCACCTGTTGATAATGAAGTTGATCAAAACCAAAATTTAACAATATGGAAAATTTACCATATTGTGGTGAACCCCATTCTTCATTTTCTTAATCTATTTCTTTTGGGGAAATCACACTCTCTTAATTGGAATCACAATTGGTTACACCAATCTCTGATTTTCGCATGTGTATTTTTGAAGGTCATGTGTTTGTTTTTTAAATGACTTTGCTAAACTTAAGACATAATAGGTGTAACTCTTTAACTATTAGTGGAAACTACTGAAATATTATCATACACTACCAACAGATTCCATCATCACTATATGACCATGTTACTATGTAAGGGCAAAAGATGAAGAGCTTATCATGCACATGCAGGTACAAAAGATAACAGCTATGCGACTGAGTAATTATTCTGGATTATATTAATTTAATACCCAAAAGGTAAGAACAGGTGTCATTTAAGTAACTGGGCTTTAGATTATGTGACATGTTTTTTTTAATAGATTAGTTTTATAAGGAAACATACAAGCACAGTGTCACAGCAGACAGCATAGTGGTGGGTTCTAAAGTATAGCTGGTTGAAATGATAGCATAGTGACACCAGTGAAGTCAAAAAGCACCTGACAAAGCCTTACAATATCACATCCAACTTACAGACTTCCCAAGTAATTTGGCGGTTTGTGGTGGCTTGCTTTCTACAGTCAAACCAGGACTTCGAAATACTGCAAATGTTTCGGAGTCATACCATACACGAAGGAAAAATGAATATTTGCTTCCTTCTTCAAGATGTTTTTCTTTACGTAAAAGAAAGAAAAATGAAGATAAAAGTGATGGTGTTCATAAAAGATTACAAAAGTGATTCTGCAATAAAACAGGTTTTTAAATTTCCTTAACTTAATGCCTGGAATTCATTTTCCTCATCTCAGGATGTATCCATTAGTAACAGAAAGAGTCAAAATAAAACGTTTTCACAATTAATGGACTAAGGAGTCTCATTTCCTTTGATCAATACAATCTTCAGTAATTGCTACTACTCAAACAAGGACAAATATTTATCTGATTTTATAAAAGAATTTCTCTGAAACTCTTGTTACTTTATTATGTGAGTCTCTTTAGGTATTCAACAAAATTATAGCCTAATCATTTATATATAACTGTATTTATTCACTCACCATGAGGGAGACTGGCCACCATTTGCATTCTTTGTCCAGCATCAAACCAAAATTGCTCTGTCTCTTGAAAAACACCCTTTGGGTAGCTGTTGGAACTGTATCCAATGCTCCATTCATACCTGTAGTAATGTGAAATAAATATAATGCTTTATAATTTGTATGGAGCAAAGATTTATTGAATGAAATTACAAAATATGAACTGCTGTGTCCTAAACAAATGAATCCCTTGTAAACTGTATTCAATGAAGGGAAGGAATGTGTGATGAGTACAAGGCATTTGATGTATAATGGGTAAAACATACTTTTAGTTGAAATGTTTGTCAAGCAAAAGAATTATACATTAAACCATCATTATAGTCACAATGAATCACCTTTGTTACTGCAGTAGTAAAGTTTTCATTATCCATCAAGATCTAACATAACATGTCTGTAAGGCTAAATATATCTCATAAAATCTCTTTTTAGATGATATGAATCAATAATAATCAGCAGCACTGAACTCTGAACACATGCTGTGGTATTGTATAAAATATTCATCTTACCATAAAAGCTCTTGAGAAAACATTTTCAAGATATAGAGCAGTGAAAGACATCTTTACAGATTAAAGCCATTAAGGAATGAAAATTAGGCCACAATAGCCAGTGGTTATAGGGCTTCTAGTTTGAGAAGTATGCTGCAATATGTCTTTCAGTGACAATACCCAAAACAGATCACAGTAATGACTAAACTTGATACATGCACCATTATTTAAATGGCTTAGAGCAACTCCCAATGTCACAAAGACCTTGGGCAGGAGGCAAAGAAAGTACTGTCACTGGAACTAACAACAACTCCTATTTTAAGTAAACTATCTATTGGAATAAAAAACATTATATGATGATTTTGTTACCATTGGGGTGTTTTGTTCTGAAGCTTTACTATTTTCCATTCCGCAGCAAGAGCAGTATTGGAGAAAGTGTAAGATGGAGTCCTAGCACCAGCAGGAAAGTTGAAATCAACAATGTCCATAATGACCAGCAGGCTGTTGTGATTATCTTTAAATAAAATATTCATGCTTTTATATGAAACAAAAGATATGTTCTATGTGATCATTCTTTATTAATGTAAGAAAATAATTTGTTGAGAATTTGAAAAAGAAACGAAAATGTCAAAGCAGTATTTTTAACATAATGATTTGTGATTTTGTATCATGAGCTTAATATGTTTATTAAAGGAGTCCTGATATTTGTTATAAGAGTCCTGATATACAACAGCCCTATTCTATACCAAGGAACGACTTTAGCTCCAACAAAGTTTGAGAGATGGCTTCAGTATTTATCAGTGTATGATGCTTTGTTAATATGTTATCTTGAAAAATGTATACATACTTTTTTATAGACATATTCTGTTGTTCTATAGAACTTCAAATGTTCAAATGTTTAATAATTTCAATCCAGGTCATTGATATTATGGACTTGTATACAATATTTCATTCAATTTAAAATATGCAATTCTTTCTGCATCAGACAAGGCCACAAGATATATATATATATATATATATATATATATATATATATATATATATATATATATATATATATATCACACTTACACTCAACATAAAATTCATACGTCTGATTGGTCTTTTTGGCCAATCAAATGCAGAATAATTTGGTCAAGTCTTACTTCATGTGTTAGATTTTGTAGTTTAAAAGTTAGGTAAAACATCTTTATCAACACAAATAGCACATTTTCTTCATTTATTTATTAATAATATTACTTAAGATGGGTTTAAAACATAAACTCATAAGTCAAACAAAAATGTGCATTTTCTGAATTATAGAAAATGTTGACTTAAAAGCTTTCACTGAGTTAAAGCTGGTTTACGCATTAATATTAGTAACGACAACAAAGATGTCAGTATTTATTTTGGAATAAAAATGTGATTGCATGTTTGAGTATTCCCCAAAAATTAAGAATGGTTTATCAATAAAAATGATGATTAAATGTTATAATGTTTCTATTTAAATGTTGGGTCCAGTATGAAGTATTAAATACAACTAGTTACATTTCATTTGAAATAGAAATTACCATTGGTTAAATCTTTGCACTGCTTAGAGGCATCCACACACTTCTCACCATTGGGAGCACATACACAGTGTCCCAGACAAGAATAGGAGCTACATCTTCGTATGAGTTCAATGTCTCCTCCATCTACCAGTGTGAATACGGAGTGAATTACTGGGCTCATCAAGCCAACCTTTGAAATAAGCAGTGACATGCATTTTAGAAATAATAATAATAATTCAATTTGAATCATCATACCAAAATGTACTCAAACATATCTTTGACAATGCAGGTAGAATCGATATTGGTTTGTAATTTTCTGGATCCTCCTTTTCTCCTTTCTTAAAGATAAGTGTAACATTTGCAAATGTCAGCGTCTCTGGAAACTTACCACTTATTATACTTAAATTTATGATAAGCATTAATGACTTTGTTATTAATGGTGCAGCAATTTTAAGAATATGACGATCAATACCATCCAATCCAGAGGATTTATTATTATTCGCCTTAAATAGCATATCAAACACATCAGCTTCAATCACTAACATTAACTATTGAAAAATAATTATCATCTGGAATTTTAGCTCATTACATAAGAGCATTAAGTTCAATCGAATGTTTGTCTGGTTCTGAATACTGTTACTGGAGATGCTTATGAAGAAATTGTTGAACATTTCCACAACGTCTTGTACAGATGTTGCTATAATGATATCTCATTTTGCTAAACAACTATTATTGGTTGGATTCAGCTCATTTACTAGGTGCTTCAACAAAGTTTTGGTACTTTTACTTTCATCAATAGCCTGTTTATAGTAGTTCTCTTTTGCTTTATCTATCAGGTACTTAATTTTATTCCTTCACTTTCTATAGCTTTTCAGGTCTTTTTTTCTCTTGTGGAAATTATATCTTTGGTGCCTAGCCTTATTGATTTCATGGTAATCCACTTGGGTGTAATTTGGTGTTTAACCCTTTTTGTTTTAAGTGTAGCATGCTTGTCTAAGGCTGCATGGAACATCTGATGGAACATTACCAAAGAGTCTTGACTGGTTGTACACTTTACATGGTGGGGCAGTCATCTCCTTTATTAAAAGTATTCTTTTGTTTTACACGTAAATCAAATATTCAGTATACAGTTGACATTACTTTTTGATAATGAGGAATAAATGAGTAGACATAGATGAACACAATTTTCCATGCCAGATCTTAAGATCTATTAATTCTAAATGACATTCTCATAATTTTATTTAAGAGTCCATTAAAAAAATGGACTTATTTTGCTAAATAAGTACAAAAATGGCTAGTATGAATTACAGATTTATTTCATGAGCAAATCCTACCTTTACTTGTGTTTTCAGAAATGAAATAACATTTGAAGGAGAAACCAATATAAATCATTACATACAGCAAACCATGTAAATGTTTAAAAAATACCAATATAAACAATCAGTCTCACTTCATACACACATCCTATGGTCATGCCAATCATTCCAGGGGGAAATAACATGGCTAGGCTATTATGGTAAGTATGACTATAGAATGATACAAAGTATGCATAGTCATTGTAAATCTGTAGGAATATCTTGCCTTAGTTACAGCCCACACATTGATAAACAAAAATCTTACCTTATTTACAGCCCACACATTGATAAACAAAAATCTTACCTTATTTACAGCCCACACAATGATAAACAAAAATCTTATCTTATTTACAACAAACACATTGATAAACAAAAATCTTATCTTATTTACAACAAACACATTGATAACAAAAATCTTATCTTATTTACAACAAACACATTGATAAAAAAAAATCTTACATTATTTACAACAAACATATTGATAATCAAAAATATTTCCTTAGTTACAGCCCATGTCACAGAATAAAAAAAAAAAAACTTTTGTTTTTGCCTGAGAAATATTTGACTGTTTGTGTTGTGCATGCGTACAATGCTATCTAGGATGAACAGGTGTTTTTCCAGACATGCGACGGAACCAACATATGTCTCGCTGCTGTAAACTACTTGCGGCTACAGACATCATAATCCCGATATGCACAGGCATTTTACCCGAAATATTACTCACTGTCCTATGAATTTAAGCAAGATTAAGATATAACCGACAGTGGTCACTTTGGGTCTGATGAAGAGAGCACGCATTTTCACGTGGTATTTCTATAAACCATTGGGGTGAGTGTAAAATTTATATTTTATTTGATATACGAAGTTAATTGAGTTTGTATTGTCATATCGTGTAATAATTAATTTATTACAACACAGATTTGAAACATTGTGAACTGTGAATTTCAAGTTGTTATTAAGAGATTAATATATTAGTATTTTCCAGAACTCATTATTATTACCAGTTTGGTTTTATTGTAGCTTACAAGGCTAATGGTCTAACTAGTCTAACGGATGTAGCGAGACTGATGAGTTTAGCTAACAAATGGAGCTATCTAGATGTCTATATGTATGTACGTATGTCTGTATATGTGGTGGAGTCACAACTGTAGACGTAGCTAATACAAGGGTGCTATATGCTGTCTGTACGTGTATACGTATGACTGAGTGTACATGTAGTGGATCCGTGAAGATGCGAGTGGCTGATAACAGTTTGGGCTAACCTGAGGGACATGGTGAAACTGTGAATCTTACTGACAGAGATTTGTGAATCTTACTGACAGTGCAGAACATTTGAAATGTATTTGAAAACTTGAGATTGTTTGAATCCCAAGACTAGTCTATATGTGAAGCTATATGAATATCTTAGTGTGTACTATTATTTGAAACTGAGGTTTCTTGAAGCTGTATATCAGATAGATATAATATTATTGGTTTATTTTCAATGTGTGAATGGTAGTGTAAAGTGATTGGATCAATTGTATGTTGAGAGTGTGTGAGTATCATTGTATTTTTACATCATACATTTTTCTTTACTACTCTTAAGTTAATGCATTTTCATCTTTCACACATTGTGTTTGAGTTATTCATTTAATCCAATACCCACTCGATTACAATTCTGTGACAGCCCACATATTGATAAACAAACATCTTGCCTTAGTTACAGCCCACACATTGATAAACAAAAATCTTACCTTATTTACAACAAACATATTGATAAACAAAAATCTTACTTTATTTACATTGATAAACAAAAATCTTACCTTATATACAGCATACATAATCATAAACAAAAATCTTACCTTATTTACAGCCTACACATTGATAAACAAAAATCTTACCTTATATACAGCATACATAATCATAAACAAAAATCTTACCTTATTTACAGCCTACACATTGATAAACAAAAATCTTACCTTATTTACAGCCCACACATTGATAAACAAAAATCTTACCTTATTTACAGCACACATAATGATAAACAAAAATCTTACCTTATTTACAGCACACATAATGATAAAACAAAAATCTTACCTTATTTACAACAAACATATTGATAAACAAAAATCTTACCTTATTTACAACAAACATATTAATAAACAAAAATCTTACCTTATTTACAACAAACATATTGATAAACAAAAATCTTACCTTATTGACAGCCCACATACTGATAAACACCTTCTCATGAAGTGTCAGGGACTTGGTTTCTATTCTTGCCATCTGGATATAACCTTCATCTGCATAATGTGTTGTACTTGCCTCGTGTTTTATTTTTGTAGGTATCTGAGACTCCTATGAACAAATACAAGGAGACATTTAAATTCTCCCACTTAATCCAATTCAATCTGGATTTCTAAACTGATGGATTTAAATTTAAAAAAGAATGAGTGTGTGCATGTGTGTGATTTGGATCTTTAATGCAGCTTTAACACTTTTACAGTCACATCATTATAATGTCTGCAGTGTGCCAGTTCATAGTGATGTCTAGTGATGTCCCACCCATTCACATTATCCTGACACAAGGCCGACCAGTCCTAACACTAACCTCTTAATGCTGGACACCTAGCAGCAGCTGTCAGTGCCATTTTTAATATGATTCGGCTGGGATTCAAACCCTTGACCTCCTACATCTGATGCAAATATTCTAACCACTAGACCAATGGAGCAGTCATAATTTTTTTTTAAAAGTATGCCATTCAAAAGTAATTTTTACAAAATCAATTCTTTTCTAGTAAAATGTTTCGCTGATATTACTAATCCAATCCTTATACTTTTGGTAAAAGTTATCTTCCCAAATAGGTGGTAGTTACAGTTATCTCCCCATGATACTGGGATTGGTGCCAATATGGATGTAACTGTTGGAAGGCTGGGAGGGTATATGTGTATTATGTTTGTGTAAGGAATATCAAAGAAACATATTGTACTAAAAGAAAACTGGCTTCTTCAAAAATATGTTGCCCAGTCATATATTTTGAAGAAGAATTTGTTAAAAGTATTTAGAAAATGTAATTTATTTTTATTGTACAGTGCAAAAAGTCCTGAATTGGAATTTGGATAAGTTTTGTAAACACTATACAAAGCCAGGATTAATGTTAGCTGACTATACACATATTTCTTCTGTTGAAAGTAAGTAGTGATTTGATCGTGATGTACCTGAAAAACAATGTGTCCTTGACCTTATGTTCAGAGTGCTTAGATTTTCTATTACAATTAAATGAAAATCTGTATCATGTACAATTTGAATTGTTACTCTCCATCTGCTTACCTAATTAAGATTGCATGTATTAATAATGCTACCTGACTCTATTCTGATTACCTAATTCAGATTTCATGTATTACTAATTCTAACTGACTCTATTCTGATTACCTAATTCAGATTTCATGTATTACTAATTCTAACTGACTCTATTCTGCTTACCTAATTCAGATTGCATGTATTACTAATTCTAACTGACTCTTCTGCTTACCTAATTCAGATTGCATGTATTACTAATTCTAACTGACTCTATTCTGCTTACCTAATTCAGATTGCATGTATTACTAATTCTAACTGACTCTATTCTGCTTACCTAATTCAGATTGCATGTATTACTAATTCTAACTGACTCTATTCTGCTTACCTAATTCAGATTGCATGTACAGTGGAACCCCGCTATAACGCAATGATCGGATCGCGTTAAAAGCGGGGTCGCGTTAATGCGGGGTTTTACAATATTTAACTTTTTTCCGAGACCATATATGTGTATACATGTACAATGATCAAAAGTCGGCTTATCATCAGATAAATATTAACTGGAATGCATTAATTAAGATATATTCAAAATAATCGATGGCTAATATATTTATAGGTTATTACTGTGCATTAAAAACATTTACTAATTTTTATTTGTTTGAACAATAATACAGATTGACTGATAATACCAGACTATCGCTATATCATGAAAAGTGTATCAACATCGTATGCTACCGTGCCGTCGTGGCATGCAGTTCATCCATAATGGATGTAATTTCATTGAAAATCATATAAATTTAAAATATTCAATAATTTTGTAATAGTCTGAATTCGTCGTGTAAAATATAGGATGAACAAAATATTGAAACCATTTACTTGCCGTCAAATATCGTACGGTCATTGCATGCAGCTATTCCCGGGTGTACATACGGTGTCTGTACAAATTTCATACCGCTAAAATTTTATCATATGCGACATCTGCAAGAATAATTAACAATCAACGCATGATTTCAGCGTGCAAATAACTTTTATTTCAGATTTTGTGAACATCGAAAGAAACATGTGAAAACTGCTAAATTAATCGTTGCGCAAAGTGCAAAGTCAGTGTGGTTCCAAACTTAAATTTCATCATTTCTTGAAAAATATATCCAATGACGTTTGCTTCTTTGCTCTAGGGCATAGTTTCTCTTTAGCAGAAAACGACTTGCGTTTTTGAACTTGCTTTTCCATAATAGTAAAATATTTTTTTATATAAGCAAACAACGTACACAGATAAAGCTCGATAACAAAGTAATGAAGGCCTGCAATGGTTACGAATCACTTTTTATATAAAACAAAATTAAGCTGAACGGATGTACAATTTCATACCCTTTTAATTTACAGATAATAAAGTGGATATTATTTACTTTCAACTGTTTGTTGTTTGATCACACCGCCAAGCACAGCATACATGTTGGCGGCTTTCGTCCTTTGATGTTTATTAAATTGTGCGACTCTTGTATCAACCACAGCTTTGTCTGCTGCTTGGCTGTGATTGCAGTTAAATAAGAAGCCCATGTCGGCTATTGTTTGAGCAACGACTGTATACAGAATTCATGGAAGACAATCACAAAGACGATTTACTGGCTTTACTCATGGGTCCGTAATAAGTAACACTTCCGATAATGTTTACTTCGGCTTAACAATTCAAAAACCTAATGAAACCAGTTTCCTCTTCTAGAGTAGAATACGGAGCTTCACCACAACCTGTTCAAATTGATAAATTTCAGAAGCCAAGCGTTGTACACACTATTTCTCGTACGTTATATATATCGTATTATTTTAGAATTCATACACGATCACTTCTCCAAAATCACTTAAAGAACCTGAATAAATTGTTCAGTTCCGATCGTTTATTATTAAAAGTCATACGCGAATTCTTCCACCAAATTATAATAAATGTTTTACACACTATTTCTCGTACGTTAAACAAATATTTTCACGGTCCGATAAAAATACACGTAAATGAATTTCAAATTTCAGGAACCATGCCACGATCATATTATTTTAAAAGTCACAAATAATCTCATGCCCAAAATGAAGTTAATTTCTTGTTTTTGTTTTTTTTACTTTTCTCCAAATTTTTTTTCTCCATGTGTGAATGAATATACGAAATTTCGGGAGCCATGCTACGATCGCGTTATATCCGAATTCGCGTTATGGCGGGGCGCATTATAGCGGGGTTCCACTGTATTACTAATTCTAACTGACTCTATTCTGCTTACCTAATTCAGATTGTATGTATTACTAATTCTGACTCTATTCTGCTTACCTAATTCAGATTGCATGTATTACTAATTCTAACTGACTATTTTGCTTACCTAATTCAGATTGCATGTATTACTAATTCTAACTGACTCTATTCTGCTTATCTAATTCAGATTGCATGTATTATAATTCTAACTGACTCTATTCTGCTTACCTAATTCAGATTGCATGTATTACTAATTCTAACTGACTCTATTCTGCTTACCTAATTCAGATTGCATGTATTACTAATTCTAACTGACTCTATTCTGCTTACCTAATTAAGATTGCATGTATTATTAATTCTATTCTGATTCAGCACAAAAACACATATCCATTTATTCTAACCTATCCAGGATGTTCTCATCAGTGTATATTATATGCACTTACACACATGGCCTACATTTATTACATGTCTATACTAAGGTAAAAAAAAACATCCCATCTGGTTAAGTAATGAATAAAATGGATGAAAATATAAAGCAGTAAAGATAAAAAGTACTAATCAAATTTCTCAACAGACATTACCTTATTAAGATCACTTCCCATGTATGTGCTACCCACATTGACCAGGTATGTGTCTATTCCAGAGTGGATATCAGTAAAACCAAGCCAGGCAAGATTAATGTAAAAGACGGACCAGGTCATCCATCCTTCTGGCTCACGCTGAGGCTGAGATGCATGGTCAGTTGATATGGCAAATGTGCCTGGAGAAATTCAAAATAATTTGAATGGAACTTCTCATTTATATTAAGGTAGAAGTATGACTATGTATGGCAACAGCAAGATGTAAACAATTTAAGTTTTACATTTTAAAATGTTATCAGAAATTTATTAAAGAAAACAATTAATTATTAGAATAATTACTTCTGTTAATTATATTAGCCAAGTCATTCTATGGTGTAAATGACCAAAAATACACCTACCTTTAAAACCAATTCATCACTTTGACACAAAAGTTTGATTCTATGCATCTGAACTAGTCTGTAGATTGGTTTACTAAGTTTGTCTATATTAAAATTAAAATGACTGGTCAGGTCAAGTGTGAATGGAAAATTGAAAAAACTTTCCACCAGTGCTTCATTGCCTCCATTATGTACAGTATATTTTCATTCACATTCTTCATAAATTATTTCAGTGGATTGATTTTGTGCATTATGAATATTTTTTCTTTTTAAAATCTTTTATTGTTACAAGTATATCAGTCTGCAAAGATTTTAAAATTTGGATCTAGGAAAGACATTTAACTATGCATCAAGTCTGATCAAGCTGAGTCAATTTACATTACCCTGTAGTGGCACAGCAAGCCTGGCACATGTGTTTATTATTTTGTATGCAAAATTGCTGTACAATCAAGAAAATTCTGATATGCACCATCACTTAGAATTGTGCTTCTGTTGTCCTCATAATGAAGATAAGAAATTTCAAAGTTTTTCTCAAAGACAAACCTGGTTTTGGTGGGGAGCTGTCTATTAATATCCCTGAGAGAGTGCAGTTAGAACAGAGTCCAGCTCCATTGCAAGAAATTAAAGTCACATCATAGTAACTCCCATCATGAAGATCTAAACCAGTAAATGTGTAATCACGTGCAATTCCATTGATCTAGGAATATGAAAAATATTTTGAAAAGTATAATGTACAAAATGACAAATTGTTGTTATATATATATGTAGAGTATGTACCCTGTATCAATGATATACCACAAGATGTATGGGTTTTTTTATTTAAAGGAAACGAGGTCTGCCTTGTTCAATTTTGCTTTTAATGAAACATTTTTACATCTCGTGGTACATCATTGGTACAGTTTACATCTATACATGTATTTTATTTATATCATATACAAATACATATATTTGCACTTTGAATAGATGTACAATATGATTTGGGCAACTGTGTATTGACTAAGTGAATGAACTCCTCACAGCCCTGATAGTGTGTCCGCTATAAAATGTAGTTCTATGATTTTTCTTGTTGTTCACAATCACATACTAAAATTAATAAGTTGATTGTTTTCTTTTTAAGTTTCTATTTCTATTTTTAATCACTTAATAAGACACACTCATGATTTAAACATGCAACATGGTTTTTATAAAGAAAGTAGTGCAATACAAACACAGTTAGCTTCTTGTACACTGAACCTGAACTGTCAGGCATTCAAGTACTGGCATATGGAAATTAGTGTGGAATAGAAACTAAAAGAAACGATAAAGCAACAATAGAGGTAATTAAAATATTTTAAGATACTGACAGTTCATCTAAGCTATTATTCTGTTTTAATTAACATTTATAAAGACATTACAAATCTCTTTCCCTCTCTCCCTCCCCCATTTTGATGGTTTGACTAAAATTTACCATCATTCATAGGTCCAGAGACATCATCATATGATACATGTGAAAATCCCTTGTCTTTTCAATAATTTTCACCCATACCTAGCTACAATAATCCAGAGAGAGAGAGAGAGAGAGAGAGAGAGAGAGAGAGAGAGAGAAAGGGGAGATAGGGGTGATCATTTAGACATTTTTGTATTTAATAATTAATAATTAATTTTTAGAACATTATAATAGGTTTAAGAAACAAAGACAACAAAGCCTTAAATATGCTACAGTATAGTTGCCTCAAAACCAAGTTTAATAAATCTGCCTAGTGTCACTGGCTACTGCAGCTATGTATCACTGATATTATGAACACTGTAGATAGATCCCAAGGAAAGCGTAAACATAATTACAATGAACCAGAATACTGTAGGTTACTTGGTACAAGTTCACTTTTAATATTTTCATCCAGCGCAATATGGTTTTCTCCCTCAAGCCAGATTTTTGCTTTTCTTGTCCACTACACATGAGGGGAGAGGGGAATGGAAAATAGAAAGGGTTGTGTACCATTTTAATTTCATTTAGAAAACAGTAACTATTAATGCATTTTATTATTAGATTCAGATGTTATTTATGATTATTGAACGAGTAGAAATTCATCATTAATCTATAGGCATGCAGCTGAAAGAGTTTTTATATATACATATTATTGTGCCATATATTTGTATATCAATTTGCTTTATACTAACACTTTAAAATGCAATATTATTTTTAATGTATGTTATTAAAACTCTAAACATTCAATATCTGTTTTCTTTAGGATAGAATGGGAGCTGTATGACTTCCACAGTGGGATTCATGAAGTATCTTGGAGATTATTTGACAACCATACTTCGCTGGCACATGAATTGCTTCATGGAACATCTTACTTATTGCCACAAGGAAATGCAAATGTATGAAATATATATGTGAACCAGATAAAGTTAAGGTCCAAAGAGCACTAGCAATATATTAGTATACATCATAAACATGTGTGTGTGTGTGTGTACATATATATATATATATATATATATATATATATTACACAGTAATGAAAACATATAATAATAATGAGGACTTTGTATAGCACCTAATCTTTAGAAGTTCTGAGCACTTTGCAACATACATTATGATATAACTATGAAAAAAAACAAAAAATATCACCTTCAAATTAAAACATAAAAACATGCTGAAAATATTTAAGGTAGGAAACATTATTAGGTCTTTAAGTTTGTTCTTGCAGTCAACAAAGATGAGTTATAAAATCACTCTTGAAAGGGATCACTGTGTCTTTGTGTTTAATTTCAATCGGCTATTCAATCCATGAATAAAACAAATAGTCCTTTACATCAATCTTAAGTTAACAATCCCCAACAAGTTATTAACACATTAAAAGTCTGTTGAGCCTACTTTTCATTTAATGTATTAAACTTTTAAGCTGACATCCTACTGCATTGTGCTGAGATTTATGGCTATCAATGCATGAATATTAATAATGATTTCAACAGCCAATCAAAACCAAACTTTGGGTACATTTTATTATATTCATCTATACATTTTTTAAAATGAGGACCAAAGTTCTGTCTTGTAAATTATGTAAATGCGTCTAATGAGCTAACCTTTGTCGAGGATAGATTGAAGTCTCCTCCTATATGTGACTGTATGGAGAGATACTGTCGGTCAATAAAGGATTCCATATCCACAACCTCCCATTGTATCTTCATAGCAGATCGATATACCAATGTGTTGGGTCTTATGGAACCACGTGACACAAGTTCAAGTCTTTTTGTAATGTTAGGTGCTGATATATCAACGATAAATCCATTAGATGTTGACTCGATATATAAACCTGAAAGAAATGAATGAGCATTTATTCATAAATTTTGGGAAAAAAACATTTGTTTAAAAGTGTTGCTGATGCAATTGCTTAAGCATAATTTATAGACAGCAACAGATAACCCACTCACAACCATACCCACAAAAATAGTCCATATTAATATGCATGCACTATATTAATTCATTGCACACCAACCAATTAAAACATTTCCAGTTGTCATGTGTAGCACCTTTCTTCAAAGATTCTTTGTTTGGAGTGGTGAGTGATAGCACATTACATTTTAATTGACCACTGCCATCTCTGCCATAATGCTTCCAGCAACAACACAAACCCAGGGTAAAATATATATATATATATATGTATGTACATATATATATGTATGTATATATATATGTATGTACATATATATATATATATATATATATATATATATATATATATATATATATATATATATATATATATATATGTATATATATATATATATATATATATGCCCAAAATGAAGTTAATTTCTTGTTTTGTTTTTTTTTACTTTACTTTTCTCCAAATTTTTTTTCTCCATGTGTGAATGAATATACGAAATTTCGGGAGCCATGCTACGACCGCGTTATATCCGAATTCGCGTTATGGCAGGGCGCATTATAGCGGGGTTCCACTGTATATATATATATATATATATATATATATATAATTAATTAACTGAATCTAGTTCATGTTGTGTAGAAACTATATGTATTAACTCATTCAGCCTCATCACTGTTAAAAGCTATATTGTTGCTCTGCCCCTATAGCTGTGCCTAGCTGCATGTGCCCCATATAGTTTTACCTGTTTTGTAAATATCATGCACATGCATGCACTCTTACCTTAATTTCTCTTCTTATACCCAATAAAAATCCACACAGTTTTCACCAATTATTCTCAATGAATTTTTAACCACAGTGATGTATTTTTATTTCTATCTGTCCAAGTCTTTTACAACTGCAAAAACTCTATCATCGTTGCTATTAGCATCCTCTTCTTCTGACGATTCAATCTCATATAAACTTCAATGTCCATTTCTAAATCTCTCAAATTATTCAACTGCCAAACATATCTTTCCTCTGCATCTTCACTATTTTCGAGATCAAACCTAATAAACTCTTCATTTTTGCTCTCACCATCATCAAGTCTTATATCCGCCATAATTTACAATTTTTCAAGAACAGAACACGTGTATTGAAACTGTTCTCAATTAGTAACCCTTGGTTTCTGAACAATTCAAGTTTGCACAAAGGAAAGTAAAATCATTTTTGATTAGTTAATATTGGTGTGATTCTTGGAAAAGCCCTGTTTGTAGCCAATCAGAGACTTTATACAAATCGAACAAAGACAGGATCAGCCATTTAATGCAGTCAAGAAACTTCAAGCTATGATGGGAATAGCTGTTGAATGCAGAAACTGGATTACGAGCATTGATGGGATTGAAGCCAAATGAGTTAAGTAATTTGAAAGTAATATTTTAACTGTGTGTGCACTAATCAATGGTCATTTGTATTACAATGCACCAGTACATGAATCTTGTCAACAATGTCATTGTATACAACTTCTCAATTGTCTTTGTGTAGTCTGATGATTTACACATCCTGTGATAAGAAGGACTAAGACAAAGGAATTTACTATTTTATCTGTGCCAAATACAAACATTATGAAAACTTAAAACATAACCTAGTAAATATAAAAATATTACTCCATTACATGGTTAACATTTAAAAGATAAGGGAAATAACTGTGTGACTACTAAGGTAAGGCTACTGATATAACTATCAACATGCCTGCTTTATTATATGCTCTAACGGTTATATATATTTTCTTCCCAACAGGCAACAACTTTGTATCAGATAAACTTGGAATGGACGCCATATCAGACAGATGGAGATTTGTTGCCTGAAGGATGTCATCTGCTCCTTTGGTTGTTCCTGCCCTCCAGACATAGTGAGATAAACCAGACTGGGAATCCCAAAATCCAAACCAGGTGGCAGCAAGAAAACTTCTAAAATTATAAAATAACAAGTCTTAGAATCATATTTTACACCATTAATGATTTTGAGTGTCTATAAGGTTTTATATTTAAACATCACATCATAAAAATATTTGCTGGAATGTAATTCAAAGAACTGGAAGAGTCTACTAAACTGTTTTTTTCTTCTTCAATATTTTCTAAATAGGGATATATATATATATATATATATATATATATATATATATATATATATATATATATATATATATATAGAGAGAGAGAGAGAGAGAGAGAGAGAGAGAGAGAGAGAGAGAGAGAGAGAGAGAGAGTTACAAATATACACCAAACAGAGCAGAAGGTGCTACTCCTGAATCCTACAGGAGAATGATTGATAACATTTACAGAATTTTTAAAGTACAAATAAATAATATTATCATATAGGTCATATGACTTTAATAGGAACTTTACAAAGATTTGGACCCAGATCCATGAGTTATGCTACTCATCTGCTTGCATGTAATCACCAACCCCTATACCATTAGGCATTTGTGCATAGCAGACACACCTGTATATTGACCCAGTAATTCTTATCTAAGCACACAGTGACTCAGTATATAATAATAATGAGGACTTTGTATAGCGCCTAATCTTCATAAGCTCTAAGCACTTTACAACATATATAATGATATGACTATAAAATCAAACACCATGACATTAGAAAACATAAAAAAAAACATTTAAGTACACAGTCATTTTGAATTCCTATGAAAGAAATCAAGTTATTATAGATAATTACAATTATAAACCAAAGCAGATAATGCTATCCCAAAAATGATGCTAAAAAGACAGTATGAATTAAATTCTCCAACTACTATGATAATATTTATAATCTGTTTCTGTATTTTTACCACATTTTGTCATGCTATTAACTATACACTGAACAATTTATTATTGTTTGTTTCCAAATCTTTTACCCATTTCATTGGTGGTTCTTTTGCACAGACTTGCCACTACTACATGAACTGTCATACTCCATATACATTTAAAGTTTACATGAACTGGTCCTAGTATGGTCACATTTTCTTACCGTGATGACTGATACGCAATATCATGTCCCTCCATTCCATCCAATACCCTTCCTCTAATGGGTGGTGTGGAATCAATTATTACCCCATCAGATGCAATGGTTGTACACAAGTCTGCTGTATTGCAAGCTGTTACTGAGCAATAGTACCTTCTGCCTTGAGAAAGTTTCAAATTTGGTACTGAAATATCTGGAAATTTATGATTGAAAATGTAATTATTTCTACAATTAAAAAGAAATGAACTTTATATTGTGTATGATGTACTTCAGTTAAGTTTTTAAAGAAACAACATTTTCAGCCTCTTTCATTTTTTTTGCCAGCTTATATTGTTTTTTACCTATTGTCAGCTGTGTGAATATATTTGTAGTAATCATTTACTTCTGCCTGTTTTCTGTGTATCATGCCATAAATCAAATGAATATTTATTCAAACTTGTAAATAATTACCATAATTATTCACATAAATTCAGATGGACACCTACAAGATCTTATTCCAACAGACTGACGCTGAAGAACATCATCACACATAGGGCAAGTTCCAAAACTGACATAGTACTCTTTAATTGTTGTATGTGGATCAAGGAAACCTTTCCACTTAGCACTGAGCTGTGTGTAGTTTGTCTGAAAGTTAATGTCTCCTTCAGTGGAAGTGGATCCATCTTCAATATATCCTGCTACTGGAGGTGAAGCATCGACAATGAATGCCCATGAGGAGACTACTGTTCTCAGTCCAACTCCATTGTGGGCCTGCATGGTTAGGATAATGCCAAGTTAGTAACATAAACAATTTAGATTCCAACAGGTTATAATACTGAAAAATTTGAATATGCTACTTTCTAATATCAACATGTGTCATGGATGTTCAAATATAAAATGTTGATCAAAGTCTATAAAATACTGATTATGCAAATATTGTATGAATTACTAAATGGTTTGTACTCATCCATGAAAAGGTATAAACTGGTTTTGAGCTTTATTATTTCCAGCATTTCGTTGCCTTGAAATTGACGAATATATTTCATAACTATATCACTAATCACCAAGAAGACACAACACTGAAAAAGTGAGATTCAGTCAGTTATCAAGTCAGATGTTTAATGTTCAAAATAATTGTCTGTCTTAATATGATTTTAAAGAAACAACAAACACTCAATAATATAGCACATTTAATATCATTAAATAACATTTTATGAACACCATGTTAAATTTGCTTTTATCAAAATTTCATTTAATTTTTGTTACCTTGACTGATACATAGTATGCATTTCCTTCTTTCATTGTGACATTAGAATTTTCACTCATTATGCCACACTCTGTATACACTGTTGTGGGCTGCATTATATTGTCATATCCTGGCTGAGATCCAATCGACCATTCATACTTTGAGATGCCACTTTCATGATCATAGAATAAACCAGTCCAGCTGAAAACACACAAGATGAATACATTTTTCTTTCAACAATATTTTTTAAAATAGTGAATAGTCTTATAAAAGACTGTTCTACATTAATGTCTCAAATAGTTTCAAAATAATTCTTTATATCTTTGAGACCAGACTATGAGCCTTAAATATACATGGTACGTACTCATCATAATGACTTTACTGGTCGAGACAACATCAACATAAATCCCAATGACATTCTTGTGTCTCAAAATGCATTTATCAACATTTCCTTTCTGTTTGCTCATTACTGTGGCCCATTTATGTTCAGTTACATACAAGTAAGTTTTCTAAAAATAGTGTATAGTGTTATGCATTTAGGCTCTAATAAACAGTAACAAAGAAGGAGCAAAAACAACACGCTTTGTAAAATTTATTAAACAATTTATTTCCCTGGAAAAACAATGCAAAAAAAGAAAAAGAACTTACGGTTTTAAAATCAAATCCAAAAATAATCCATGAATAACCCACAAATTAAATTTTAAGAGTCCTAGTACAATAATACCAGTTATGAGAGACCACCTCTTCTACCAACCAAAAGTGGTGTTTTTTCAGGGTCAAAAGTTAGCATTGATGAAGAAGAAAAATATATTTATCATATCCTTTATTCATAAATCTTGTTAAATATTGCATGCATTCCTCTCAAAATAACTTTATATAATAAAGAGGCAAAAGTTTGAGATTGTCATCTTGTAAAGCATATTCTTTAATCTCCTTTAAATATTCTATGACTGTAGAATATGAAATAACTAACATTTGTGCAGGCTGCTATTTTGTGAGCTGTCACCCCTTTTTAATTTTTTTCAATTACATTAAGTCATTCTGCCAGTGTTAGAATATTTCTTTTTTTCATTGGAACTTCTGCCATTATTAGTGTTGACGGAATAACACCTGGATGAATTCCGACTTTGATTAGGTTTTGGGGAACTTTGGAAAGGATATATATATATATATATATATATATATATATATATATATATATATACAAACACCAATGGATGAAACCAAAGGACATAACTGACTCATCAAGAACAATACATTTATTTTGAGATGAAGTTTAATCACCAGCGTTATTGCCTGGTAAACAAAGGTTGCGACCATCTGCTTGGTGAAACACTGTAACAAAAGAAGAAGAAAAAATCCAGACATGATTCACACTTGCTAGTATTAAAGACAAAGAGCTCATTCACCCCAGGCATTATGGATCAATTGGAGAGACAAATCGTGTACTCAACCCTACAGTGAAGCCCTTTCAAAAGATTTTACACTTGGTCATTAAAACTACCGACGATGTATGGGTTTTCACAAAGATAAATAAAAAATATAAGCCTCTAAATTTACTGAATATGTCTATTATTACTTCCTTTGATGAAAAGAAATGGTTAATCTTGCTGGCTATTCACATGACTTCAGCACTAAAATGGCGGCTAGTGACATGTACTTTCTTTAGTCTGGTTTACTGCAGTTTACAAATTAAATCATACGCTGGACTTGTACATTTCCCAAAAATGGTAGCTAGACAATTTTATTTATTTATTAGAACAATCTTTACATTTTATGGGGTCGTTGTTAAAAATGATTAAATGATTGTTATTGGTGCTAATCTTGCTGTATGGCTTTGCAACTGTAGTGTTATTTAATGTGCGCTTTGTCTGCATACTACATGTATCCTGAGCTCTTGTACATGTATTTACAAATGATTAAGTCAAGGTCAGTGGTGTTTTGTTTGATATTTTTGCAATGTGGTTGCTCATAGCAGTGTCAGAAAGCATATTTTGTGGTTGCTGGTCATGTTCAGCAGGTGGTCGCTCAAAGAAGAGCGTTTATATAATAAAATCAATCCATGGAATACGATTGTGGTCGGAAATGACAGGTGGTCATTCAATGCAGAGGTCGCTCTGAGTCCCGATGAAAATCCACGATGGAAGACGTAGTCTGTATAGTGTATATTGATCATTCTTTCATGAACATGTAACTGTTATGTGAATATATGCTCGTTATTTGCCTTTTACAATTAAAGATGTGTAGCTTTTCATAAAGATTACCTCAATTACATTAAATCATGAGAAATGAAAACACTATGTACATCTAGCTGAAATGTTATCTTCAAGAATGTGAATTGGTAGAAATAATGAACAAAACAAAATCTAATATTTTCGGGATTAAACAAGGATATAAGTGATGCTAAGCATGATTTACACTGTGTAAGTACTGTAAGCCTGGTCTTGTGGGTAAACTTGATTTTTTATTATTCAGGAAACTACTAATTGACAGTATTTTGATTGATGACAGAATCTTTAGTTAGAAAACTTTAAAGTCAAACTGTTTTGAACAAATGATCTACATACCATGGGTTCACTAATGATACAGATGTTATATGTCTACCACTAATTGATATTTTCTTGTCTGTTTTAACTGGAGGCGTTGTGTCCACTATCACAGGCAAGGAAACAGATATACTTGTGTGATCCACATGATCATACCCTGTAAAAAAAATGTAAGCAAGGGACTATCTGAAATAAATGTATATACAACTAAAAATTATAATTTTAAAAATCTTTTTATATTCTTTCCCTTATCTTGTAAACTACTTTTGATCAGTAAAACTGTTGATTGTTTAGATTGTTCCACAATTTGGTTTTCTTCAAACGAGTATTTTTTTACTTTAAAATGATTGTGTCAAACTCATATAAAGTATAATAATGGACCATGCAACACATTGAATTTGGAAGGCCATTCAGGCCAAGGATAGTATTTAATTTTTTTAAAAAATCAGAAGTAACATTTTACATTTTTTTGGCTGCCTATGTCAATCTGGTATATACAAAATAAACAGGCTTTTATGCAGACACCTCATAATTACAGGCCTGAAAATTGCTTCATTGTTTCAAAGCTGGCCGGCATGGAACAGGAAGAATTCCAGTTTTCTCCCTTTCGTCCATAACAGATTAACAATTTAACAATTCTGCCATTAATTTTGATAATCTGGTTCAAACTCCTCTTAAATCATCAACCGTTGTGTCAACTGACCCTGGGATACCACTACGTATTGCATTATTCAATGCTCAATCAGTAGGATCACCAGAAAAGTGCACAGAAATAGTTAATTTTATCAACGACCAAAATATCGACGTCTTCTTCCTGACAGAAACATGATTATGATCATCAGGCGATGAACCCATGTGTGCGGATTTAACACCCAGCGATTACTCCATTGTCATTTCCCCACAACTCTCACAGAGGTGGAATTGCTGTCATTACAAAGAATTCCATGATAAAATGCCTTAAGTACAACACAACCTTCAATTTCTGACACACATCGCTTGAACTAGTCCAAACATTGCTCACACTGGAACAAAGGTCAGTCCATTTTTTCTGTCTCTACCACCCTCTTCCTAGTAGAAAAACAAGCTGACTGAATCTCTCTTTTTGGAGCAGTTTCCAAAATCTTCTGGAGTATGGAAATTCAATAGGTGGTAACCTAATTATTCTTGGAGATTTCAACTTTCACTTTGACTGTCCTGGAAAACCATACACATCAAAACTTCTAGATTCCATTCATGTTTTCAATCTTAAACAGTCAGTTAACCAACCCACCATAAACTTGGTCACATTTTAGACTGGTTTCTTTATAGACCTGATGATAATATTCTGCAATCCACCCTTGTATCCCACGAACTTGCATTGGATCACCTCTGCATTGTATGCCATCTTGACGTATCAGTTCCTAACCCTCCACCTCTATTTGCTACTAAGAGAAACCTCCGTATGATAAATAGAACCAAATTCATGCATGACATCCAAGAAAACCTAACAACTTTCTTACATCCAACAGCGGAACAACTTGATAACTGCCTGCATTCATTGCTTGAAAAACATGCCTCAGCCACCAAATGCAGAGTATCAATAAAAAAGTGTTCTCCATGGTATTGGAGTGTTACGGACCAGCTTCGCACTGCTAAAAGACATCGCCAAAAAGCAAAGAGGCTTTGGCTTTCCACCAGACTCACTATTCATAAACAAATCTATGAAGCCGCTAAGAAGAACATCACATAGTCCATTTAGCCAAATTATTCCAGTACAGTACTAAGATCACGGAGAGTTCCAGCTGCAAAGAGCTCTTCGAGATAACTAACAAACTATTGTTAAGGAACAAATGTACACCACTTCCAACAACCTTCTCTCCAGCAGACCTTCCAGACCAATTTGCAAATTTCTTCCATGACAAAGTACAAACCATTAGAGATTCGCTTGACAGCACAATTTCAACTGACTCGTCACCATACAGTTATGATGCAGAATTTCATTGACAACCATTAGGAGCATTTGAACCTGTTTCTATTGATTTAGTACGGACAATCTTGATGAAAAGTTCACCAAACTCTTGTGAACTTGATCCAATTCCGACACCACTGCTGCTTGAGTGCTTAGACCCAATATTGCCTTCACTAACTGATGTTATTAATATCTCTATCTCATCGGGGGAATTCATATCATTTTTCAAAACTGCCATCATAAAGCCTCTGCTGAAGAAACCAACACTTGACCATAATGATTCAAAAGAACTACCACCACGTTTCTAATCTCCCATTCATATAAAAAATCTTAGAAAAGGTTGTTCTAACCCAACTTGTATCTCATTTGAATTCAAACAGTCTTTTTAGCAATGTACAGTCTGCATATCACCCTTGTCACAGTACGGAAACTACTCTTCTGAAAGTATTTAATGACATTCTCTCTGCTTTGGATAGAGGAAAGATTACAGTCTTCACTCTCCTGGATTTATCTGCAGCATTTGACACAATAGACCATGGTATATTACTTCAATATTTTCAGCATGTATTTGGCATTCAAAATATAGCCTTACAGTGGTTCAAGTCCTACTTAGTCAACAGGACACAAATTATATCTGCAAATGGAATACATTCCAGCCCAGTTGACGTATGTTGTGGACCTGTTCTCTTCATTCTATACACTCAGCCACTCTCAAGTGTCATAGATCATCACCCAGTGTTGCACCAATTGTACGCTGATGATACCCAAATATACAAGTCTAGCCACCCAACTGAAGTTGATGCTACCATCCGTGGAGTAGAGAGGTGCATTTCTGATGTGAAATCATGGATGACATGTAACAAACTGCAGATGAATGATGATAAAGCTGAGGCTATTCTGATCATAACACAAATACTTTCTCATTCACATCCTTTACCTCAGACAATAAATATCAGCAACACCAACATTAAATTCTCACAGTCAGAACGAAACCTAGGCGTTACTCTAGACAGTACTCTCACATTGCACCAACATGTCATGAACATATGCAAGGCTGCATATCTTGAACTGAGACGCATCAGATCCATTCGTAAATATCTTTTAGTTGATGCCACTAAAACACTTGTGTGTTTATTAGAACATTTCAAAACTAGACTATTGTAACTCAATTTTGTCTGGTTCATCACAATATTTACTCCAGAAACTTCAAAAAGTTCAAAACACAGCTGCACGGATCATCTTTAGAGTATCTCAATCAGAGCACACCTCACCACTGCTCTGTACCCTACACTGGCTATCAATTCGATACAGAATCAAACACAAAATTTGTTCTCTGTGCTATATTTCATTGACAGACTCCAGTCCAACATACCTATCCAGCCTCACCCATGTGTATACACCAGCTAGATACTTACACTCTTCTTCTGATAATCATATACTCATTGTTCCCACAGTGAAAACAAAGTCATATGGACAACATTCTTTTGCATACCAGGGCCCAGTGATGTGGAACGAATTGCCCATTGAAATTAGACACAAAGACACAGTGGTCCCTTTTAAGAGAGCTCTTAAAACTCACCTCTTTCGACTGCAGGGACAAACTTTGAGACCTAATCATGTTTTGTATCTTCTGTTTTTAGCATGTTTTTATGTTTTCCAATTTCATTGTTTTTGTCCTTTGTTTTTCTGTAGTGTAGTCATATCATTATAGATGGTGTAAAGAGCTTAGAGCTTCAAAAGATTAGGCGCTATACTAAGTCCTCATTATTATTATTATTACTATCAGCCACTTTCTCAAAAAAATTAAACTGTTTCTCAATTTGTTCTGTTTTCTTTTTATTTGTATCAGCAAATAAGGATATTTTCATCCATTGGAATAAACGATTATTTTGGATAGTGGCTTGCAATTTCTGAAGTCATATCTTCTATCTGAAGCAGTCTCTGCCTAATTTTTCTTTTGTGTCAATTTGTGATCACTCTAATTTAAGGGTAAAATTGCGTCAATGACAGAATGCTACCTTTCACAGATGCATAATATGCATGTCCATTCTGTAATCTCAGGTTATGAAATGTCACATGATTAACTAATCCCACAGCCTTATAAGTCAAGATGTCAAAACCATAAGGAGAAGTTCCTGAAAGAAAAAAGAACACTTAATACAATAATTTTCTTTATAATTCTTATCTATTCTTATCTATTCTTATCTTATCTTATCTTTTAGTACATTTGCAAGATGATCAATACCAGGTGATGATGAAACAATCCAAGTGGTTGAAAAAGGTCACGATAACCTATGCTTCTGAAATGGTGATGCTCTATTTCTCAGAATGTATACTAGTATCTAGATTAATTACCATACAAGCACCACAATCCACAAAGTCACCGTTTAACCTCCAATGTGTACATAACCAATGAAATATCAAATGTACAAATTGGTGCCATGGTACAAACACATACCAAATGTCTTGAGCTGACAAACTACATTGTCCGAAGTGGACCAAGTACATTGTCTGAGAAACTTGCCAACGATTGAAAGTATGCAATATCAGTGGAGTGCAAAATGTAGATCGGTGTCACCCTTCTGGTATTGTGTTTTAGATACACATATGTCATTTATCTATTTTCATGTCAGTACAAGCAAAGATGTTCCAGAAAAACCTAAAAGTAACAAGTGTAATCATTAGTGGAGCATAAAACATTGGTCACTGTTACATCTTTTAATTTGATGTTTTAGCACTTCTCAGAATCTACACATATTTCATGACTATGCAAACAATAGTGTCCAACACAGCGAATGACAGATAATAGGTGTAAATTTACTAACCTCATCTATGCTGTCATTGTTGATGGAAGATTACAACACCTGAAATATATTATAGGCTCTGTACCATTTTGTGCAGGTAAATTCCATAAAGGATGCGCTCTGCTTTAGACAATAAATGTTCATACCTATTGCAACTTCATATTTTTGCATGCCAGAAGAGTGTACATGGAATCCGTGCTCCTCAATATCCATGAAGGAGTTCCAGCTGATTGACATATCCGACCGAGAATTCTGGAAAGTAAATTAAAAATTTAATAGGTAGCTACAATTTAGCCTTAAAATCCACAAAAATATAGGACGTTTTATATACAAAAGCAACCCAGATCAAATGTTATTGAATGACAACATATATTAAGGAGAATTCTGGAAGATAGGTACAAGCAATTGTAATTTTTATGACAAAAAACTTAATTTAACAAAATCTAATACTCCGAGACAGTTTTGTCAGTCAGCAGAAACTCACTGTGAAGGCAGAAGTGTAAGAAAAAACATCTTGATAGGAAAATAATATATAGTGATACTATAAACCAATTTGATTTATTTTAACGCCATTTAAAATGAAGAAATAACATTCAATTTCTGCCTATATGGTCATTTTTAAGCCATTGCAAGCCCCATGTGCTGTTACTTGCATGCAGCTCATCAATTATACGTATTAATTTGAAAATTACACTTCAATAATCATTATTTAAAAACCTTGAGGTATATTTTGCCCAAGAACTTCTATAATCTACAAGTACTCTATGAGGTAATTACATTCAATTTAAACAATAACCTTAAGAATGCATCTGTGATGCATATCAAGCATCATATGTAGTTTAAAATTGCAACAGCCATTTTGGGTTGTATTTTTTGAAAATCCCGGAAGATATAATAATTCTTATATTTCATATACTCTAATGACTAAAACTCATTAGACATGACAGATAATAAGTTTTGGGGTGATGCATGACATATGCATGTTAATATATGACATTTTCCATATCCCATACTCTTAAAGACATAAAACTGTCTAGACAAACTTGGTAAGAGTGACACAAGTCACATAGCAGTGACCAGCTCTTTTAATAAAATTTCAAAAAACTGTTATAAAAAACATAAAAAACTATTATTGTTTTGTTTTTGTTAATATTTTGTATTTGCATATTTTTTTCTCTAACAGGAAATTAAATATTGGTAAACATTGGCTGCATAATTCATGGACTGATTAGAGTATCCCCGAGAGACTTGTACTATAATGTACAATAGTTACATAGTGCAAATCGTGCTTAGCTTTACTTATATCTTTGTTTATTCCCCAAAACAACAATGCGTAGATTGGTGATGTTATGCACTCCAATGCTGACTAACTGTCCTACAGTGGTTTTCCAGGGCTCCCCTCATGATGCACTCTAAGTAGATGTTGAAAAGTGTGGGTGACAGGAGACAGCCTTGCTGTACTCCAACTTTTGTCTTGAACCAGTCCCCTATAGAACCTTGAGCAATTACTGCACTGGTAACCTTGGTGTACAGTTGCTTGATGGTATTGGACAACTTTTGACCCATCTTGTACTTCTTCAATGTGGCCCACAATGCCTTGTGCCACACTCTGTCAAAAGCCTTTTTGAAATCTATGAACACATGATAGATGTCTTGTTGATGTTGGGAGTACTTTTCACACAGAAACCTGAGACTGAATATTTGTTCTGTTGTGCTTCTTCCACTCTGGAACCCTGCCTGTTCGTCAGTGATTATTGAAATCATGCTTGGCATTACTTATATCCTTGTTTATTCCCCAAAATATCAGACGCAGATTTGGCTTTATTCATTGTTTTTACCAAATCACATTCTTCTAGATTATATTTCAGTGAGATGTATATAGATGTTTTATTTACTTTGATCCATGCACTCACGAGTTACTGTTTTTCAGTATTATAAGTAATCTTACAAAGGGATGTAATCTATATGAAAACTTGGTACAAAGCATATAACCGTCATATGCTACCTTCACATAAGTGTCAAATCTTTGTGGAAACAATCATACTATAGGCAAACATTATGAATATAGATAGACTAAGCCCAGAAAACATGTCAGCGGCTTTCATTTTTTGATGTTGATTAAACTGTGAGAAGTTTTTATCAACCACCGCATTGTTTGTAGCATGGTTGCATTTAAAGAAGAAACACATGTTAGTTATTGTTTGAGCAACAATTGTATACCGAATTAATTGTAGACAACCACAAAGACCACATAATGTTTATTTAGGCATGACACAATTTAAGAAGCCACATCATGACTGTATTATATTAAAATTCATAAACAAACTCTTCCCCAAACTGATAATCAATGATTTACAAACTATTTCTCGTACTTAAATGTAAAAAATAATCCTGGTACGAGAAAAATATGTGCACATATACTGAACATTTCAGGAACCATGCCAGACTAGTATTATATTCGAATTCATAAGAGCTCTTTTCTCCATATGCAATCTCTTCACCAAAATGATAAATTCTTAATACACTATTTCATGTACTTTGAAGAAAAAGAATCATGTGCGAATGACTATAAAAAATTGTGAGACACGCCGCAACCGCATTATATCCGAATTAACGTTATTGCGGGGCGTGTTATAGCAGGGTTACACTGTAGTATATACTATTGCACTAGCATAACTATATACATAGGACTTTATCACAATTGCATTGTCTATGATATACACTATTCTCCATCTAAGATGTGCCAGTTATATTTTGTCACAATAATTGAATATGTGACTTCTAAATAGCAGACAAAGCAAACTGTTTTTAAATTACTGATATCCATAAACCTATTACCTGATATTTTGTATCCTTTGTTTGCCCTATCCACACAGAATTTTTCAGCGGTGGTGTGAGATCTACAGTGAGTCCATCACTACAACTGCTTATATTAGGGAGTAACATTGTCCATTTTTCAAATAACAATTCTGTTTCTTCAGCATGTATACAGACAATGTAACGTTTCCCATGTAGAATAACACCATCGTCAAAGAAAGCATTCATATATTCTTTATCTGTAATGTAAAGAAAACAATTGTAAATATTTAGAAAACAAAAATCTTTATAAAAAAAATTAAAATCTTTACAAAAAGAATTGAAAGAACAGCAAATTATTATTTAAAAAAAACATTTAGAAATAGAGTACAAATATGAACAAAATCCTGAAAAATGGGAAAAATTCCAAGAACCAACAGCAAACAATGATATTTTCATTTAACAAGTCAAAGGTTTAAAATTATTTGAAAAATTGCAAGGGGTAAACAAAGATTGCAACAAAAATGAAACTGTAAACAATTAACAAATGAAATAAATTTAATAAAAACTTGTAACTGTAAAATCTTTTAAGTTTGAAATATTACAAAAATGTTTGAACATTTCAAAAAATCTTTGAACAAATTAACATTTAAAAATAATGACAATGTTTAAAAACACAAAACCAAAATAATAAATTTGAATTTCATGTAAAAAAAAATAATTTAAAGAAATGTAAAAGCAAATAAAATAAATATTGAAGAAATAAAATTGTGCTATTAGAGAAAGGTGCATATGCTATTGCATACATATATAGCTACCAGCATTACAAACATAATAATGAAAGAAGTAGCTTATATACTTAAATTTACAATCTAATATACCATTACTTATGGAGTGTAGGGTACTTAAGTTTTGATTTGAATACACATATAATAACACACAAGACAGCTGAACCTTATAGGAACTGAAGGGTAGCTCATATATTTAGACTTATTGTCAATACTCCAAAACACATACAAATGGAATTGAGTTGCTTCATATAATTATATTTACTATCCAAAATATCATTACATATGTAAGGGGACATACCAATATACCAATATATATATATACAAGGAGAAGCGGTCAGCTCATATATATACACATTTACCACCTAATATGCTGGTACGATCACACTTTAATGGAAAAGGGTTAGACAATATTTTTATGTTAATTTTTCCCATACACTTACTATCATACATACACACTATGAGGATGGAAATTTTAATATGGGTGGGCAAAAAGGACATACAGGCAAGGTCAGATAGAATTACAACTTTATATTTTTACAATCAAACATCCACACATGCAAACAAAAATAAAATAAAGGAAAGTAGGGTGTATGAAATGGTCATTAACATATGTTGTTAAAAACAAACACCAGTATGCATAAAAAAAGAAAAGTAAAGCAGTGCAGTTAAAAGGGATAGATTTGGGTTATTAACACCTACTTATGTACAAACAAGAACACATCCTTATTAAAAAATATATTCTTTATTAAGAAATAAACAAATCAATAATAAGACTCAAATTAATGAGAAAAAAAAAAACAATTTTTAAAATTACAAAAAAAGTGTAAAAATGTTCTAACTTGTTTAAAAATCAAGCAGTTAGAATATATTTAAATTCTAATTTAATTGGTTAAATGAAGTTTAAGTAATACACTGTGCATCCTTCTCTGGCCCCTTGCTGGGCCCCACTTTGTCTACTATGGTTATCTACCCAGTTATAATGTCATTTCAGCCAATATGTGTTAATAAGCTAGCAACTAAATTTAGTCAGGTTGTCATGTTGAACCAATCAGATGACTGAGTTGAAGAATGTGATCAAACATTGTGTCAGCTATGGCATCATTAATATAACTGATATATCTGTAGTGATACAATTTTTCAATGCAGATGCTGCATTTAATTTTTAACATTATTTGTGGAAAGAACCACCCACCTCCCCTCCTTTCACGCTGTTGTTTATTTGGGACATTTTTTGAATAGCATACCATTCTAGCTCTGTTCTGGGGTTCCTTTGTAAAATCAGCTAATGTTATTATCATGGTGGTACTCAGGATCAGACTTATCAAGTTTTGGTTGTCAGTGTCGCTATATACCTTGTATCAGAACCTTGCAGCTCCACATACAGAAGTTAGACACTATTCACAGTCCTACAAACTCCCCAAAGGGTATTGCCACTGCCAAGTTTCATGCATTCACAACTTTGCTTCTGAATTGTGTCAGTACTTAAATGTAATCAACTATTATGTGCATATACTTCATACCCACTTCCTGCAGTGCATGTATGGAATCACATCACAATTAGTATTTCCAGTTCAGTACCACGAATGTAGATCTAGTCTATATTTAAACATTTTTTTCCTCTTTCATTTTGGTGGTGATAGAAGAGTTATATTGATGCATTTTTGGTAGGGATTTAAAGGTAATTATTTTATTCTTGAGAATATGAGCTCAGAGAGTGGTTGTCTGTGTGTATTTTGGTGACATTGCACATTGAGTATTAAGATCCTGGTGATGATCAGGAAGTGAAATCTGTGTTCTGTTAACATGCTGTTCTGTTTACAGTGCAGCCTCTCAAAAAAATGTCAGTGAACCCTTGACAAGAACTTCACTGTGAAGTCATCTTTGGAGGTATTTTAGATTAGCATATGATTTGTATTGATTGTCACACAGTTGAAAGGTCAGTACTGAGAAATATATGTAGAGAACATATAGTACAATTAATTGTGTATGTCCTGTCAGGGCAGTTATTATTAAACTTTAAATTGCTATAAAAATGTTATTATTAATGATAGACAAACAAAATTTGAATGTGTTATATAATGTCAAGTGCCAAATTTTTCGGCAGTGAAATCCATTAATTAATTCTTAGTCTAGCCGACAATTAACTGTTATCTTGTGGGAGAGTTTGCACGGAATGTTTTTCTAAACTCGGTCACCATCATTACTATGTTTATAGTAAAAACAAACTAGCTGTATGACAGGGAACAGAAAGTGAAATTCGCACATAGAACTGTCAAAAAGTAATTGAGACAAATGATAGGTGGCATTTTTGGCACTTTGTTAAGAAGTTTCCCAAATGTCTGTAGGAATAGCATTTATTCTGATTCGTCAAATGTAGAATGAGGGGGTGTGTTGAACCCTGAGTTCTGAAGGAAATATATTCTTTGAGCAAATGAATTTGAACCAGTCTTGGAAGTACCTCTGTAAGAGACGGCAGTGTTAATTCCGACATAGGAGAAGACTCCGAAGGTAGTTTTAGAGCAGGCCTTCGTAACAATAAGCTCAGGAAAGTCTGCCGGAAATCAAACGGCAGAAGCACGCCAAAAACACAAGGTATTTAACTCAAATTCACATTTATCATGATGTAATTTGTATGATAGTTTCTTTGTTACAGATGCATGATCTGTTGATTTTGTAGGAATTGTTCACATTTATCATAATGTAATTTATAGGATGTTATGATTGTCACAGATGCATGACATGTTGATTTTTGTATGGATAGTTCGGTTTTTTACAGTGATTTAGTAATGTATTTTGAATTCTGAATTAGCATTTTTTACCTTGTATACTTAGGTAGGTTAATGGGTGGTGTATAAAACCTGCTGTGTACATTTATGATTGGAAAGTGTTACATTAATTTGAAATTATCTTATTAGTGAATATTAATTGTGGGCTATGATATATTGCCTCACTTTATGTAATGATTTACGGGAATATATGTGACTTCCCCAAATTCTGATGTTGATAATTAGCGATATAACTGTATTGATCTGAAGACTTGTGCAGTATTTGTTAGCCGTATAAAAGTTAACTCTGATAGTAAGATCTGTTTGTTCGAACCAGAAAGACGGACGGACAATCTCAACTCTCAAAACCTAACGAGATACTTAAGGCGTTTTACCCTTTTTTTTCCAAAGGAAAATAGTTTGTTTGGAGAGAGAGGAATAGAGAGAAGATCTAGATTCAGAGACGGAAAAAGAAGTCAGAAGTCAGAGTTGTGGAATCCCACGTTCACCAGAGAGCAAAGTAAAGTCGTGACGCAAGCAGAAGGAAAAAACAGTCATCGAACAGGTCACTGTGAATTTACCCAGCGGTCCAATGTTAATGAACACTCGATTTCGTGATGAAATTTGCTATCAGCTATTAATGGCTAAATTCATCTATTTTATTAGTGTTTGAATTTTTAATTAATGTATCCATTATTTTAAAACTTTGGTTTTAAGTGCTTCTGAACTAAGAGTATTCAGACGGAAAGAAAATTGTAATTTACTGTGTCATTCTTTTCTTGATTTTATTTTAATTAAATTCTTTATTTATCTTTACGGGGGCTCGTGTGTTGTCTTTGTTTAAGATACCGACTCAGATTACCATATCCATTCTATGACCGGGCAAATCACACCGTAGAGGTCATCCTTTAAATAACTAGTATTAGCGGGAGGCGGTTTCGAGTGTTGTTTTACAAGTTGCGCAATACCTCTGACCAGCGGCTTGTGCAATATTGTACCAATAGCGCTTGATGCCGAGCACCCCCGTTACATAAAAAAAATATAAAACTGACATTAAAAATAAAATTAAAAAAAAATTATTTTTCAAATTTTAATGAAATTTAAAAAAGATTTGTTAAAACTTAAGAATTGCCCCTTAAAATGCACATAGATAATATTTTGTGGAAATGATATTAAATGATATCAGCATGTTTATACTCCTACAAAATATACAAGCTCCAATGATGGATATTTGTCAAATTTTCTCAGAGAAAATATCTTTGTAAGTCAAAATGAGACCTTCATTTAAAATATGTGCATACAAAATTCAAATAAATAATGTCATATATGTCTGAATATTCAAATACATAATGTCATATATGTCTGAGTATTCAAATAAATAATGTCATATATGCCTGAATATTCAAATAAATAATGTCATATATGCCTGAATATTCAAATAAATAATGTCATATATGCCTGAATATTCAAATAAATAATGTCATATATGTCTGAATATTCAAATAAATAATGTCATATATGTCTGAATATTCAAATACATAATGTCATATATGTCTGAATATTCAAATAAATAATGTCATATATGCCTGAATATTCAAATAAATAATGTCATATATGCCTGAATATTCAAATAAATAATGTCATATATGCCTGAATATTCAAGTAAATAATGTCATATATGTCATAATATTCAAATAAATAATGTCATATATGCCTGAATATTCAAATAAATAATGTCATAAATGTCTGAATATTCAAATACATAATGTCATATATGTCTGAATATTCAAATACATAATGGCATATATGCCTGAATATTCAAATAAATAATGTCATATATGCCTGAATATTCAAATAAATAATGTCATATATGCCTGAATATTCAAATAAATAATGTCATATATGTCTGAATATTCAAATAAATAATGTCACATATGCCTGAATATTCAAATACATTATGTCATATATATCTGTATATTCAAATACATTATGTCATATATATCTGAATATTCAAATACATTATGTCATATATGTCTGAACATTCACATACATGATGTCATATAAGTCTGAACATTCACATACATGATGTCACATATGTCTGAATATTCTGATACATAATGTTGTATATGTCTGAATATTCAAATAAATAATGTCGTATATGCCTGAATATTCAAATAAATAATGTCATACATGTCTGAATTTTCAAATAAATTTTAAATAAATAATCAACTGTTTGTTTGCAAGGATTCTTATCTTTGTTTATTACTAATGTGTGCTTGTTTTTTTTTTATTTGCTAATAAGAAAACATATTTTTACATCAGTAAATGTGACTGACCTTAACCTATCTCATTCCCACCTGTTTTATTTGAATGTGTAGGTGTTTCTCCAAAATAATGTCCAATTCATACCTGTATTTTGTAATGGCTGTATTGTATAGTCTATTTTGTGCTGATAAATGGCATTAAATCCAAAACAACAACAAGAATGTCAATTTCATATTCATCAAATTAATTTTAATCTCAGCCATTTTAATACAATATTTTGGGGTTGTCTTATTTTAAGTTTAAGAATTTTAGTACAACATTTATTCACAGTTATTTAACAACAATTCCTGTTGCTTTGCTACTCTGCTTAAATCTTTAAATTCTTAGTATGTTTTATGTTTAATCTTGTCAATTTTAATGAAAAATATTTAATGAAATTCATTAAAACTAGATATCATGGTCATAGCTGCAAACTCTAATGTTAAATAACAATTTTAATCAGGGAATGTAAAAATACCTGTTGTTCCACACTGCAAAGCATGTGGATGTGAGCAAGGATCATCAAAATGTACCTCTTGTGTTGTGTTGTAAAACACACTTGGATCCAGCACAGTTTCCTCAATAACTGACCAGTTATACTCTTTATACCTTGAAATTGAAGTACATACCATTAACTAAATAATTTATATAGAAACTGAATTACAAATGTCTTTATTTGTAAATAATCATATACATTTAAAGCTTTCTCCAGCCCCCACCACCTTGTAATAAATGTAGACTGCATAAAGATGTTTATTGATCTTAAAACAATGAATTTTTTATTTTATATAAAGACAATATGTCAACCAAAATTGAATGCAAAAATACATAGAAACTAATTGCATAAAATGTATAAGTGTTCATAAGATCTGATTTAGACCTTAAGAACCATACTTCTCAGAATATTTATATAAAATCTAATTACAGAATCGCTATTATTGTTTATGACAATAACACAAACAACATTCTCAACACAACAAGAACACATTATTCATGAACTGTACCATTTATTTAGTGTGCAAGATTCAACTTACAAATTTTCCATACTTCAGTAAACTTAATACTGAAAACAACACATTTTACATACAGTTTGATAACAACAAATGAAGAAAGAAATAAACAACACCAAAGATAACTATAAATTTTCTGACAAAAGTGACAAACAAGTTGAATTTATAAAAAATCTGTATTACACAATGTGCTAAAGTACCTGAATACACATTAACTCCACTAAGTTTAGTAATCTTGCAAATCTTAATACCAATCACTATGGATTGTTCAAATACTGGAAAACATGTTTAATAATCTTGATGATAAAACTAACACTGGATCTTTAACTATTTTGATAGCTTCATCACCAGATGATTAAACAAATATGTTGTGTATGCAGCTACATTTAAGTAAATTGTATAGATATAAAAATAATACAAAGAATACCATCAATGAAAGTCAAGAAATTTACCGCAGAGTTGGCCAGACAGCACTAATTATGTTGGTATATGGAGTGTAATCCCTGTCAACATTCAGCCAGTCACTGTTTTTCTGTAGCTGAATCACCTGTCCTTGTTCATTTGCGTCACTATTATCTGAAACATTGTTAGAACATATATTTAGGTATGAAAATTATCTCCCCTTAAGGATATAAAATCAATGACTCATTTCCAGTCCAGAAGCCAAAAATACAGGAACACTTCTCTAAAAGCATAATGATAATTTATTAAATTTTAGGTTATGCACAACTTGATGATCTCAAGCGATTTTAGGTACATATTGCTGGTTTTGTAATGGGGGTTTCTCTGATAATGACCATTAAGGGAGATGGTGTGGTTAGATGATGCAATGTCTGATTATAAGGATTACTCAGTGGCTAACACTGGGATAGAGGTATTGAAAATGAGAGGCAGACAGGGAATTATGCAAGAAACTGTTATTAGCCTCTTATTTGCTGTCTTGATGGGGCTTTTTCCAGCTGATTGTTTGTTTTTATAGGGTTTAACGCCATTTTTCAGCGCACGATAGGCTATACATGGCGGCCAGTATTATTAGTGGAGGAAGAACCTGGGAAACCCCCTGGAAAGAACCACCGACCCTGGCTAGCTTTCTCACATAACTACATTAGCCGAATCTTAGACTCGAACCCATGCAGACAGAGGTGAGACAGCAGTGATCTGTAACGGCAAGCACTTTAGACCACTTGGCCACTCAGGGTCCCTTTTCCAGCGGAGTTCAATGAGCTAACCACATTAGATAATCTGACATAACATTGCATCATATATAGTACCAGGTGATCAGTCAGTTCACCGGTTCACCAGTTTTTCAAAGGTACAGATAATGAATGTTGAGTTTCACATCACTGGCTTTTCAAAGGTACAGACAATGGATTTAGAGTCTCTGCATCACACTTTTCTTATTGATTTGTGCTGGAACTTAATTTTTCTTATTGATTTGTCCTTGAATTTTTCTTATTGATTTGTGCAGGATTTGAATATGGTGTTTTTCCATATCATATAAACTGACTTTCTGTTCATCTTTCTGTTGTTGTGCCATTATAGTCGAGTTAATCCTCTTGCTCACCAGCAATGTCAAATTATAACATGACATTACCAGAAAATTGGTCTCTGCCAGACAGCCTTCCATTCCAGGCATTCATGTTAGCCTGGGAGTATCAATCAATTCCTTTGTTCAGGGAATGTAGCAGCAACGGTGTTGATGATAATCAAACAGTTCTCAAAACAAAGAAGTTCACCCATGTACAACTAGAAGTGCCTTCAACACATCCTAATATTTCAATAGTGACTCAATTGAGAGAAGAAAAGAGGGGTGGGGGTGGCATTGAAAAATACTCTGGCTACATTATCTGAAAGTGTTTCACTACTTGACTGACTCTAGGAATAGTAACTTGAGGGAAGCACAGACCAATCTGACATGCTATTCTTTTGGGCATGAAGAATCATTGCCACTGAATGTCCCCAGCATGAATATCAATGCAGTCCTAGGGAAGACAACTTCATATTCTTTCAAGTGATGGTTGCAACATACAAGGCATGATTCTTGCCATTCATGGGAAAAGCGCATACGAATCTTTGCCAACAAATTCAAGAATATGTATAGATTCCTTCAGCTTTCACCTTATGCAGAGTAAATTCCAGTACAGGTTTCAGAACACCTGACATTAATGACTGGGATACAAACAATTGTCCATTTTGGTAAAAAGTGCTCTTTCTCCATATTCAATGGAAGCTTACAGTTATAGTTGGAAACACTACAATCACTGATTTTTCAACCAATTTAAAACTCCACAGAAATATTTTTGTTTCTTGAACATGTACTAGTTTGGCAATTTTGATTTCATCTATTTGAAAGAAAGAAAAAACAATATCCCAGATCCTATCAATTCCTTGTTTTTCTCTTCTTCTCAAAATCTTCTGTAAACACTTCATAACATTTGCCACTGACTACCATTGATAAATGTATTCTATAAAATACACATTCTAGTCTTGTCTAAATTCACCCACAACACCATCCATATGGCTCTACTAAGACTTCATGCATTCTTGCAGTTAGGGGAAATGACAGAGAACCTGGATGGTGGTGCAGTTTTTAACCAAATGTTGATTTGACACTGCAGTGCATGTGTCTGGTGGCATTTTTTGAATTATTGTGATGTGGTGAAGGCTAGAACTTAAGCAGAACTGAATAAAAATGTTGACAAACAAAATATAGAATTCGTGACATAAAATTCACAGTAACTAAAAGGATTAGAACTTTGGCAGAACTAACATGGGGAAGCAATAGGCTCTCCAACTGCATCGATTACTATATTTGCTCTCACATTGTTGATGTCATCACAGCTTTTGATGTCAGTTGATAAAGTAGATGACAATTTTGCAAAAGTGACTCCTTTGACAGAAATCCTCCAACATTTTGAGAATCGGATATTTCCATTCAATGCCACTTCAAAAGCAAACTGAAAATATAATTTGCATTGCATAAATGTATGTACAGTAATTAGTAATTTATTTTAATTAATTTTTTTTTTATTTAAGAATAGGAAACCTGGGACAATATATATAAAGTAATCCTTCAAAATCAAATCCCTTGGAACCACATTTATTTCTACGTTTTGAGAGTTTATTATTTTACTGCTTAGGTAAAAAAAAATGATTTTTAATATGCTTGTATGAATAGAGAATGAAATTATTAGAGAACATCTGTGATTGTGGCCACAAATGAAAAAGCTGTTTGTTTAAAAAAGAAATAAGCTGAACAAAATATGACTCTTTCAGAAATAATATCTAGTCACATGAATAATAAATACAGTTGCTTAACATGAAAAAGCAGTCCTCATCTAAAAAACATTTAACATTTATAACTTGACTATATAGAGGATATTTGCTTGAAATGAGTGAATAACGGATATATTTCATCTCGTGGGTAAAAAACTCAGTATTTTCACGAGTGGCGAAGCCACGAGTGAAAATACAAGAGTTTTTTATCCAAGAGATGAAATGTATCCGTTATTCACTCGTTTCAAGCAAATATTCTTTTTATTTTATGCTCACATACGTTGACTACCTCAAATCTGCTCTTTCACTCGTTTATTCACTCGTTTCAAGCAAATATTCTGACCCAAAAATGTAGTTCCTGTAGTGAAGAAATATTGTTATTTTTTCACTGTTATTTTTTCACTGTTATTTTTTTACTGCAGTGAAATATCAATATTATTTTAACTAGAAAATCAAGTAATTCACTGCTGAGCATAAAATAAAAGTCCATTATAGTCATGAATCATAATCACAGTTTAAATACCCTTTACAATTCAAACTGTTTCTATTCACAAATTCTTCACATGGTTTCTTCAACATAGGATTTGGTATAGATTCATACATCTTGATCAAATACATTCTATCATGTAAGGATTCCTTCAATGATTAGTCCTTCACTTTGACACCTGAACTTGTACCTGAACACAAATTACAGTCTTGGTTACCTAAATGTATGCCTGTAATGATTTTTCCCTATGAAAATCCTCTGAGTGAATCTGACTTATGCTGTTTGATAAGTCTCCATTTGCAGACAAAAAACGTATGGCCACATACCTTGTTATTGAAACAGTGGATTTATTGAAAAAACAAAACAAATGAATAGCATTAATCAGAGTTAGATAATAAGAATATAATCTTTCTTAAGTGGCTTAGCTACAGACATTTAATTAGTAAAAAATTACCTGAAAAGCTATTTCTTTTTTATAGCACAATAATTTTGGACTAGGTTATTGCTGGACATACTCTGTATCAGTCCATATGTTAAGTATTTTTTTACCCCTGCATGGCCTTGAAGCAATTTGTCACCAATAAACCCAATACAGTATTTTCATACCATACAAAAATCTGGTCCAGTGTGTGTCAGGTATTTAGATGGTAAAATCAATTTCCAAATTTGAAGCAAGTTTAAGCTTTTAGTTTTATTTAAGTATCAAAACATGCAATCAAAATTTGCTTCAGTTTATGGAGTTCGAGGGTTCTGGCTTACTGGGAAAAAAATGGTAATATTCAAGATTGAAAATCTGAGATCCATATAATCTTTTATCCTGTGTGATCTATGCCAAAGGTTTGCTTAACAAAACCTTTCAAGGTAATGAATTCCAATATTATACAACTGAAAACAAAGGAACACAAACCTCCAGATGAACAAACAGAGAATTAATTTGTCAATTTCAGTTTTAAAAAAGTTGTCTTAAGTGGCATACATTTGTTATTAGTTTGTTACTGACCTAATATGGGATCAGGAGATATGAATGTTGCCTACTCTATATTTCTAGTAACAAACTAAAGAATTAATAATGTGGTATTTGTCAAAGTGATGTTGACATATACATCAAATGACATGTAACAAATGGAAACATGAAGCTGGCAGCCATTGCTACAATAAGACCAGCTAAACAAACTGTAAGAGGCAAAATTCAAAACCTGTTAATTAAACTTCTACATACAAAAATCTACCTCCAGTTAGAAACTATCGTAAAAAAAACTGGGAGAAACATTCAAGAAGATTTTCAAACACTTTCTTCTACTATTGCATTTTAATTATTTATAGTTTAAACTAGACACTCCTGAAATCTATAATCTTTTTTATGTTAAAAATAAAGTCCAAAGCTTTTCAATTATAATGTATTTTGATTGTCAAGAGTATGCATTAAAACACTTCAACATATATTTTCTAGAACTTGGAGAATGTAGTATCTCTGAACTGATAACTTATGAAGATCAAACAGACATATACTATTTCATATAAAATTATAATTTGCAATTGCAATTAATTTTAGATGTCAAATTTTTTATGATGGAATGTTTTTTTTTTGCTTTATGTTTATGCAAAAGAAAATATGCATACGCTTGTTCTGTTGACATAGTGTACATTCTCCACTTTTGTCCAAGGTGTAAGTGTTCTGTCTATATGACTATTGTCTGTAAATGCCCACTCATAGTAATCAATGACAGAAAGTGCATCTTCTTCATTCAATACATCAGAATCTCTGAATTTTTCTAATGTTACCCTTATCTGAAAAAAAATTAAATTCATGCAACATAAATATACTACATTTCCATATTGAATTAAAGACAAAAAGATGAAATTCAAAGTTCTTTTATAACAATTATCTAGAAGATAAATTTTACTTCAAACATTTTTTTCCACCAATGATGTTCACAGTTTGTATTAAATACTATCTTACAGACAAGGAAGGGTGTTCTTAATAATACTATTTTATAATGCATTCATTCTCGAAACTACTATAAAGTGCTAATTGAAAAACAAAACAAATTAAAATAAAATTATGCTTTTATAAAGTCTGTTTATATTATAATGTTCTTATAAAATATGTTATAGATAAAGATAACACATAATTTATAAACATGACATTAAGAAAATTGAAAGTAACTAAGATTTTTAGAACACCATTTTCTTTTCTTCATTGATATTCATATTTATTCCATATCATGAAGGTGACTAGACAAACTTCATAAATATGTTAGCCATTGCAACTAAATCTTATTCTATTTGATGTGATCACAACACACAGGACTGTTACTGATTTAATCATGCACCAAAGAAACATACTTACTTTCTTTTCAGATATATTGTAAAACACCTCAATCCCACCTGTTAAAGGTGGGGTAGGAATTACAGTGACTCCATCACTAAATATTGGATGATAGCAGAACTGATCAGCACACAACTTAATGGCAACTCTATATGTTTTTCCAGCTTGTAGGACCAATTCACTGTCTTTCAACTCATGAAGTGTCGGCAAGTATTCATACTCACTCATGTCCTTCCAGTAGTCTGAATATGAAACAGATTCGTTGTTTTGCAAGCACTTCAAAAGTCATTGTTTATCCTAATCTTATAAATGAATCAGAAATTGTTATTAATTGGTTAAGATTTAATTTAAATTTGGAGTACATAATAATAAAAATGTTTAGAAAGGCAGGCATTATAATTAGAGGAAGACATGCAGACAAGTTGATGTAAACAAGAATACATTGAAGTAATGAACCTGTCAGTAAAAAGATAAATAAAGAATAGTCAATTAATGAATAATCATAGAATTTAAAAAACTGTTACATGACTTTTATGACATAATAAGATTTTTATGCTCCACTAGCACTAACATTTCCATGTATTCTGGAGGAATTATGAGTATAATTCTGAGAAAAAAAGCTTTTTAATTGTAATTTAAACATGTAGTACATAAAGAGTCAATAATCATACCAGTGAGCGGGAATTTTTCCTGCAATTTCCGATGGGCAACAGATATAAACTTCGTCATATTTTCTGGGATTGTCCAGTGGGCTTCAATGTGATTTGTACTTGACTGAAAGTCAATATCTCCTTTACAATTGGAAACTGTGTTCTATAATTTATTGAGAAAAAAAACCCACATTACTATTAAGTCATGAATGCATCTTATAAAGTAACTAACATGAAATTACAATGTACATTTATGATGAAAGGATACTGGTAGTTCAAGTGAAGTCTGATAGCTCTGAATCAATCATTTTTAATTACACTTCTAAGTCAATGCTTTTATACTGAATATCTCCCACCTTCTGTACAATTAAGATACACTGTAATGAATGCACACAAAGAAAAAAATTAACTACTTACCACAGAATGGTGTGAAAATCCAATACTTTGCTTGTCTGAAAAGAAGAAAATGATCTGAGTTATAGCACCATTTACAAAATATATGCACTGACACACATGCTAAAAGCCACAAGTAAAATACTTAAGTTTTTCACATAAGAGATGAAATATATCTTTTTGTTTACTGTGAGCAAGCTAATTTTCCTTTTTCTAAACGCTCGAATGCAATGGCTAATGATACACATACAGAAAATGGCAGATTTCTTACTGGATCACATGTATTATCAATGGTTTACCATTTATATCATACAGTGTTTTGTGCACTGATAATATACAGTGGTACCTTGACTTACGAGTGTCCCAACTAACGAGTTTTTCGAGATATGAGTCGTCTCTTGGCTGATTTTTTGCTTTGAGTTGAGAGCTAAAATTCGGGTTACAAGCCAGCTTCAGATACCCCACCGCTAGTTGGCGCAGTGAGCATCACAGTGAACGCCGCAACATCTGCCCAGCATCCTGTGTCTCACTCATTCACTTTAAGCAGTTAGCTCTTAGTGGAAGCATCAGTGTTGTGCTCGCATTTGTGCTTGCAGTTATTTTGCAAAGAAGCGGATGATATGCATTGAATTAAAGAAAGAAATTATTGAAAAACATGACCAAGGTGTGCGCGTAGTCGACTTGGCGAAGCAGTATGAGCGTAGCACTTCCACGATCTACACCATACTGAAGCAGAAGGAGTCAGTAAAGGCTATCATGCCAGTCAAGGGCGTTAAAATAATTATTAAACTGCGGACATCTCTCCATGAAAATATGGAGAAGCTGCTGATGGTGTGGTTGACGGAGAGCAGCTCGCAGGAGATACCATGACGGAGGCTATAATCTGTGAGAAGGCACAAGCTATTTATGCTGATTTGCTGCAGGTTCTCTACCTTCCACCCAACACCAACCCTATCCTGCAGCCCATGGACCAGCAAGTGATTTCTAATTTCAAGAAGCTCTTCACCAAGCACCTGTTTTGCCACGGATTTGAGGTGATGGAGAGCACAAACCTCACCCTTCCAGAGTTCTGGAAGGACCACCATAACATCATGATATGCCTCAGAATTATCGATATTGCTGTGTTTGTTGGAGGTCCGGAACATATTAATGCCATTTCAATTCATTTCAATGGGGAAAACTGAATTGACATGCGAGTAATTTGAGTTACGAGCTCCGTCACAGAACGAATTAAACTCGTAAGTCAAGGCACCACTGTACAAGTAACATGTGAGGCATCCATACTTGCCACAAGACCATGCAAGTGTCTAAGAATAGCTTAAAATTTCTTCACCAAAATGTTATCAGTGTCAATTAACATCAGTGAAAAACTATTTTTTATTTTTATATATACCATACTGAGTGATTCATCAAAAGTTTCTCTAAAAAGTCTTCAAATTGATGGCCTAGCATTATATATATATATATATATATATATATATATATATATATATATATATATATATATATATATATATAATTGCACCTTTAGCGGTCACTACAGGGCTAATAGAGAAATTATACTGATGCCTATGACTCAGGATTTAAAGCATGTCATTAAAACAAAAGATTATAAAAAATTATCAGCGATTAAAGAAATTTTATTGCAAGATGTAAAGATGGTTTTATAACTTTGAATACAACCACTTTTTTTATCGGTAGTAAAATTTCTCTTCAATGATACTTGCATGATCATATTATATTAGGATAAATCCTACTACCTTGCAAATCCGGCCCTCCCAGGCTAAAACATTTAGGTGGCAGGGGATAGTTTCATAAGTTGGCCCCAGTCATTCTTCATTTACAGCTAAGGTGTGATTCTTTTCAACTGTTATTGTTCACCATTTAAAGATATGGCTATATTTGTGAACAAGGTGTTTTGAGCTTGTATTGTTCTTGAAATTGGTGTGAGGCATGTACATCTCCCATAGTTACTTTACAGTAGCAAGACAGTGAAATAGCAATAGTCTCCTAGAAAGAAGAGCTAGCCATAAATATGTAGGTTCTGGGAAAGTAGAATACTGTATCTCAAAAACAGCTTGGATAGCAACTCTTTTGAACTGTGTCAACTTATTTAAGTTTAGCAGAATTATCATCTAGGAGAATGGCTTTAGTTTGCATAGAAAGCATCAGATGGTGTCAAAAATGACCTTTGGACAAATGCAGGTATAAATTTGGGGTAGAGGTTCATAAACTTTGTTTGCTGTGAACTGTCACTGACTTGCCTGATCAAGTGAATAATCTTCTTACACTTTATTTTAATATAGCTAAAAATTTTATAGAATTTTTGGAATTCACTTGTGTATTTAATTTGTTATGCATTGTTATACTAGACAGGTAAATACAACATTAAATTTGTGCATAAAAATTGTTCCTTGCACCCATAGCTAAAAAGCTATAAGTTATCTGTCCACCTAGGCGGCAGTTAGTTATCTGCCCTTTATAATGTGGTTTGTGTCAAATCCTTATTTATATGAACATTTCTACTGGAGCAGGAGACATGCTCAACGTATGGATGTAACTGTGAGGAGGCCAGGAGTGTGTCTGTGTATTATGATCAGGTATTATTTACAATAGTAAATTGGTTTCTTCTTCAAATACATTACCCAATCATAATAACTTCAAAAAATAGGTAAGAGGTGGAGGGAATTACATCCCCTTTCAATGGAAAGGCCATCTCTGGTTCCCTAAGGCATTTGAGATAGCCTCTTAAAAACCTGATTGAAGAATTAACTCCATCTGTCAAGCAGCATCTTTGAAACAGAAAATGTGTTGCCTGAAAATCCAGTGAAAGCCATGAATCTGTGTCATTATGAAGCTGTCAAATGACATGGAAAGTAACCTCTGACAATTGTATTGTTGTGGTTTATACTTTTTGTGGTTTATTTTCATATTTGAGCAGTGTTGAAGGGTTTTAAAAAAATCAGAAATTGTAAACAATGCTAAAACTTAACATTCTATTCATTGAAGAAAACAAATAATTATAGTGTGATAATTATTTCGTCACAACAGGTGATAAAATAGAACACTTCGACCTAGAATTGCATAGATATATCTATTGATGTAGGAACTTTTAAGTGAAATGTAAATCAACATAATGTAATAATTGGGAATTCTCTGCAAAAATTGGGAGATATTATAAAATCAGGAGGTAGACATGGAACAACCCCCAAAATCAGAACATTTTTCTCCTGGTGTGAGAGTTTACACATATGTATGCATGTAGCTTTAACACTGAATCACATTTTGTAAAATATAATCTATTCATGTCAATTGATATATCTGCACTGAATTGGCAAATAGAAATGATACATTGGAGGAGATGCATTTTAAACAAAGAAACATTTTTTAACTAGTACAACAAAGAAAGGATGGATCTTAGCATGTATGTCAGAAAGTTAAAGTTAATTATTTTATTATTGTTCATTGTTGGAAAAACAGCTCCAACAATCTAATGTTTCCTAATATGTGACTGTTATTCCAACTATAAATTTGCAAATATATATGGTGCTCTGAATTATTTTTTGCAGTGGCTGTAATGCTATTTAGTTTCCATATTCCAACTGTTCATGAAGAATGAAAGAGAAACTTTTTTAGGAAATGCTGTAATTATTTGCTTGTAAATTCTTGGTGCCTGAATTTGCACATTTCTGCATTCTGTCTATGCAGTAACATCATGGCTGGCTTATTTATAACTTCTGTTTCAACTGTGTAGTCATGGAATACCCATTTTGTATTGCTTGGTGTACAAGTGAAACTGAATTCAAAGAAATGTATGTATCTGCTGATCACTATGGTTGATTGACAGAGTATTCTGATTTGAAGGTTGAGTACAGTGCCAAAGAAAATCCTACATCAATGGTACTGTCAACAGATTATACAAATCTTATGTCAAGAGTACAATTTGTATGTTATCATTCCCCTCCAATAACATATATCTCTTGTAAAAATTTAACATTTTGCAATATTGCCAAATATATGTAAAAACGCATTGAGTAAACATAGTTACCCTCTGAGCTGTTACACAGGGGTCCATCAGTGATGTTAACAGACCAAATTTGCATGCCTTCCTTAACAACAGTGACACCATCTGAGAACTGGGTAACATTTCCTGCACCTGTTATGGCTGTTACAATGTAGTAGTACTTCTGGAATACATATAGTTCAATTAATTAATTAATTAATAAATAATAATAATAATAATAATAATAATAATAATAATAATAATAATCTCTACAGCAGAATCATATAAACATTCACAAACTTGGAGCCCCCCCCAAGTACTTTAAAGAAAAATACCACATGAGACAGTTAAATTCATTAATGTGTCAAAAGATATATTTCATTACTAAACTACATGCAACAGTGCAAAATGTATTAATTGAAATTTCTCTAATATCTTTTGAACACCAAACAATATGCATCAAGAGGTCATTAAAACCTACACATATACCTTGAGAATCTGTAAATTTAGATTTGTAAATGTGTAGGAGGATGAATTGGAAATGTCAACACAGCGGATTGTTGTGGCTGTATCTTCTTTCTCCCCAACACAGACACGGTACACTATGTCCAGATGAGAGTGATGGAATCCATACCACTGGCCTGACATTTCTGATGTGCTTGTCTGGAAATCGATGTCATTAATGGTCTGGAACTGAAAAGTTTTATGGTATGCTAAATGCATTTAAATTCACTTCTATAATTCACTACTCAAATATTTCTTTGTTTCATAGTCAATGTACAAGTAAGTACCAAAATACCAACCATTTTATTCTTTTCTTTAAAAGATATTGAAGTTTGTAAACATAATTGACTTTAGTGTCGAAAGGAGACAATTATTTTCTTGGAAGTACAAAATAAAGACGTCAAAAGATGTACAAATGTAATATTGTTTATTTATGCACTCGTATTATTTGTGTAACTGAAGATTATATTTTACCTTGCTATATCATTTTTATTAAAATATGTTCTATCTATTGGTCAATATAAAATATGTTCTATCTATCTATCTATCTATAAGGTATCAGTTTAGTTTTTCAAAAGACATCAGGTTTCCTCAATACATTTGGTTGATTACATCCATATACATGCATAGAAAAATTTCATTAATTCTGTGGCCTTATTAAAAATTCTAAACATTTTAAAAATTAAGTTTTACCTACCAGACGTGTTTTGTTAGCATCAATATCAACAACAACCCCTTCTGTAGGAAGTTTAGTATTGTGTAAGTAAGCATCTGAGGACATCAGCGTCACCAATCCAGCAGTATTCTCTGCTTTAACAGTAACATAGTAATTCCTATTTTCATGCAAAGCCCAGTGCAGTAGGTCAACACGGACAGCACTGCAAGTTACAGGGGTGATAGTAGTATTGCAGCTTCCTCCACTCTGTATATCAGTATACGCCATCACATCTGTGCCAAATTTCTCATGACCTGATTTTTGACAAAACAAATATTTATTCCTGTCTGCATGGTATATTTCTGATTACATGGTTTATCCAAAAGAAAATCTGAAAAAGTAACTTAAGTCTAATTTGTTGCAGTTGCTACCAAAAAAAAATATGATCAAAATGATAAAGTTAGCTTTAAATGCAATACTCATAATAACAATAACAAAAATAATATTAATGCATGTAATAATAATAATATTAATAATACATGTAATGCTATTACATCACATTTCTGCATTGGAGATATGTGATACCATCTTTTGTTCCTCTGTAACTCCATCTCTGTCTAAACCAGTGAGTGTGTATTTGAGGTAATATTGTAAATAAGAATGTAGCTAGCTGTGAACAGATCAAAACCCTTTACACCTTCAAGTTGGTATCTATAATGGAGTGGACTTAAAATAAAAGGCACAATAACTGTAACTACAGTAACATGACTGAAATATATTTGACCAAACTTTAAACACATAGTCATGTCAGAAAGACATGTAGTATATATAACAGATTCTGAGTGCCACCTGGACATTTAATTCAAGCTACATCCAATCAGCTTTAGCAAGTAGCAGCTGTAAATGTAACAGCAGTCTTAGTAGTACAAATGAAGACATGGAATCAATATGACATTATTTTACTTAAAACAAACAGTAACTGTTATAGGCAGCATTCACATATTAGTTCCATCCCAATATTTTGTATGATGTATTATTATATGCTCATTTTTTTCTCCATTAACTTTACATTGTCAAAATTGTGCAATATTTTACAATATTGAACTCATGTGCATCTTCATATTGAACTCATGTGTGCCCAATAGTGTATTAGGAACTATTTTGTAACCAAATCATGTGGACTGCCACATACCAGCTGCTTTGGCATTTTCCATGTAACTTTTTTGATACAATGTTTTGGATTTAGGCTAGCTATTGATGCCAGACAGTGTCTTTATAAATAACATGCAAGTGACAAAGCATAAACTGTTCTCTTTATCTGGTAATAGAAATGTCAAAAAATATACTTACAGTTTTACATCCTGAAAATATACTTTCTTAGTTCTGCAAATCCGTGCCATCTCGTTGGTTCTCAAGCTTGATTACACATTTCGAAATTGTACTGTAATTTCGACTATATTCTAAGTGCAATTACATTCTCCATACATAACTCAAAATAAAAAAAAACATTATATTCCAAAGCTTCATTTTGATAATTGCAATTGAAAGACTTCACATTTCCCCAGATTATGATTTCAAACATTCAATGACAGAACAGAAACACGCTTGCAGATGTTAACACGCTTCCCTCTTAATGCTTTAATCTGATGTATTTTGTGTAGAATTGGCACAGATAATCCAGTCCATAATGAAATTTTGCAGAATAGACAAAACTACAAAAATCTATTCATTCCAGATAAAATGGAAAAGTTGTTTCAATGTACTTTCATTCACAATAGGACTCCAAATTTCAATTTTAAGTAAATCAAAACTTCATTTTCTTTCAAAGGTTATGTTAAGCATGTGACGAAGTTCAAATTTATCTGGCCAGAGTCATGTACACATTAATAATGTGTAATAATGAATCTGCACTCGTATATTTAGCTTGGAATACGACATATATTCAGTTACTGTGTTTCTTGTAGTGTACTTTTTTTATAATATCAAGCCTTAGGTAGAATAAGAAAATGAGCATATAATAAAAAGGTTACTGCATTTGTATGGGAAAATATGAGCTCATTTTGTTGGATGGATATACTGCACTCCCAAGGTTGTGCAGTATTTCCATCTGAAAAACTCATTCATATTTTCCCATACAAATGCTGTAGCCTATAAATATTAAATGGAAAATGTATTACTATATTTACCATATATTTTTGGATGCCATCTTGTTGGGACACCATAAATAAATATTTAGTCATTTTTTGTGCATTGTATGTTCTAGGACATGTCGTTTTCTTCATTTGTAAGTTGTGGTACACCTTTTATACCATTCAAAAATTACATGCCAGAAAATGCAAACTTAAATTTTATTTAAAACATATTAATGGGCCTACTTGATTGAGATAAAACACTTTAATCCACTGCTGCATCTTCTCACTAAGACCACCGTTCTTCTGCACAAATATGATCCATACTTTTAGCGAATGAATATTAAGCCTTGGGTAGAATAAGAAAATGAGCATATAATAGCAAGGTTACTACATTTGTATACTTTTAGTGAATGTATTATGTGCTTAGGCTTGAATAAGCAGCAACATAGAATGAAGTGAAAATAACAAGCTTGTAAAACTTTAACAAACAATTTATTGAGTACAAATATTTTCATAAAAGAAAATAAATAAACTTAGTTTTAGAGAATGAAGTCTAAAAATTAATCCAAAAGGAATTCACAATATAATCCACTAGTGAAATTGCAAGAGTCCTGATAATAAAATGTCCTAATAGTTCCCGGTTTGAATCTTGATGATGTAATCCAATATTGATGATGATGTCAGTTTTAGTTTTATAATAATTCAAATGAGCACAAGTAATTTCTAGATAAATAACACAATAAATTCCTCTTGATCCCAAACGAATTGAAATGATTTACACTCAAACAATAAAACACATCTTTGTATTCCAAAGCCCAGACTAACTACTGAACCGTTAGATTCTAAAACACAGCTATATACTGATTCTCTCGTAAACAGAAAGGGGTCACATGATTTTCTAGAAGGTCATAGAACATACCCATGCTCACAAAGTCATGTATACAGTATGATCTAGAAAGATGTCCTTGGAATCAACCAATCATTTTTAAAATAAAGCTCTAATGTCATTTGGAATCAACCAATCACTTCAGAAGCCCGCTTACACTCTGAAGCAAGGTCAGAAAATGAGATTAACATCTGTTGTTTACTTGTAGAGTGAAAATTTCTAGAAAAATTTCCCAATGAATATATTTTTAATCCAAAATGTCAAATCTGAATCTGACAAAAATAAATAAATTATTTAAATCAAATATACGTAACAAATGAATATTTGTTTTAGCTTCCTCATGCCATGAAACATTATCATTAGAGACAACACATCTCCTGAAGTAGAAACGGCAAAGACTAAAGAAAGATTTTCTTATATCTGCACCAGTCATGTAAATTTTTACACTTTAATTCTTATTAAACATTCCATCCAGGAATGAGATAAGGAGTTTCATCCATATTAATGATCTTGTTGTCAACAAAATAATCTTCTCTTCTGGCCCTCTTAAATTCATCTAAAGATTTTACTTTTATTTTCTCCTCCACATCTTCCGGGAAACACTGGGTCATTAATGTCCATGCGTAAAGCACTAGATTGTGTTGCTTTAAAAACTGTTTCATTGTTTTAATTCATTTTCAAAATTCACCTCAAATACCAGTATATCGGAATTAAAGTTGGCAAACTTATGTTGGCCAACTTGATATTTAAAATTAAAACATCAACACGATTAAATGAATCCAATTTTGAGGTCAGGTTGCTTTCATAATAAAATAACCTTCATGTCTGATATCCTGTTGGCAAGTTCAAATAATAAGTACATCTATCTGCCAGTTGTGTTTATTCAACATGCAGGCTACTATTTACTTGCTATCTGTAATCATAGCTGGTTCAAAAAGGCATTGATGGATGCAAAGTAAATAGTATGCACAGGAACAATGTGCCTTAATAATATTTGTTGTAACCCATGCTCACAAATGTAATTTGAACTCACAGTGAATTATTTTCAAATAATGAATGCTATTTGCAAGATACTGTCATATACTTAACCTGGATATAATACAATCTTGATTATTTTGCACCTTACATTGTTATGTTTAAATGACAGGTGCCTCAAGCAATCATTTGATATTTCACTGTCTCTGTCTGTCTCTTTTGTTGGATCCAGTTTTCACACATCGAATTCAAACCTTAGAGCACAACCACACGATTCATTTCTCTAAATTGTTGTCAATGAACAATGAGTCATTTGTTATCTGACATATGCAATACACACTGCAGAATGGATGCAAATGTGACATATACAGAGTTTGTAAATATATTATTTTCTTTGATAAATTGCTCATTATTAACAAATAGGATATATAAGGTCTGTTTAATTCACTGTAAGTTCAGGGACAATCAACTTCCTCATCATCAACATATCAATATACAATACATTAAAAAAGTATTAAACAATAAATAAGTATTATTTTTTAAAAAACAAACAAATATTTAATAATAATAATAAGAATCATTTACAAATTCTTACACTTTATCAGTCACAGTGTTCTTCAATTGCATAAGTTGCGGGTTTATGTACCTTGTTTGCAGAAGATAGCTGCACAATGCACGACAAAGTATGCTGCATACAAGATAAATAGTTTTCTTTGTCGATTACCCCTGATGGTAACCTTTTGCTAGAAGATACTGTAATTGCAGCTCATCTTCGGCATTAAATAACGTAATGTGCAGGCTCAGTGAAAACTTATCCGTAAGGAAATCCCAGAATGAGTTTCTAAAATTCGACATGTAAGGACAACTAACACAACAATGAAGTATCAAGTCTGTATAAACACTCCCACATCTAATACAGATATCAAGCTGTCTTTGAGGAACAGCAGCCCATAGTTTAGCTACATATGTAAATACCTTAGTGTGTTGTCTGGTTTTAGCCGACTGCCACACTGAGGCAGGTCATAAGTATTCATGTATCGAAGCGAATCTATCAAAATCTGCTTGATTAGACATACAAACTCTCCAGAGGATATTTTCAAGACCAACAATTTTTGACCTTACGATTTCTTTCCAATTTTGTTTATCTGGAATTTCAGAATGATGCAAATAATCAGTTAGATACCTGAGCAAGTCAAACTTCTTTAAGGTATAATATAAATTTGAAATTAACCCGTAGCCTGACATGCTTCTGCTCAAAATGAAGTGAAATAACGCAACGTTAAGCACACGTTTAGTATGTACATTGTAAAATCATCAATTTTCTTCTATCAATTTTGGACTGCGCAGATGTCCATCCTAACATTCCCAGGGCAATGTCTGATCTTGTATGTGTTGGAAAACCTTGTAAATGTTTGGCAAAATACCTCAGAGTTTTATCAATAAAGCAAGGTCACTTTTTGAAATGTTACACCATGATACACTTCCATAAAACATTGAAGGAAAAATTATCTTTTTAATTACATTTGCAGCAACCAAAGGATTTAAACCATTCGGTCTGATGCCAATACCAAACAGACAGTGAAAAGATTTTTTTCTTTTATTGCATGCAATGGATTTTGCCTACTTTTAAATCTTAATCTAACCATGGTCAGGATGTGCCAAGATTGCTGACTCTGAATAATTAGTGTGTCAAGGACCGTTTTGATGTATGTATACGTAGCTGACTACAGGTGATATCAGTTAAGAATATAACACATGAGATTTCTTTCACATCAGTGTTTGGAAATTAAAAGGCACTTGTCTCCAACAATTAGCCACCTGTTCATCATCTATTGATGAAGAAAGGATAATGTGACTTCCTTGGAACATCTTGTACTTTGGTTGTTAATTTTAATTGTGATATTTATTTTGTTGTCATATATTGGAACATGCTCCATTTATCCAAAGGCAGATAGATAGATAGATAGATAGATAGATAGATAGATAGATAGATAGATAACCAGATAGATAGATAGATAGATAGATAGATAGATAGATAGATAGATAGACAGACAGACAGATACACACCTATGGCAAATTGAAAAGTCAATGGTGATGAATCTTCTTCATCAATAAATGTATCTCCTGACCAGCTGGCCTCCAAGTACTGACCTCTCAAATGGACGGATATTTCACCATTTACAGTTGGCTTTGTGGTATCAACAATAAAGGGGCCAAACACCTGCAAGATCAATGAAAAGTGTTAGATATGAAAGTTTCAGAATATTAAGTTTGTTGATGATATAATAAGTTACTCTTTAATGTCAAATGCAATGAATACAATTCTCAAACTTTTAAATTTCTTTGTCTGAATTGATCAAAATGGTATTTTGATAAATTTAAGGATATGATTTCTTATCTATATTACATCTGCAAAAATGCAACAGCATAAATGTAGTGACCAAATAATATTGTCTAATTATGAATAAATAATTATTAATTCAAAATAAATAATTCTAATTATTTCTAATCAAAAACATATTCTTGTAGTTTTATTTCTTTGAGAAAATAAATCATAATTACATGTACATTTATTCCCAGCACCTCAAGAAAACAAAAATGAAATAAATAATTTTTATATGGCTACCAAACAAGAAGCAATCTAGACTTTCATAACTATTGTATATAATCTTTTCATGATTCATGCAGAAACCATAAGTTTACTGTACAACTATTGGCACATGCAATATATTTATAAGTTGTCTTTCAACTGCTTTCTGGGATTGTACATTTATGTATAAGTCATTCAAGAGTTAACCATATGTTGTTTACTTTGAATTGTGGAGAAAATAAACTTTTCATGAGTAACCTCTTTAAATCAAAGGAGTTGTATTATTTTATATAATCTTGCATTATATTGAGTGCTTCAGATCATTAGTTAATACTGAATACTGTAAGTAATAAACAACATAAATTTCTCGCCATCTGATAATTGATAGTTTTTTCATTTTTCTCACCATGCTTAAATTCTGATTAAGAAAAAATGATGATACCAATATTTGGAGTACTGATGTTTCTTATCTGATCTTAAGAGTATGGCAACAGCTTCTCAAATCCAATCTAAACCTTTAGCTATAAAAGCTAAAGATTGTCTGCCAACATAAGAATGAGTCAGACAGAGTGATCTTTCTCTAAGAGATAAGGATTGGTGCCAAAAACACCATCATTACTTTGGTTACATGTGGAGTAGGATGTGATTGCAGGTAGGTAAGGTTGAGAGAGTGTAGCTGTATTATCAACAGTATTGTTGAAGACATATTGGTTTCTTCTTCAAATGTGTTACTGATTCATAATACCTTAGGACAATAGATAACACATGGAAGAAGCAACAAACTCTTACATACCTGTCAACTTTTCAAAAGCCAAGAATGGTGATTAAAAGAAATAAAGGGAGATCGAGACCTAAAAATGGGAGGTTTTTCATGACATTTTTAAGCCTCATTTCCATTAAATATTTACAGCTCTTTGAGGTTTAATCTGAGTAAAATTTTCAAAGAATGCACTATTTCTCCCTGTGATGCACTTTTTTTCTCCCAGGATATGCCCTCTTTTCATATTCTGGTTAGCTGTGGCCAAACTGCACAATAGTTAAAGGTTAGTCACAGGCAACAAAGCCAGTGTGACTAATTAGTAGTTCATCCTTACCATTGCAATTATCTTATGAAAAGGAATGGCTTTCTGACATAATTCAAAGAAACAATATTCTACAGTCATTGTTATGTAAGCACCAGAAATCTACTGGCAAACAAAACAATGCCTTATTTTGTTGTATATAGCAGTAGCTAAATATGCAGTCCCAGTTACATGTACCGTACATGTGGCAACTTATTTTCCCATGTTTTATATCCCTTTTCTGATTCTCAACTCAAAAGACGTTTAACATTGTTTATTAAATAAAATATTTATTCTTTTAATTTTTTGAGGATACATAAGCTATGTGGTATGTATCTTCATTCCTTCTCTTAATTTAATGATGGCAATTAACGTTCATATATATGGTAAAATAATGTCAGGTGTTCACTCCTGTAAGTTTCTTTTTGCAGGAATGGAGATCCTACAGTGATCATTCTTGAGATTAAAACTAATTTCTGATAATGCTTGTCTTGTGTTTTTTTTTCTTCTGATTTTAGTATTGTTGTAAAGTTAGAAACATTAATAAACTGACCTGAGTAATGTTTCAATTTAACAATCTATCTACTGAAAAAAATTTAATAATCAGGAGTTATCTCCTTATCTCTTAAAATATCAGGAGATAATATGAAAGCAGGAAGTTTTTGTCTCCCATCTGAAGAGTTGACAGGTATGCTCTTACCCTTCAAAAGAGCCCACTCTTGTCCCTAAGTTATGTGAGGCAGCATTAACTCCTTGATATAACCTGGAAGGAATGGTGACTCTGTATGCCTAGATGTGTGGCTACTTGGACAAATTCTCCCTGGCAAATCCAATGGAAGTTGTAGTTCCACATTTATAAGAATATACTGAGAGACAAGGGATGGTAACCTATTGCACTGCTGCTGCTGTTGGTGTAACTCAGAGCTTTCTGTGATGACAGGGTAAAACTAATGAGATCTTGCTCATAATTTCAGATACAACTTCTAAGCTCACATTATATGTCCTGTTGATGGCTCTGACCCAGTATAGAAAGAGGTTTCATCACAAAAGTCTGACTACTGGCGAGTAGGCAATGAAAGAAGAGGCCATCATGAGCAAAAGTGAACCATCCATGCAGAATTGAAGATTGTTTGGGTTGAATAAAATAACATTTCACTGATCCTACCTACTGCAGATTGGACAAGTGGGAAGCAGAGATAAAATAATGATGCTCAAGAGAGCATTTCAAACTGTGCCATATCAAACCATGTCAGAACCCATAACTGATTCCATTTCCAGAGTTTACCAGAATGTCAAAGATGGCATTGTTATGTCGTCTATCATTCTGTGGTAAGGCGATGGGTATGAGATAAAGAGAATCTATGTTGGAGTCTTTACCACAACAATGCAATCTCAGTCAAATGGTTACATTATTTCTCTTCCCATGAGACTATGCCAAGTGGGGAGATGAATAATTTAAATCTGCAACTGGGATTTACTTGTTTTGGTACAAATACTGACATAGATTATTTTTCTCATTCACTTGTTTCCAATTAAAGTAAAAATAACTCTGCACATTTGTAATTCATTTAGCAGATTGAAAACAAAGTATTCATCAGGTACTATTATTGCATCTCACTCTGTATAAAGGTCATCAAATTTTGCACACTTTTATGAAAATCTGAATAATTATCTTTAAAAAATCTAGCTATATATGCTGCTTTTTGAAAAGAAATATAAATACAGAAAACAATTATAATTGTTAGGTGTTGGAAGTATTGTACAATGAGTGTCTGGAGCCATATGCTTTTGTTTAAAAATTCTGTGCATAAATACGGATACATCAATGAGGGGAATGGGGTGACCTGGCAGCCCTAACTAAACAAACTCCATATGTGAAGAAATAAACATAAAACCATTTTATATTATTACTATATTACATCATTTAATCAATGAATATCATGTAGAAAAAAAACCAAGTAATTAATATCTTTTATACAGATAACTTTAAACTTTTAACAGTTTTCATTTGGAAAAGTGTGATTTGGACAGTATTGTAATTCTTTCTGCAAGGTGTAAACTGAGTCATTGAAGCATTTCTGACATGTGTGTCTTATAGTTTACTTTACTGTAATTAGATGGCAGTTGTTGCTATGAAATAAAGGTTTATTGACACTTAGGTGCTGAAGTTGTCTAAGTCAGCAACTTGACTGAACTTGTGGTAACTGTGTGAATACTGGTTGGTCTTTCTTGCCTAATAGTTCAGTAGATGCCATTGTGCAAGCAGGAGTAGATGGACAACATCCCATATTTGACAAATACTTGTTTGGCTGATGCCTGATGTGAATCTTAGATGTTGTTCCAAAGAGTGACTGCAAACCATTCTAGAAGTCCATCTTGATTGAGGTACTTTAACTTCTTGGCAATTACTGAGTCATCCTTAGTCTTATCATGGTATCACACATCAAGAACTGTAAAGACTTCCAGCTGGAACAAAAGATTTAAATTATGTTTGGCTGTCATTGAGCCATTCAGTATGGATCTTTCATGGCACTGGAATGAGATGGACCTGTTGGAGTACCAGGCCCACATGGCTCTATAAACTGCATAAACCAGTTCATGGTTCTGGCTTGAGTACATCATATTAAATGGTCACAGAGTGATCTGAGTGCATTATGACACTAGAACAAGTGGGTTGATATCTACAAGTACCAATGTTCTCATATTGACAGAATATGAGATATATGAAGCAGTCCATCCATTCAACATTAGAAGATCAGCTTTGGCATTGACCTAATGCGATCTAATTCTAATATCCAACTCACAGAACTGGAAAATCATTTTCCCCCCAATACATGCCAGGTTCATGCTGCCAGGATGTGTTATGGTAGACAGCAGGGGTTTCAAACTCAAACCACCCTGAGGGCTGCATGGTTGCACCCCTTTTGCAATCTCTCATGAAACCTTGTGACACCAATCATATTGTGGGCCACAGAATACGGCTTGGCAGGCCATTTGTTTGAGACCCCTGTTATACAGGTATGCTTATGTGATTTCATCTTAAGTGAATTTAAAACAAAAATATTATTTTTAGTGAAAACTAAAGCATAATGAAAATATTTGTCTGAAACAACAAAAACATTAGCATTCATAAAGAGCTAAAATGATTGGTATTATAATTAACTGATCTATTATTTTTTCAATGAAAAATAAAGGCAGCTTAGAACCAAAAACCCTGCATCAGGTGAGATAGTATTGATTCACTTTTGTAAAGTCAGTCAAGCATCTCATTATAAATTAACAAATATAACATTGTCCATAAAAAGATTACCTATATGTGTTGCAATAATAAATGATAACTTATGTGCATTACATCTGTGAAGCATTGCTTACAACCCAAGTCTCAATGAACAATTCTTAACACTTTTTTAAGTGTTATAAAATGCTAGAAAGACATTTTGTTCAGACAGAAAAGAGTGAAAAATAGTTATAAACATGCATGGAATGTACTTCCCTTGTATGAGAAACTCTTCCAAATCACTGCAGTGTGACAAGTAACTCCTGACATGATATCTAGTATGAGCAGAAGTAGTAACTTGAGTCTTGATGTCATATGGTGCAAATTCCTATAACTAAGGGGAGATCACTTTGCCTGACTCATACCAATGAGGGCAGACAATGTTTTGCTTTTATACTTAAAATGTTAGTGGGGGGGGGGGGGAAGGGCTGGATTTACAAAGTAATGGTCATACTCCAAGAGTATTGTGATTGGGTAATATATTCAAAGAAGAAATTAAAATATACAGCATTTGGATGAACTATTCCATATTTTAGATACAAGGAATCAATATTCTTTACAAACTGCACATTGTATAATAGTGCACTTAAAAAAAGCTTTTATAAGTGCAGTATATCAAGTATATATGAATTCAGGTTAATAACTTATTTGTTAGTTATTTGCAGTCCAACATGGCGCAGCATTACACAGTCATTAGTTTTTTCTCTGTCAGCTAATATGCATACAAATATGTTAATGTTTGACTTGCATTTAAACTACAGATAAAATGAGAGGTGTTATCATAGTTTATTAATAGCATGGTTTTTATGAACTTCTTTTCCTCAAGAGTGAATATTTGAACAACCTGAATATTCATCACAGATGATTTTGATGTTGTCCTAATGAGTATGTAAATTCGTTCTCCAACCAGTAAATTAGGATCTTGAATGACAACACTGGCATGCTGCTTGGTAGAGAAAAAGTCCATACGATCTGGAAACATTGTGTTTGTAGAAGAAAGTCCGACTTCATAGTCAAAGACTCCACCTGGTCCACTTTTTGTTTTCCAAGACATGGTGAGCTAAAAGAAAACAAAAAATATCTTAGACTCACAAAATAAATGTCATCACATTTTAATAAAATGGTGATCCTGTGCTCACATTGAAATTGCCAGTTCAGTGTGAGGCTCATGACTAAAAAACTGGTATTACAAAGAAACACTCACCCTTATGGTAAGAATATCCACTAATCAAAGATGGTAACTACTTTAGCTATTTATTATGCCTTCACCCTGGTCCACTGAAGAACATAGGTGTAAGGAGGGGAAAATAGTGTGTGACTGCCAAATTACTGCCTCTATTAATATTTTCCAATGACAAAACAAATTAGATGGACCCCTGAGAAATAATGGTTTGAACCTCATCAATATCAATCTTCCCGAGTAAAAGGTCCCTCTCAGTCAGGGACTGATATGCATCCATCTAGAAATAGTAGATGCTGAAATATCAGCAGGGACCTTTAAGGGAAGGAAAACTTATTTCTTCTAGCAAAATATGTTTCTTCATGATTACTTTCCTAATCATAATGCTTCAGGAGAACTACTACAGTACCTCACAAATCCAGCTCTCCCAGATGAAACTTTTAGATAAAAAGAGATAAAAGTTATCTTCCCACCAGATTGATATGTCATTAATATGGGGATAAACAGCAAAATCATGAATATCACAGTTACTACTGGAGCATTAGGCATGCTCTCTATATTGAAAATTAATCTGTGGAGAGGCTGGGAGGGTGCATGTGTGTTATGATTAAGTATTTGTGAAGATATATATTGTACTTAAAAAAAATTTAGTTTCTACTTTAAATAGTTATCCAATCATAATATATTGTCTTGTTTAATATGATCTAGACATGATGGTTCAGTAAATATGGGCTTGGTGTGAGTAGATGAGGGAAATTTTTACGGGGAATTTCTGCTGTGGGATTGAGGTCATTGATCCATTACTTCTACCATCTGAGTTGTGCAATGAGGATGAAGTGACACTTTGAATTTCTTGCTCTGTATCACCTATATTATTAGAGGTGTTGTGAGGTTTGGCATTTGCATTCAGACCATTCCAGTCTTTGGATAGAGCACTGACTGCACAAGCTTTGGGATCTGAGACTGATGTGACAAAGGTTGGAAGCCTGGTACCCATCTTGTCACAAACATATATTTTCTGAACACAACTGAGGGATGGAGAGACCATTCTGTCTGTAAAAGCTGATTGTTCCAGGACAAAGAATCTGCTACTGTGTTTAGACATCCTGGAATATGACGAATTTGGATGTGGATTTGTTGTTTAAGAAACCACTTTATAAAATCCCACACCAGTATGTGAAGGTCTGGGGACATGTACATCCTTGCCATTCAAGATAAGTCACCACCATTGAGTTGTCAGATAAAATGAGGTCTCTCTTTCCAGTTATAAATTCCCACCCGAAAACAAAACATTCTGCTGGTATGTAATACCCAGCCAACAAACAACAATAATGAATGAAACATCAACACAATGTTCTCTATACAAAGAAGTGACTTAGACAATAATAAATAAAAATGAAAGAATCAATAATCTCCATGTAAAAGGAAATGTAAAAGGTAATGATGTGATAATGAGCAATTCTGAAAATTGTAACAACAAATACCAATACACACACAGAAGGGTTAATACAACAAATGAAAATGCAATGGAATGATAGTAAGACATCCTAAAAATACAGAAAACTTCTTTTCAATGCCGATTGCATACTGGTACACAAGTGAAGGTTAAAATTCTATAGCATTCTGAATTAAACCAATGCAAATGGTGTTCTCCTAAAAAAAGATAGCTATTGCACATGGGCCTGTGATGTGAGGAACAGACTGGGTCTGTGATGTGGTGAACAGACTGGGCCTGTGTTCTCTTAATCTTGAACTATCCAGAATATTCTCCAACATTCATCAGAGAAAGATTCTTTATTATACTGACAAAAGATATTCCATCACAGAAAAGATAAACTATAAAACAGTGATAGGAAGTGTATTACTGATGTCAATATCTATACTTAATATAACTTTCTTCCACTCAAAAGTAACAACCATATTCCACTTAAACATTCAAATAAACTGACACTTCCTAAGCTTATTATTTCAAGAATTATCAGATGATTAAAACAATTACCATTTCATATTACCTTTTAGAGAAATTTATTGAATTTTAACATGGGGAATGAACTTACATTATGTGTTGCTGTAAGAGTTCCAAGTATTTGCCTAAATGGACCAGCTATGCATGCAATGGTAGGCGATATTGATTTTGAAGTCCCATTTGCAAAACGCTTCATGGGAAACTGCTTCAGAACCTGCTCACTGATGCTTGAAGCCTTGTCTCTGGCAAAAATAATAATTCATATAATGTAATATTATGGATGATATCAGGATCAAAATAACATCCCCTGTATGGAGATTCATCATTATCAATATTGTTCATAATGCGCTGTTTCTTCTAATGAGAGTGTTGAGGCAGAATAACAAATAATAACAGAACAGGATCATCTCAAAACAAAAAAAAACCAACAAATCAATTACTGTTTACAGATGACTTGAAACTTCTTAGGTTAAATAGCCCTAAAACAGTACACCTGGACCAAAGAGAAAGAATTGTCACAAAATCATCCATATGAAATACAGAATGAACACATAGAGTGGCTATTGGTATAAAATGTGGCAAACTGGAAAAATCAAAAGGGTATCATACTCCTTCACAACCACAGGGTGAAATGATTGGAAGGTGAAGCCCAAAAGTAATTAGTCATTCTGGAAGCAGAACGCATGAAGCATGATGAGACAGAGCAAACAATCAAGAAAAGTATTTGTGATGAGAGTGAAATGTACTGGGTTGAAAATGAAATTCATTTAACACAACCAGCAAAATCTTCACAATCTTTAAGTACATAGTCACCATCTTGAAACAGACAAAAGACTGTGTTGCAAGAAAAGGAAAGAGACACTAATAAGCCAATGCTGATATGAACAGGAAGACAGGAAGAGGAGGTTTGATCAGTGTGGATGTCTGTTTTGAGTTTGAACAAAAGACACCAAGGAAAACTGCAGTAGAAAGACTAAGTAAAATTTCATTCCAAGTGCAAGAAGAATGCCTGTTCAGCTCACTGAAGGAAAAATTAGTAGCAACAAAGAAGACAAAATGAAAGAACATCAGAATGGTGGGAGAAGGCAGTGCCAGGACAGTTTGAAAGGGAACAGAAGAGTATGATTGTGATGAGATAGCTTCAAAAGATCTGATTACAGCAGAAGCAGAGCAAAACTGGTTCTTCTGTCAACATGGTTAAGGTAAATGTACAAAAACAAGATGTTCTATCATTTTTAACAATGTGCAAAAATACATTAACTCAATGGGTGCAGCAAACTAGCTCAGATTTAATAAATAAATTGGCCTTAGAGACTAGCAATAAACTATAATTTTCGTGAAATATGGGATGAGTTACACAGACACATGGCATGATCAAAGTACAGCAAGTAGATGAAAATGGTAAAATAAAATCCTGTAACACTTCAACATTCAGTCAGCTAAAACCATATATCACATACCAACGGATACAACACAAACAGGCTAGACATAAAAAGTATGTGTGATTAGGATTTTTAACATAGCTTTAAAAAACTTTCAGTCATATCGCTATGATGTCTGCAGTGAGGCAGTATAAGGTGATGTCTAGCACTGTGGCATCATGCCACAGATATGTAGCATGATGTCCCACCCAGTCACATTATCCTGACACAAGGCCGACCAGTCCTAACACTAACCTCTTAATGCTGAGTGAGAAGCAAGGCAGCTGTTAGTACCATATTTGCAAGTCTTTGGTATGACTTGGCTGGCGATCGAACCCATGACCTTACGTTTTCACGACCGAAGCTCTAACCACTAGGCCACTGGAGTGGTTAGACATGAAAAGAAAGAAACTTGAACTACATCACAGACACAGGAGTATCAGGAGATTAAAAAAGTTAAAATAAATAATGATCTGACTAGAGCACTGGAAAACAGATTTAGAAGTTATTCTGCATTTTGTGGATGCATTTGAAGGAATACTCCATAACCTGAGAGAGAGACTGAGAAAATTAAAAAATATAAAAGAAGCCAGAGCTACTGCTGAATGTGTCAATCCTCAGGACAGTAATAATACAATTCGCAAAGTCACAATCAAGGGAAGTAATGTGACCATCATACATGAAAAGATAAACCTAAAATACGATCCTAAAAACTGAGAAGTAGGATAATAATACTACTACTGCTACAAATAATAATAATAATAACAACAACAACAACAATAATAGTAATAACAATATCAGCAATATTAATATTAATAATAATAATAACAATAATAATAAAAAATATTAAAATTTAAAATTATAATAATAAATAATATTGATAATGATAATGATCAACAACCTCATTAAAACATACTGAAAAAAAGTTGCATGTACCAATAAACTTAAATGACTCACATGCATCTGCTATCAGCATCTGATACACTATATAATTCTCTATCCTTGTTAATGTACCAGACACGTGAATCAGCTGAATTTATCACAAGCATTGGTCTTATTCTCATTCTTTCAACCTTCAATTCTTTTATTATGGGTGATGTTGTATCTATGGTGACACCATCAGAGCAAACTGGGGTCGAAGAATCCAAGGCACGGTTATATGCAGCTACTGTTATGTAGTAGGTTCCCTCCTCTGGGGCTTGGTAAGATGCCATTGTTTCATATGTCTCTATCAGCTGAAAAATATCTTTAACACTACAAAACCTATATTCAGTATCATAAAAAATGGCAATATACTGGTATACTGTATCACAGTTCTCCAAAAACCCAAGAGAGAGACTGTATTTAGTGGTATTTCCAAAGATTTATCACTTGTCAAGTTGGAATTTAATTTTCAAACTATTAACTAAGTACATAAGCTCCCCTCATCATGTGTCATTAAACTTAACACATATAACAAATAGAAATGTATATCTAACCTTATATATAATGCTGCAAATCATTTCATGCTATATACTATTTTATCTTAAAAAAAAGAAATAGCGTAACTTCCCACAACATTAGTACCTGTACATTTCCATTGTAGTCAAGGAGAAAATGTTCTTTTGTAAGGCATGATTTCCCAAATCCATATCTGTAAAACATTACTCCACTTTCCTTGTCAAAGAAACTGCTCCAATAAGCATGGATTTCAAGAATGTTTTGGTAATCAACTTCAGGATTCCCCAGGATTCCCTCATGAACGATTCCTTGGTGCGGAGGACTTGTATCAACTGTGATCTACAAAGAAACCAAAGCTAATTATATGACAAGGTCTTCATTGTCCATGTTTCTTCTAACCATTGACAAAATTACAGGTTGAAAAGAACAGAGTTTGTACAAGAAAAATCTGAAGAAATCGACTGGATGACAAAAATACTCAAATTTAAACTGCTTATGAACCATAACTGAAACAAAATGGACTTAAGGGAATTCAACATAACTGGATAAATATGAGGAAAAGAACAAGATTATCAGCTGATGGATGAAAAATAAACTATAACATTTAGTTTGCGATTTGATTAAATAAAAAAAAATTCTTTTCTATGTTGAAACATCTCTATATGTTGTCCTCCATATACTAAATGAATAAAGACCCATGTGTCCTTGAGATTTCTCACTGCATATACCCAAGGTCATATAGAGTAATCATAGGTCCTGGGGTATGAAATACCAAGGCCTCTCCTAGTTTGTGTTAAACAATATTTTTCTTTCATAAAATTAAAGAGTATTGTTTAGCTGTGCTCCCACCCCCTCTGGTTATCCCAGCATATACCTGCCTAATATTTAGATACAATATCAGAAGGCCAATTAACCCAGGTAAACATGATGCTTCTGTACACATTGTTTCAAACTTGACTGGTTGTGAGGAAAAGTTGTTTACAAAGTTAACTAATTTTGTTTGTGAGAAACAGGTGTATGAAGGCTTTCTTTTTAGTATAGTGTTACCCTGCTATAACAGTTGTTGGGAGAAATAGAACCCAACTGTGTTATAGACCGAACCTTGTTATAAGCACCAGGTCAGTTAGCTGAAGAAAATGATGCATGTACCCCCAACAATTTGTAGGGGTGGTGTGTGTGTGTTTGTTAGGTAATGAATATGGGTTCAAAAATACGTACTTCATTGGCACAGTTACCCTATTAAATTGATTCATATTAAATGAGAAATACACCTGTAGTAAAAACAGAGAAGGCATATTTAATATTTTACTTTATTCAGAGAACTAAACATTGGTACATATACAAAGATACTGTTGATATGTACATGTCTAATATATAAATCAACACTGTGTACTCACCTATGAATCTCATCACATACACTGAACCTACAATACAAGTAATTCCACTGAAAATATGTACACTCACAGATTTAAAATATTCACTAATTTTGCCACAGGCCATGAAGGTCTGAATTCAGTGGGAAAAAAGCACAAACATGTAAGGAATGATGAAGCACATTTACTTTTCAGTATGTCCTAAGTTGGTAAAAGTCAGTTTCCATTGGTAGTGTTCATAAGCATATTTTCCTGTAAAAAAAACTTTCACGGTACAGTAAACATGTTCCAGTCATGTTAAAAATTGAAACAATCCATCAGATTACATTATTTTTATTTAAGATTGGTACTCACTTCCTTTGAAGAAAGGTTCTTTGTTTTTATTGAAGATTGAAGTAGGATTTCTTTGCTGAAGGGTGAATGCATTATTGAAGTCATTGCTAAAGAACAGCTTTGGAAAACTAAACAATTGCCTATTTCTTATTGTGGCAGCAACATCAAATAATTGTATTGCATGATTTCATAACAATTGGTGATTCAAATGCAATGTTTTCCTTGAAATTTCAGCAAACATTTGTATGTGGGAACATTTTAGAAATAAGGTAGTTACTGTTCCTCCCTGCCTACTGAATATACCAACAAGTAAGATCTAATTTGTTTTGTTTTTTATTTTGTTTTGTTTTGTGTTTTTTACATTTGTCATAGCACGTATGCATCAGAAATTTTAAAATGGGTCAACAAATGATGGAGACACAGGTGTTCTGGTCTAATATCTGGGATTACTACAAAAAAACAGGAGTGTTCTGAAAGATTTAATTCTGGAGTGAAAAGAAGAGGAATATTTATTTACCACCCAAATACAAATGTCAGTCTATGTAAATATATTAATTACTAACAAGCAGCTGAAAGATATATCATGATATAATGATTCTTCTGGTTGATCTCTGCTACCAAAAATATCAACAAAAAGAAGTGGGTATCTCACAACAAGCAGTACTCATTCTAGATGTCACCATAAGCAGATTATGATATAACAATGCACTGTTAAAATGGTTTGTCAATTTGTTTATGTAACAATATATAAATTTCAGTGCATTTTATATCAAGTTAACAGATTCCTTTTTGTGGGGCCCCTCAATTTCTTCACTCAAAACCAGTGTCTGAATATAAAAATTTAATTACATATAATTTCCATTTATGATTTACAGCTTAAGAAAAATATGCTTACTTTTCATTGTGATGTTTTAGCAGATGTTTTGCTGTCAATCTTTACAAATGCTGTATATACATGTGAGGCTGAAGGCTTTATGAAAAATAATGGACCCCTCATCCAAGCATTTGTGAAGGATGAGGGGCATTATTGGAGTAAAGCTGAGGCTGTGCATGTATACACATACCCATTTTGTTGTAAGTTGAGGTTTCACCACAATGAGGTTTTTCCCTCCGTCTTATTCAGACAACAAAATACATGAATTTAAACTATGATATCTTGTGCGAGTGGCTCATTTATATAGGATATCTCAGCTGACACATCATGTGACTGATGAAAAAAGTTTTCTTTTCTTTGAAGAGCACCTGTTTCCACCAATGACAGATCAACATGCTGTGTATACATGCTCAGCCTCATGCTTTACTCCAATAATGCCCCTCATTCTTCACAAATGCTTGGATGACAGGTCCATTTTCCTATGTTTTGGTTTTTGATATAATTTTACTGAACAAATTACCAAAAAAACTCCTAAACAGGAATAGAGTATTAGAGAAAGCATTTTTTTATAAACACAAATTCATATGTAATCTCTTCCACAAAATATTAATAAACATTTTTTGTTGTTTTCACACTTTCAAGAAAAATTTATTTTATATGAAAGAAAAATACATGTATATAAAATTTCAGGAGCCACACTATGACCATATTATATCCAAATTTATGCTATAATGGAGCATGCTATAGCAAAGCCACACTATGACTGTATTATATCTGAATTTCTGCTATAATGGAGCGTGTTATAGTGGAGCCACACTATGACCATATTATATCTGAATTTATGCTATAATGGAGCATGCTATAGCAGAGTCACACTATGACTGTATTATATCTGAATTTCCGCTATAATGGAGCGTCCTATAGTAGAGTCACACTGTATATGTAGTCATACTGAATGGTGGTTTAGTATAGTACCAGGATGCCTGTTCTCTAATGTGATCAAATTAGCCTGATGGATTCTGGGAGGTGTTTCTACTACAGAGAATGCCCACATTGCAAAAAAAAAAATTAAAAATCCGAGAGACTTTCATTTAAAGATTTCTATCCTTCCAAATTCTTTTGAATTCCATTAAACGTTTTTTTAAAGGATTTTAATTTTTTTCTATTTTAGCAATATCTGATGACAGACAGCATCATATCCTCAAACATTAAGCTTTCTCTTAAATAAGATCCAACTCAATTAAGCAGATTTTAAAACATTATTGTTTGGCAACCATATCAGATGATGAATCAGCATTTTGATGTTGCCCAATTAATTTAGTGGTTTATAGTAAAAGAAACTGACAGAAACAAGATGTATACCACCAGCCAAACACAGGATTGTACTATATTATATTTTAAGTTTGGTTATGGCCAGATGAACTGTTTCCATCAGTTGGAGATACCCAAATGCATATGTATTAACCAACGATCAAAGTAAAGATGTGTGTGACTAACATGCCAATCAATGTTCAAAAGTAACAAAACAATCAGGAAAAGATAAAACAAGAATAACATATTAAATTTAAAGTTTTGATAACTTTCGTTTGCTGAAAATATCAAAGTCATTCTTGTTTAAGAAGTAACTTATTAACACAGTGGTCAGCAATTGAATAGTATGCTGATTCCTTGACCCAACTATTATTCTGTGGAGTGTATTGTATTTAAGGTGTCCGTTTTATAGATCTAAAATGTATAAGGAATATTTTAGGACATAAAGTGTTTCATCATTTAATAGAAACTCACCTTAATTGTTTCCACTGTTCGATGAAGAGCCCCATTCAGTGCTATAACTTGAAAATAATAATCACCATCATGTAAACCTTTTGAGCCATTTTGAAACAATCCTCCTTCTCCAGACAAAACAATCTCTGTTTTCACTTGAAAGTGTTTATGGTAACATCCATGAAATGGTGTACAGTAGCACTTTTCCCCTCTTGGATAAGGACCATACTTTTGAGTACACTCAGACATTGTCTGAAATGAAAAGATAAACAGGTAGGTATATGTGCTATTTTTCTATGTTTTGGTTTCTTGATATGATATTATTGAACAAATTACAAAATAAAGTCCAAACAAACAGGAACAGAATATTAGAGAAAACATGTTTATGAACACAAATCAATTGCAAATCAATGAAAATTAGTCTCAACAAACAAACAAAATATTTTTCATTCCAAATATGTCAATACAAAACAAAATACAGTTGACATACTAATGTGCATTATCACAATTAAAATGGACAAACATACCAATTATACAGATGACAAAGGGACAAATTAATACATATATGTATTGAGTATGTAAAAAAAAGAAACCTAAAATAGAGGTAAAGACAAAATCCAATATAAAATTTAAAAAAAGAAGATTCCCTATAAATACAATATATATATATATATATATATATATGTTTATGATATTTTTGATATATACTGTATTAAGATATATACTAATATGTTGCTAGTGCACTCGGGACCTTAACTTTATCTGGTTCATACATTTGCATTTCCTTATACAGATGACAATGGGACAAATTAATACGCATGTGCCTTGAGTATGTAAGAAAAAGGCCTAAGATCGAGGTAAAGACAAAATCCAATATAAACTTTTTAAAAAAAAGAAGATTCCCTATTACCTATGAATACGATATATATGTTTATGATATTATGATATATACTAAAATGTTGCCACACTCTGGACCTTAACTTTATCTGGTTCACATATATATTTCATACAGTTGCATTTCCTTGTGGCGGTAAGTAAGATGTTCCATGAAGCAATTCATGTGCCAGCGAAGTATGGTTGTCAAATAATCTCCAAGATACTTCATGAATCCCACTGTGGAAGTCATACAGCTCCCATTCTATCCTAAAGAAAACAGACATTGAATGTTTAGAGTTTAATACACATAGCAATTCCATAAATTGTTGCCTCTTTATTTCAAGAAAGCACTGCATTCATTATAGAGTTTACCAGAATTTAAGCACAATAAGTTACATAAAAAAATACAGACTTTTCTTTATTGTGGTCCTAAAGGTAAAGTTTGGTTTGGGACATACTGTCCCTTAAACTCTCATTTATTTTTACATCTAATTGTTGGTGAAGTTATTAATTTCTGTTTAGCTACCCACCACTTGATTGTTTAATAGTATTACTGTTGAAAAGTTATAACTGGCAAGGGGCTAAAGTAAAGAAATGATTTTTCTAAATGAAATGAATTATCTATTAATTCAGCAACTCAGAGTTGTTAATAACCTATCATCTCTTATTATTACATTTGGCACAGTAGATGGAACTTTACGTTTATTTCAGAATATAAATTACAAATGTGTATTCTGATTACTGATGAAAAAGTATAAATTTTGCTATGATCTTTTTCATGGACCAGTTGAAAATGAACATATACATTGTTAGGTTACAAGTTGTTTTAGTGACTTCACCTTTACAAGGGAAATGGTATAAAGCAATCTGATTGTAATAATATGCAAACACCCAGCTTTTATTGCATCCCACCATGCAACCATGATAGAGTTAAGTCTATAGTAATGTATACATTCCATACTACAACCATGATATAAGTAAGTCTAAAAGAGCCAGCATTGCAACCAGCTGTAACATTAGCAGCCTTCAGCTGTAAGTAAAAAAGGGTGATAACTCCTGCAAATAACGTGGAGGCATGTGATGTCCATTATATTCAACAAAGTATAACTCTTACCCATTACAGTCTATAGAATGTGTCATATATAGTACATGTATGGCACTAATAGTAAGTAAACATCTATATATAGTATTTGATTAATGCAACAATGGTTTCTCGCTGACTACAGCATATCTACACTGACTGTTTAGTCTATCCAAAATGATTTTTTTGGCTTGAAAAGGAAGATATCAATTGTTTAGACAATAGAAAATCATGTGAACCAATGTGCAAACATTTTGTATCTTGCTCGTACTTGTAACTCGCACCATGTTAACAGTGTAACTCAAAGGTGCTAATATCTGAATTTCAAAAGCAAGGCAGTTTTATCATTAATGTAGAGGGTCAAAGCAATTTGTTTGGGAAAAGTAGTTGTGTTATTGCAGCAGAAATGGAAATTCAAAAATCGATTTTAAAAGGTGAACATGTGTACTGCAGTCACCTGTGTGCAATGGCCAGTTTTACCTTTTCCTATGAGTAGCCTCTACTGACTGTCAGAAATCCATGAGTATGTACGACAATAGCTGTAATCTCATAGTCCATGCATCCAGCTACTACTAAGCCCCAAAAAGGCCAACAGCTGTTACTAAAGTTTTACATTACAATGATACATTGCTTGTAATAATGACTTTGTACCAAGTTTAACTGCAATCAACTGGAACTGTTTGACAAGGAAAGTTTACTAACTGCAAAATCATATCATGTTGATTTTCAGTATAAACAATTTCTAATGAAACCCAGAATATGTGAACCGTTTCAGAGCAACATATAAAAACTACAAGAATAGTTGTGATCACAATTTTATATGATGACTAGACAGACATGATTATTGACACAGGGACAAAAATGAGGAAACCTATAAACTTTCTCCTAATAGTGTTGGAAGAATAACAAATTCCTATTTACAAGTGTTTCATTTTAGTGATTAATGAAGATCCAAAACAATTTATTGGAACAGACAGGTATTTTGCATGGTAGCAGTACTTACGTCAGATTAGAAAACTCTCTCATGTTGTGAACAGAAATATTGAGCCAATCTCCCTTTACAAGCGACAGGTTTTGAATGACTGGAGGCGAAAAATCTGCAGTAACATTGACAATCTCTTCAAGAAATGAATCAAATATATCGTAGGCTCTCACATGAATGGAAAGTCTCATACCATCTTGGAGCAGCACAGGTAGGCTTGTCCTCTCCAGATATATATTTGATACTGTAGTCATACTGTATTCAGTAACACGCTCCTCAAAAACAGTTGTGTAATTGGCGGTAAATTTCACAATTCCTGTTTCAGATTTTAAAAAAGTGTCATTTGACATATAAAAAAATCAGAGACATGTCAATTAAACATTTTACAGCATTGAAGTATTACATGGCATGCAACATCATACAAATGCTTTTTTTTTTCATTCATATCACCTGATAAATAACTTGTGCCAAAAATACATAATGGATTGTGAAACTCTTCCATGAAGACACATTACTATAATCTAAATATATATACTGTTTTGGTGAATTTAAAACAAAGTTAAATTTAATCTAATACAAATAAATTTAGCCATTATTTTTTTATAAAAGTCGCGTTCAAGAGTACTTTCAAATGTGAGTTTGATCCTTCAAGGCATGTTAACATGTTGAATTAGATCTACAATCATCCATCCACTCTGTTCAACTGGAACATCTCATGTTTTATTTCTATCAGATTCTGAACACTGGTAAATTTACTCTAGGAGTGTTCTGGCTGCTCTTCCATTATGTTCTTAATTTATAGTAAGAAATAACTACCCCTTGCTACTGATTAGGATTGGGTTACCACTACATATAAAAAATAGGCTTTTGATAAATCACAAATCAGATATATCTAATTACCCATTACTTCAATAACTTGCACACTATGGGGTCCAAAACATAGACCACATTACACTTGAAAGACCAAGTTACAGAGGGACATCCAATAAATAATAAATGATACCTTCCATACTGGACATCTACAAAAACATGGGGGAAGGGGGGCAACTGGGCTGTTTAATGGCCAAATTCTTGTTTTATACTTGCATTGGGAATAATTGTCAAGAAAGTGCCTTTCTGCATAAACTACATTTATTTTAATATTATGCCAACTTATTTCAACAACCATAATATGTATGCTAAAACATGTGTATTACATCACTGCTCTTTGCTGTTGTTGATTAGTCCGATTCCTTGCTTCTTATACTCCATAAGTCACAGTACTGGCTGTCTCATGGTACTAGTTAAATTCCCATAGTAAACCTATGAAATCACCTTGGTATGAAAAGTTCAATAACTTAAACATTTCTCAATGCTCATTATGTCAGCTTTTGTGTAGAGAAAGTGATATGAGCCACAGTATTTTCTGGACCTACATGTGTTTCAAACATGTGCTTTCGATTCCACACCTGAGTCAGATGCTAATTTCAGTAACAAGTTTTTAAAACTCAATTCTGAAAAGTACTGAAATTCCAAAAATAAACCAATGTCTCTATTGTTTTTCAAAATAAACTCTCAAAAGATACTTTTTACTAGTCTAAAAAATCCAATCTTACTTTCATTATCAAATAATCATAGCCAGCCAAACACTAATACTCTGTTGTAACTTCACCCATTTCTAGACTGGTTCCTATTCATAAAGTTAAATTTTTACCATAAGTTCTGTAGCTACATCATAATGCAATGCAGACAAGGCACAAAGCAGGAATGTAATAGTTGTTGATTCATTTCACAACCAAATAAGATTCCTTTATTCAAAACGTTGGGACATTTATTTCATGAAACAATCATCAACATCTAAACTCAATTTGTTTTTTTATAGTTCTATTAGTAAAACACTGCTGTCTTGATTTCTTTGCAAGTAACAGTGAAACTTCTCATCCTTGAGGAAATCAATGAATTCAGGAATTTCCAAACTCTAAAATGTGGTTCTTCACAATTAACCATATCTGTGAACCAAAGCTTTCATGTCACCATATTTGTATTCATCTTGCTTGGTTACCTTTGGTCACAATTATGATTGAGTAGGATAATTTAAGGTATTTTAATTAATACTTACAACTGCATTTGATTGAAATAAGCCTAGCTAACACATGACTGGGACCACTAACAAAAGACATAGTTAATGTGATAATACAGAGGTCAGCTTTTAAATCAAATGTTCAACAATACAACAAATACTTTTGAGGGTGTGCAGGTAACCGGAGTCGACTGTACAATAAATACTTCCCTAAGTCAGATACCAATTGAATCTTTTGGCACTTAATTAGGTTCTGTAAGAATCACTGGTGAACATAACTAGCTATTATGCTATCTTTGCCTATTTCAAAGATGAATACATGAGAGCACATTGCATTTATGATCATTACACTTAAATTGAGCTAAAAGATAGATAACAGATAATTGGATCATAATGCCAATAAGATAAATAATATATTAATGTTTCAGTTACCAAATTTTATCATGAGTTTCAACAAGTTGGGTCAAGTTTGGGGTATTTTCATGTAAAAAGAACAGGATCCATGCCTGACTTTACATTATGAGCAGGTTCATATGTTAGCATGGGATTGGTGTACATGTATAGTGTTATTATATTAAAATGGCCAATTAGTGTAAATTTAAACACATAACAAAGTTAGGTTCATCAGTCACTAACAAATTAAATAAATGCATTACCTCTGACATTGTCCTTCCTGCCTACTGTTCTTTCTCCATTATAATCATCATAGGATCTGTCTAGATATATGTCCTCGACTTTATTAAGCCATTTTCCCTGATCAGTATCCATACTGATGAACCTTCCCTTCCAATCAACTTCTACGACTGATGTATTTCTAGTTATCCATGTGTATTTAGTTTCCACAGAGGCAGTTTTTACTATGGTTCGAGACCCATGTGTGTAATTAATTATTGGTTCATCATCAAATACGATTATCCGTCTAGCTTTTGCATGGTTTTTGGCTTTGTCAAATGCAACAAGAAATAATGCATAGGGACCTTTCTTAAGAAATTCTATCTCAGCCTGAAAATATGAAAACAGCTCAATAAATGAAGCAAAAACAATTTTCCTGGACAAAAGCCTCAGGAAAAATTACTAATTCACCAATAAAATCATTTATGAGCATAAAAATTTGAATCTGTAGAATAATTTATTTATTAACAAATTTATTAAACATTTGATGTCAAAGTAGTGCTTTAGAAGATAATACCATCAAACACCAAAAAACATGTACACTAAGCTGGAAGATATTCACAATAGATATTCATGTCAGGCATAACATAATAAAAATTCATGGCATTTATCAATGAAATACAATAAATGTAATATGAAAATAACAAATCTGCATGAAATTATCTGCAACATTATCTGAATTTACATTCAAGGCTTAATAAACACTCTCAAAATCAATGTACAGACTTTTCATATAAATTTAAATGCTATATCATCAATGAAATTTGTAAATAGCAAGTGACATCAGTAAGTGAAAATGTTCAAACTTCAACGAAAAATATAAGCTAATATGAAAAATGTAAAAGTACCAATATTACTGGTTAGATATTTGGGTATTTAGAAATATATCATGTGTGAAAGAAATTAAAGAAGTTAAAGAAATATCTTATTACATGTAACTTCAAAGCATTGTTCCTTCAATAAATGAATTCATTATTATGTGAATACAAATTAAAACAAATTTGAAGACATTCAAAATTATGTGTGATGTGTGTGTGTGTGATTTGGATATTTAATGTAGCTATTAAAAAAAATTCAGCCATATCGCTGCAATATCTGCAGTGTGGCAGTTTATAGTGATGTCTAGTACTGGAGCCTCATGCTGCAGACAAGTAACGTGATATCCCACCCAGTCATATTATCCTGACACCAGGCCAACCAGTCCTAACACTAGCCTCTTAATGCTGGATGACAAACAAGATGAGTTGTTAGTACCATTTTTATGTCTTGGTATGACTCGACCGGAGATCAAATCCATGACCTGCCACATCAGAGGCAGATACTCTAACCACTGTTACAGTAGTATAAAGTATGAAAATAGTGAAATTTTCTTCTTATTAAATTAAAATTTTCAGTTTTACCACAAGTAAAATTTTATTTATGTTCTACAATATCATCTCAACACAGACATTTTAGAAATTTATAATTTATTTTTCTACCCACTATAAACTTCTCAATGTTACATGCTCATCCATTTAGTAATTGTTTCATACTCTATTTACTGCTTTGTGATAAGGTTTGCTGCAATTTCTTTTTGTAATAGGAAACCTGTGATCTACATACAACACATTGATGATTGCTGTTCAAAGAAATTTTTTCAAGACTTTTCAAATGTGTTTACTATTTTTATTTTGTATTTCAGCACCTGTGTATCTGTGATATTTTTACATGCAGCACATTCAATCCTTTGAAGAGCACTTTTAAGGACTGACTCGTCATTGTGTACACCAGTTGAGATACTGAGGTAGAAGATATCTATGTCATAATGGTCTATCCCAGATAAATCATCCAGCCAGCCATCCCACTTAACTGTCACTCTTGGCTAGAAATAAATGTTTATAAAATAAAATAACAAAATATTTGACATGCAATCAATACATCTTCAAATCAATCACTGCTAACTAATACTACTAGTGGACCACCTAACAATCTTATTGCAATCTCATGGAATAATTACCACAGTGCAGACTTTTGCAGAGGAGACTTGGACTTCTTAGACCAGCAATTGAAACAACCTTGGCCTTTTTTGTCAAGTCGAGAAAGAAACATCGCATGTAATTTGTCTTCATTGAGAATTATATTCTGAACTACTTTTGTTCACATGAAACAATATACGGATTATGCGTTTCCGAGACCTTTGAAAGTGATGGTGATTAAAACAAGTCTCTTTTTGCTGTGAAGTTTCGTTGTTAACTTTATTTACATTTACGATGGCTAGCAACAGCAGTGTAAGATGCAAATTCAATTTACAGTCTCTGGAAACTAAATATCTGGCTGTTAAGGAAGTTGAGGGCTGAACATCTCGCAAAGAGGTCTGTGAAATTTTTTTACTTAAAAATAACACCCGTTCAGGAAGGATGATAGCTGCCAGTCTATAAAGAAAGACTACATTGAAGATAACTGGGCTCCCCAAAGGAAGAAGCAAAAGACTGCTACATTTGAAGACGTAAAGGAAGCATTAAAATGGTTCAATGAAGCATTTGCGAAAAAACTTTGTGTGGAGAACTTCGCTGCAACAAGTGGTTAGTTTAGTCATTTTAATGTCTGTTATAACATCGGATTCAAAAGTATTTGTGGAGAATACGCGTACTGCTGACAGTTTTTCACTTCCCTGTGAATAGCCCCTTCTCATTGGTAGCCTCAATAAGATGGGAACAGACTGACCAAACTGTAGGCCATTTTAAGTACATGTACATGAAGCAAGAAAATAACAACTATCCAACCATGTGCTAATGCTGACATTGAATATCGTAATATTTTTCATATCAGGATGTGATCGATGCAATATTTTAATTTGGATTTTACTACACAAAGGTAACCAAAATGTAATTTGTCGATATGCAAATGTATTTCACACTGATTCTCTGTCTTCATGTACTCAAAATTTCCATTGTTTTCTCACAGTGTAAATGCTGGTCACTGACGATGGGTCACCCTTTGCTCACGAATTTTAACTTATCTCCACATCTGCCTATGTCGACAATATTTCCTCGGGCCCGAGGATGTCGACATAAACGGGTAGGACTGTATAGTGGATTAGTTCTCTGTAATTAAACTGATAGGCAAACAGCACTGACAATACTTAACACCAAATGATAAGCAACAAAGCAGTTTGAGATTTCTATCACCTAAAATTGTTGGTTCTGAATTACTGTCTAATTGATCTAGTTCCGAGAAATGCAGTTACCATGACCATAACTGACAATTAGTATTAATGTCCATGTTTTAAAACAAAAAAGAAGAAAGTATATAAGTGAAAATTTATACATGAAAAATGTTTCTCTTGAAAACTTCTATTGTATATCTATTAAACAAAACTTTATATATGATCACATCTTGTAACATTTTTGGGACTGTAGTCTTCTGTTAATCAAAGTCAATGAAACCTATTAGGACATTAAAAGTTATAGATCATTCAGAACATAAATGCATTTTCATATCTGGCATAAGTATTAATAATCACTTTTACAATTGAAAAGTATGACATACTGGTAAAATATACCTTTTTTTCCATTACATCATGATAAACTTACATTAGTTGTTACGTCCGCCACATAAAATGGCTGTTGTGTGCAGCAATGAAATGGTACAATGCGGTCTATTCCTAGGTAAAGTGATTTTGTAGCTGTCCTCCCAACCAGATCATAATATTCTAGCTGATCACCCTTGTCTCTGTTGTGGTAATAGACTTTCCCTCCATTCGTTGCACTCACAACAAGTTTGAACCTGTTTCAAATATATATATATATATATATATATATATATATATATATATATATATATATATATATATATATATATATATATATATTTGTAAACATATTTGTTTGCATAGTTGTTTTGTCTACAGTCAATATTTGCCGTAAGATTTTAGTCAAAAGCAGTGTCCCATAAGTGTTTAATTTATACAACTGTCCCACATTTTAAGCATTGCAAGAAAAGTCACTATCTCATTGGTTTTGACTGCAATTCCTAAGCAGACCATTACTTAGATTTAGTTTTTGTGCAACATGATTATATATATATATATATATATATATATATATATATATATATATATATATATATATATACAGGGCTCGAAATTAGCGGTCGTCCACTAGCCCGAGGCTAGTAGATTTCCTGTCGGACTAGTAACTATCATAATGTCATAATGTTATTAGTCCGATGGGCTAGTAAGTTTTGTTTATCAGCAGTCAGCGTTTGTTTACTCAATACCCTAATAAAGACGTGACTTCAGCATATATTCTGTAGAATCAGCGCAGTGACCGTTGCAAACTCAATCATAAAATACACGATTCCCGTCATTAACAAACAACGGAAGTTTGGTAATTGATATCCTAATTAATCTGACAGCAAATTAAAAGAAAAATAACCTGGTATCACACTTTATTCACGCGCCCACATTTACAAACTACAGCACATGGCATCAACTATTCAAAGAAATTAGTTTGCATGCTTGCTTGTTTCCTTTTTTTTTTTTTTGCTTGCTAGCCACAGGCGCTGACAGTCACAAACGGGGAACTGCATAATTTATGTTTGCATCTAAATAATTATTATTATGATCACATTACTGACACATCATTTCCATACAACTACTTTTTCTATGACAATAAAAATTGTTTTATTTAAATATTTGTTCCATACAATTAAGACTGAGCAAATAATTGAATACACGTGGTTAGAGATATCCATGCAGAATGCCGTACATTTGTTGGGAATTTAAATATCTCAGCATGGGCATCTAAGATTTGAAAATTTTCCACATATTATTAATTTCAACAATACATTGAGGTCCGATTAATTAGAAACACTTACTTAACTTACGCTATTAATGATGAGAACATAATTGGAGCTGTTAAATGCAACACGCTGACTCAGATGGCTTTGATTGATGGGAACACACATTTTCCAGGGTGAAATTATCATTATCTTTTTATGTTAATATTTTTAACAGTGTTTACAATAGCCACTGCTTTGATCCTGCAGAAGATAAGACTTTAATAGGGAGATGCCATTTACTGGGGGGGGGGCAAAGGCACGTGTTTTGAAACGCACGTCTTGCTCGGACTTTCTTATATAAAAGACACTGCTATTCTTTTTCTTACTTTAAATAAATCACGTTAGCTATACTGTAACATCTCGTATTTCAAAAAGAGGCACAATTCCTGCCTTATAAGACAGGCAAAATGTGGCATTTTAAAGATGGTGTTCAGCCTCCGGAAAAAACAAAAGTTGAATGAAAATTAAATAAAACAGAGGAATAATTCTTATGATATGGAAAATCGTAATCAGATGTTTCAGAAGACATAGACAAAAGACAGGGAATGACTGAATTATGATGAGGACAAGAACGTAATGCGGTGTAACTAATGTATGGAATTCGCAAAAACAAACACAGAGAAAACATCCAGTTTTGTTGCAGGTTGTTTCGAACTTTAAAATTGAATCGGAGATGAAAATGGTGAAGAGTGCCTGGAGATCTTGGGCTCTGTCTGACCTACTCTTTATAATCTTCCATACAAATGACATTCCAACATGATCCGTCACCAGCAATACGTTTGTGGAACGTTTCAGAGAGTCGGGTAAGGAGACCAGAACAAACCCCATATGGACCCAGATGCAGGTGGAGGACAAGAAATGACACCTGGGTCCCTTTCTGGAATTGGATCCAGATTATCTTGAAAAACAAGAAATGTTAATTGACTGATTGATGATTTGAAGTAGGATTTATACTTATGTACCTCTGCATTTCATATGATAATGCTATTTATGAAAGAAAATTGTTGTTAATCTCAATACAAGTGTGTGACATAGTTTTGTGGACATGACTAGTAAAGGTTTGGCAGGACTAGTAAATTTCTCAGTACACTAGTCCTTCTGGCTACCAAGAAATTTGTGTTAAATTCAAGCCGTGTACTATATATATATATATGTATATATATATATATATATATATATATATATATATATATATATATATATATATATATATATATATATATATATATATATTTGTTTGCATAGTTTTGTCTGCAGTCAATATTTTAGTCAAAAGCAGTGAACCAGAAGTTTTTAATTTATACAACGGTCTCTGACTTCTACAAAAGATACAACTGATGTTGATGGAAATGATATGTGAGGTGTATTGTGTATTGTTCAAATAAAGCATATACTTGGCACTCTTCCTTTGAATAACTTTGCACCATTGAGAGGTCATAATATACTACTACATTATATTACTGCATCATTTAACCCTTTACCTCATAAAGTGTATGGCATTTTAGCCCTTCAATATACATGTAGCAAAGTTACCCAGTGTAGTGTGCTATAAATAGAACATGTTTCCTGTTCAGCTCCATACACACAGACATGCCTGTTAACTATTAAGCAGTGTAGTATATGTTATTTTTAACGACAAATTTTACCATTTCACACTTTTGGTACACATATATTATGCACAGAAAGATTTTAAGAGTAAAATCCGATCTGTACAGCTGTATAATTATTTTTCAAGGAAGATTTTTGGGGGCTTTAAAATCTTGAGAGAACTCGTTTACCATCAAGTCAGTAAAGCCTTTGACCAACCATAGATGCCATTTCTCATACTCAAAATTCACAAGTTCTTTGTCTGTGTCTGTTGTTGTAGAGTTAAATGCCATTTTTCAGCACACGTTAGACTATAAATGGCAGCTAGTATTATTGGTGGAGGAAGAACAAGGGACCACCCCCACCCCCCCGTAAAGAACCATAAACCCACGAGAAGCTACTGGCAAGCTTTCTCACATAACTACATTAGCCGAATCTTTGACTCCAAACCCACGCAGGCAGAATTGAGATAGCAGTGATCCGTAATGGAAAGCACTTTAGACCATTTGGCCACTTGGGGCCCCTGTCTGTGTCTACATCACTAAATCAGCTGAATCTGATAATTTATAAAAACTAACTGCTGCCGACATCAATTAGCCATATGAACTTGATCCAATTCCAACATCACTGTTGCTTCAGTGCTCAGATCCAATATTGCCTTCACTAACTGATGTTATTAATACCTCTCATCTGGGGAATTCACATTATTTTCAAAACTGCCATTATAAAGCCTCTGCTGAAGAAACTATAACTCGACCATAATGATTTAAAGAACTACCACCCAGTTTATAATCTCCCATTCATATTAAAAAATTCTTAGAAAAAGTTGTTCAAAACCCAACTTGTATCTCATCTGAATTCAAACAGCCTTTTTAGCAATATACAATCTGCATATCGCCCTAGCCGCAGTATTGACACTACTATTCTGAAAGTGGCTAATGACATTCTCTCTGCTTTGGATATCAGAAAGATTACAGTCCTTGCCCTCCTTGATTTGACTGCAGCATTTGACACCATAGTCGATTTTGATTAACTGGAAGCCGAGCTGTTAGTGATTGAACCCGTAATAATGATATTTTGGAAATCTGTTATCCATAGTATATGACCTAGGCCAGTTGCAATAGAAATTGGCCATTCGTGTGGAGACGATATCATTAGGATAATCAGTTGGAACTAAGTGCTATTAAAATATGATGGAATGCATATACAGACAAACAACTCAAGTGTCACCTTAGAAACATGAATGAGCTAGACACAACTGAGTAAACCATGTATTGAAATCTTACCTGTACTTCTTCTCCAACCAAAATTGAAGCAATGCACAAAAACTTCACATAAAAGGAACTGAGGTACCACTCACTATACATCCTTACAAAGTAGTGAAGATAACTATGTCTGACCATCACAATGATCAGCAGACAACTTTTACCGCTTTTAGCTAAATGTAGTACTTGGGAGGGCTGGATTTGTGAGGTAATAGTAGTTCTCCTAAGTTAATATAATTGGGTAAAGTATTTGAAGAAGAACGTTTGGAATCTTGCATTTCTTAATTATAAGTTGCCCACATTTTGCATGGGACTGTAAAATGAAGTATCAAAAATGAATATAACAATTAAAGATAGTTTCTCTGTCTGTTACATTGTTTATTTTACAGATCCAAAGAATGTTAGTAATGAAAAGTTATATAATGATTATTTCATGATCAACAGGATAGGAAGTTCAATTGTTGTTATGTTAATAATTGGAAGTTGTAAAATATATCTTGATTTAAGATGAATATTTCCAATGAGCAATGCTCTTTTAACTTTAAAAAAAAATGGTCTTTTTTATTTTCAAAAAAAGTAGCTTACCTGTCCTTGTGGTCAAAATTAAGATAATTTTTCCAGTCAGAATTTTTTTCATCCAAGGATTTTTGTAGATAGCAAATATAGCTTTCTTTTCTATCAGGGGTACATGATGAATGCAGGTATATCTCTTTCTGTGTGTTGTCTATTTAAAAAAGAAATATTCATTGTAAACATTTGTATGAACAAATCAAGCACTTGGAAATCAATACTGCAATCATGTTGGTTGTTTAAAGTAATCAGAACATTAGTTGTATTGAACTATTTCAAACTTTGGAAAATCAAAGCATGCAAACTTCAGATGCAAGATTTAAACTGATGAAAATCTCAACGAAAGAGAATCTGGACAAAAATATACCCAAAACAGTGTAATAAAGGCAGAAGAACCATCAAATGTTAACACAATACTATATATATAATCTCTTGTACCTGAACATATGAAAATACGTATATTGCATGATCACTATATCTCATACTAAAATTAAAAATCAACAAACAAACTCAATAATCAAACAATCATTTTAATGATTCTGAAAGGAAATTTACAGTCACCATTGTTTTTTTAAATTTCTTCCTGGAAGAGATTTTTTTAAATTTGGTGCACGATTTTTTTGCAAACTCTTGCTTGTCAAAGTCAGGACGTTTGGCTTCATATCTAACAAGCATTTTCTCATGAAGAGACTTCAATGAAAGATTGTTTCTTTTGAGTGACTGTATTGCATTTTGGACAGAGAACCCTCTCTCACAAGGCACAGAGGTAAGTGGAATGGCCAGACTAATAGCAGCAAGCTGAGTAAAGTTGGGGAAAATATCCCCTCCTTCTTGAAGAAGTAGTTCGCTGATTTCCGCAAGCTCCTTCTCTTTATGTCTTGAAATTAACATTTGAAGCAAAGAAAAGATGCCTTGGTTTCCTCAGGGTCAATCAGAAGATTTTCCCCTGTTCCAAAGTATTCAATTAGCCTCCCCAAGGACTCGGAACCAAGGGTTCTTATTTCTTCAGTACCTTGAGGTAACTTTCTAGGATTGAGTGCTGAAGAGAGGTCTTTTAAAATATGCATTTCACATGGGGAAAATATTTTTCTCATCTCTGATTCAACACATGCTACATATTCTTTTCCAAGATTTTTGACAGACTCTTTACTACGCTGATGATATTCTTTGGGTTCTACACCTTGGTATTTTCCTGACATGTCAAGCTGACCATTTAGTTCAGTCACATTTGGTGTGTATCCATCTACATTGCTGACATGATCGTTCAGTGTTTCCAGAGTAGCTTCAAGAATTTGTTCTACCTGATCAATTTCAATGATCTCCTTTTGAAATACTTTGCTGCATCTGGTTATCTCTTGCAGAACATCAAGCAATAACATTGTTGATGCTAGAAACTTGTATGCATGTACCTCAGCTAGGATGCCTTTTGCCAACAGTTATCAATGGTTCGCACAGCATCATGGTGAGACAGGGATCTCACCTGGGTAGGTTTTTTGAACCTTTTTGCTTTCTTTCCCATGATCTGGCACATGTCTCTTATCCTCTGATATCTACAAGATGAATATGAAAAGAAGTTGTAGATTGTGACCAAAACAGACTGGTACTTTTCATGTATGCTATGCTTGCTGCAGCCCAGTGTACTACCAAGGTTAATCTATAACCAATACACCATACACTCACCATTCTTCTGTTCTTCTGTTTCAGCCGTACACCCACTCCAGATTTTGAACCCACCATGACATTTGCCCCATCAGTGCCCAAACCAATAACCTTCTTAATATCAATCTCGTTGTCCTGCAGAGTATCCATTAAGGCATTTGTGATTGTTTCAGCTTTTCCATCTTACACCGTACCATTAGCTAAATATTCAGTATTTGACTTCCACCATGAACATTTCGACAAAATATAACCATTTTTTTTTGCACAGCAATATCCAAAAATTCATCAAGGAGAATGCCGAGGTATGGTGAAGTATGGACCCTGTGTTGAACCCTCTCCTTGCAAACTAAAGAGGCTGCTGCCTGCATCTCAGACACAATCCCATGCTCTTGTATGTCAGGGTCTCATTCTGCAGGGCTGAGCAACCATTGTCCCTCTAAAAACAAATTAAACAGATTAATAAAAACTTGTACATTATTCTGTCACAGAGCACAAGTCAGTTGGTACAAGTGTACTAAATATTGCAGAACCAATGTTATTTATTTCATTCAGAATCAGCGTTACGTTCTTTAACTGAAAATTCTATTTTAAAAAGGTAAAGTGGAGTGGATTGATCAATGACCGTTTCATTTTATAATTTAATTGGATCTCAAGTAATAATACAAGAGTCATGTACACAGACACATACAAGCAGAGAGAGAGAGAGAGAGAGAGAGAGAGAGAGAGAGAGAGAGAGAGAGAGAGAGAGAGAGAGATTTTACTTGAAATGCCAATAAACTGTCGGTCTGGAATATTTTCTTGGCACATATGCACCGTCGTTCGCATCTGTGCCATAAGGCTAGCGTCTACCTGCTCTTTGCATTTTTCTCGACAAGTTTCCATATTTCATTGTTGCGAAATAATCCCTTTTGCGATAATATGTTCTCCAGATTTTTCAAGGGCGGATTTTTGATAGTTTTTTGACCCAGTCACAAAAGGATTCTTCACTTTGCAAATCTTTGCACTCGCCCGAACACAAGTCAAGCATGTCATTCCAGCAGATGAATTGAGTATGCAGAGAACTCGCCCGATGGAGAACTCGCCCTGGGAGAACTCGACCCAACGTATCTGGAGAAGTCGCCCCAAAACCCAGATAACCTTTTAATAGCAGAATTAAAACATCTTTTATGTGATTCAGTTTTAGATTTTTTTATACGTGATCATAAAAGAGATATCAAAAGGTATTCATAAAAAGCAATATCATAGTACTATTTCTAAGATGAAATTCAGTCTGTATAAAATCTAATGAATGATGACAGCATAGTGATTAAAAAGGATGAATAGTCAAACACTATTATTATTATGAATCAAGAAGATTATTTTTAATAAGTTGAACGTCAATTAAATGATGAAAACTATTACATTGTAACAAACATATTGGCAAAGATCTGCCAATAGAAATTAAATAAAAAATTTCAATATGCATTAATGAGATGGCTAAAAATAATAATTCCGTATACGAGGAATTTGATACTTTCCCTCTTAACACACATCAATTTTACATATTACCTAAAACTCATAATAAAATCATATATTAAAGATACAACAACTTTCATTAAAATGTTGAAGTACATTCCACAGCTATCTGCTAATTTCAATCCTGGTGTTATTAGATGTAACATCACTATATACCAACTTTCCGCATTCAGTTGGTGTTACATGTATTTGATTTGGGTTATTTATTTTTTATTTTAATTGTTTGTTTCTCAGATTCAAATTTGACATTTTAAGTTTAAGATTCATTCATTGAGAGATGACCTGTACTTTACAAATAAACACCAGGTGTTGACCTCATTTCTGACCTGGCTTCAGAGTTGTAAACAAGCTTTTAAAATGATTGGTTGATTACAAGGACATTATGGAGCTTTGTTTTAAGCATCTTTCTATTTTTAGTTGGATCATATGGTGTGTACAAGATTTTTTGAACGTAAATTTGTTCTAAAAGATTCTAGAAGATCATGTGACCCCTTTCTTGTTTACGTAAAAAACAGGTATATAAATTATGTTTTGGGAGCGAACTATTTAGTAGAAGTTGGGCTGTTAGAATATTAAGTTGTGTCGTTTTGAGTTATTTTAAATTAACTTGTATTGGAAATTATTTCAATTCGTTTGGATCAAGAGGATTTATTTTGTTATTTATCTGGAAAATTATTGTGCTTATTGAATCTCATTACCAAGAACTGACTTCATCACGTGACATCGTCTTTCATCTTGGATGCTTCACTAAGATTTGAACTTGGAATTATTTGGACATTTTATTACCAGGACTTTTGCAATTTCTCTAGTGGAGTATATTTTGAATTATTTTTGGATTAATTTTGGAACTGATTCTTAAAACCGTAAGTTTATTTTTCTTTTCTGGAAAATATTTGTGCTCAATAAATTGTTTATTAAGTTTTTACAAGCTTGTTATTTTCACTCTTTCTATGTTACTGTTTATTCGACCCTAAGCATGTAACATAGAAATTGGGGGCTCGTCCGGGATTGGGATCAATTGGAATTTGGCTAGAATTTTTGTCAGAAAACGTTTGTTTTAAATTTTAATTCCCCTAGTTTTTGAAATTTGTTTAAATCTTTAGTGAAATTGACAGGCTTGTGTTAAAATGACATCTAAAGTAGAAATATTTCTTTTTAATCCTACTCAGGAGTAATTAGATCTTTTCAAAAAAGATGAGTTGATTCAACTTGCCAGAAAATATGATCTTTCTGAAGTCAAGACTTCTTTAACGAAACAAGATATCAAAAAGATTTTGGTCCAATATTTGGTAGAAAAGAATGTTTTGGAAAAATGTGCTTTGATTTCGGTCAGTAAGTCTGAATCAGACTCTAACATGAAGATAAAGAAATTAGAATTAAAATTCAAGATGGAATTAGAGTTGAAGAAGCTGGAATTTCAAGAAAGGGAGAAAGAAAGACAATTACAATATGAAAAAGAGGACAGACAGAGACAGGAATGGGAGAAAGAAAAACAATTACAATATGACAAATAGGAGAAAGAAAGACAATTACAATATGACAAAGAGGAGAAAGAAAGACAATTTGAATTACAGAAAGAGCAGATGCACATTCGGTTACAAAATAACAAATTGATAAAGAGAGATAAGGAAGAAAGGGAATATCAATGTAAAATGAAAGAAATAGAGCTGGCAAGTGAAAAAAAACCTTCAGACTTCAAATCCAAATGTTAGTTTTAATTTAGCAAGGAATATTAGATTAGTGCCCCCTTTCAGAGAAAAAGAAGTAGACAAATACTTCATTCGTTTTGAAAACGTTGCAGAAAATTTAAAGTGGCCAAGGGAGCATTGGACTCAGTTATTGCAATGTTTACTCACTGGTAAGGCTAGTGAGATTTATACTTCACTGTCTGTTCACCAAAGTGATGACAACGATGTGGTTAAAGAATGCAATCTAAGGGGTATTGAGTTAGTCCCTGAAGCTTATCGGCAAAAATTCAGAAATTACAGAAAAGAAGCTGGACAAACTCATGTCGAATTTGCTAGAGAAAAAGAGGAGTTGTTTGATTTATGGTGCTTAGCCAAGAAATTCGAACAAGATTATTAAAATCTCAAGCAAATGATATTAATTGAAGAGTTCAAAAACTGTGTCCATAGTGACGTTAAGTCTTATCTTGATGACCATAGGATTGAAACCTTGGAGAATGCTGCTTGAGCTGCTGACAAATATTCTTTGACAGATGAAGTTCTTTTTGTTAACAAGACTTCTACTCAACAGTCTTCTGGCAGAAAAGTATTTCAGCTTAATACCAGCCCTTTTAAAACTCAAACTAGCACAACTTTCAAAAATCAAACTTCAGAGAAGCTTGATTCTAGATCCTTGTCTCTTCCGATGTGTACATATTGTAAGAAAAAAGGACACGTTATTTCTGATTGCTACAAATTGAAAAATTGGCATCAGAATCAAGACAGACCTGTTCCAAATGCTCTTATTTCTAAGAGGTCGAGGTCACGGTCATGTATTGAAAGCAATACATTTGTTGGGTCTAATAAATCCCAGTCTGATTTTATGATGGAGAATTATGAACCATTCATATCGAAGGGTTCTATATCACTCTTGGGTGATTCAGTCAATCCCACCCCTATTAAAATTTTAAGGGACACAGGAGCTTCTCAGAGTCTTTTATTGTCAGGTACTTTGCCTTTCTCTGAGAAGTCTTCTTCTAATGAAAGTGTTCTTATTCAGGGAGTAGAGTGCGGCTTTGTTCCTTTGTTAATGTTTAAATTTGTCATCAGACTTAGTGTCAGGACCTGTGACAGTTGGAACAGTCTCGGTTTTACCCGTAGAGGGCATTCATTTATTGCTAGGCAACGACTTAGCTGGAGACAAGGTGGTGGTTAATCCACTTGTAACTGACAATGCTGATTTGGATCAGAAAGTTGATCCAATTGAAAAAGAATTCCCTGATATATTTCAAGCTTGTGCAGTTACCAGAGCTATGGCAAGGAAAGCTCTTGAGAATGATGTTGATGAAGTCAGTATTCCTTTAGCTGACATGTGTATAGGTCAGGCTTTTGATGAGGTCACTTTTACTCCTTGTTTGGATCAATCAGAAGGTATTGATCATAGTGTAACTTGGAATTATTTGGACATTTTATTACCAGGACTTTTGCAATTTCTCTAGTGGGATATATTTTGAATTATTTTTGGATTAATTTTGGAATTGATTCTTAAAACCGTAAGTTTATTTTTCTTTTCTGGAAAATATTTGTGCTCAATAAATTGTTTATTAAGTTTTTACAAGCTTGTTATTTTCACTCTTTCTATGTTACTGTTTATTTGAGCCTAAGCACGTAACAGTTGGTATTGAAGAGTGTGCAAATTTTCTTGATTACAATCCTAATACTAGCCCACTATCTTGTGAAGATATTTGTATACTATTAAAACTTATCTTGGAGAATAATTATTTTCAATTTAATCCTTTCATGTGTAAATTTGAAAAGGACTTTCTTCAAAACGAAATGTTTAATCCATCTCTTTGGTTAAGATTTTTCGTTGACATATTTATATCTGGAAAAAGTCAACCGAAGAACTGTAAAACTGTATTGATCGCCTAAATCATTTTCACCCGACAATTAAATTTACTTATACTGCATCTAGTACGCATGTTTCATTATCAGATGTAAATGTGATATACAATGTTGATAACACTATCTCTGCAGATATTCATATCAAGGAAACTAATATCACCAATATGTGGAAGGATCTTCATGTCATCCCATGTCATGTAAAAGGGGTATACCACATAGCCAGTCGAAAAGATACCGATGTATTATTTCAGATGATTGTCAATTGCAAAATTAGTTGAATAAATTCCAAACATATTTACAGGACAGAAATTATCCTACACATATAACTGATTCTGCGCTGAACAAAGCCCATACTTAGTCAACACTGGGCTTTAAACAATGCATTATGTACAATAGAGAGAGATGTAATTCCTTTCACAATACAATCAAATCCTTCATTATCTAATCTACGTCGTATAATTAATAAATTTTAGTCTCCTAAATTTATCAAATAAATTTATTCATTTACCAGCGTAAAAACATTTTACAAAAATAAATCAATTATCGCTTAAAGAAGACCCAGGAATTTGCAAAAAAAAAATTATTAGTACTAAACAGACAAAAAAGAAAAAGAAAAAAAACATTTTCGTCATCTAAATGTAACACACCAGTGCTCTCGATGTGCAAATATAAGAGAAACTACTATGAATAATCATCACTTTCATATATAAAATTATAGAGATCCGCAGATTTCATCTAGTATTTATCTAAGCGAATCGTCTTTCATGCCGATATTTTATAACCAATGAACATCACAAGTTGAAACATATGGCACTTTAACAAATGGTATGCATCAACAATAACCATTTATTTGGTTGGATTTTTATAATAAAACGTACAAGTCAATTTTGAGCGCCTTTTATACTCACAACAACCCTAGTTTTACACCCAAAAAAACCTGCATAAAAAGTGTTACCTATGTATCATGAATCTTTTTGGAACGATAGACGTATAATGATACAGAAAAAATATATGCATTAAGGAAAGAAACGTATATAATGAGTTAACGTGTCAGCGACATTGATTTGTGCCTCATTAGAGAATTTGGGTCTAGTACACGTGATCATGGTGTTATTATATATTAATAAATAACGTAATCTTGTTTATTTTACATCGGTAATTTAGTAGTGAAATATTTCTTAAACTTCTCTTTTAACTTGAAATAGTTTGTTATTACATGTATTGAGAAATAACAAAATTATGAACACTGACAAAAAAGAAGAAATAAACTAAATGATGTAGTGACTGATCTTTCAGAAACCGTCCTAATTCTGCGCATTAGCAATGATGATTAACCGATATCGACCACTTTTCTTGAGTAGACATCAATAAAAATAAATTATTATTGAGTTCAAGTATCGATTGTTAATGGTTAGCAAATCTCAATGAAAAATCAGATTAATATGTTCAGTTAGAGAGATAATAACATAACACTTTGGCTTAATGACCTTTCAGCGCTAATTCAGTCGAATTCGGGTTATAAAAGTCAATGTCATAACGTCATCTCAGGATGACTTAGGTTATTATATTGGAACCATTTTATATCTAAAACTGCAGACATCCCATCATGCTTACATCCTCTCTTATTTTTGCAAATAAAACGCATCTAATGATTCTAAGAGCAGAGCGAAAGGGACAGATAACACTTATTTTTCGTTAAGTACAGAAGCGGAGTTGATCGAATGGAAAAGTTGAAAAAAAAATGCAAATTTTATAGATTTAATAAGTTACTAAGTTGAAAAAAAACAAAAATAAATAAAACCTTTACAACCATGTGGCGAAATCTCAGAATTTTTATATATTATCCTTGGGGTGACTTCTCTAGGCAAAGTGGGGCGACTTCTCCTGACACATGGGATGAGTTCTCCCAGGGCGAGTTCTTCATAGGGAGAGTTCTCCGCTATTCGATGAATTGTATTCCATCCAGGAGAATTCTTTCCTCCATTTATCGTTGAAATTACGCGCCACAGTTACTTTTATATATTAATCATCCTTCACCTTCTTTGCTGATGATTCTTCGTGATTTTCTTCTGGAGGTCGTTTTCTACTTAGAAAAGTATCAATCTCCTTTGCTTGCAAGACATGCTGCTGACCGTGAAGGAAATCGCGTAATCGCGAGATTAATGGAAGCTATTCCATCATAATAAGGTCTCACTGGATAGTTTCGCATTTTGACACTTCCCTAATATTTAAGGTAGAAGGCATGGGCCTAATTATCACCATCCCAGAATTTTTGATTTCACACATAAGCTAAATCTGTAATGTGGGTTAGATTTACTTTGAGTTAGGCTTGGAAACTGGTTGACTTGTTGGGTTCTGCCTGTCACAGTTAGACTAGCACTGGAGATCAAATGCGTAACTTGGGCTTCAAATGAGCCCCGGACTTGGCTTTTTACATGTGTCTGCTAGAGAGTTAAATATCTAGCAATCAAGATCGTTGAGGGGTGATGAAAAGTATGTTAATTTGTTACAGTACTAGTGAACTTCATTAATATATAAGGCACAAACTGATTCTTTGAGCTCCTATTGTCACAGAAAAATATTAAAAATACCCCTTTTCTGTAAAAAATGAGTGTAAAATAGAAGGGTTGAGAGCAGTATTGATTCAGTATAAAAGCCACTAGTTGCATGAGGAATTAACTTTAATTACTCAGTCAGTATCTTACAAGCATTATTTCAACAAAAATCCTTAGTTCATTTTAATCTGTGTCTTTAATGTAATATTATTATCATTTCTCTGCTATAATTCATTGTCGGACAAAAATTTGCCACAACAACTGTCCAGTGAGACCTAAAGCCTATACTAGAATAAGACGGGTATGCGCTCGCGAGACTAAGGGAAGCTACTCTGTCATAACAAAGCCACTTTTGAAACAAAATGCCATTTTGATCTAATTAACACTAAAATTTGGAGTCATATTGTTAATGAATGTGCATTGCAACAACTATTACATTTGATCTGCATTAATAGAATTTGGTATTTTTGTTGATTCGATGAAATTTCGGGATTATGGACTGGATTTATCTGTGCTAATTCTACATGAAGTGCATCAGATTTTAGCAGCTAGGGAATAGTGTGTTGACATCTGCAAGTGTGTTTCTGTTCTGTTATTGAATGTTTGAAATCATGTGAGAAATATATGAAGTCTTTCAATTGCAATTAACAAAAAGACGCTATGAAATATATTTATTTCATTTTGAGTGCAGTTAGGAGTAGTCTTGTTCCGATTATCGATTATAATCGATAATCAGTTAGTTGAGTGAACCAATTCGCCAATCGATTGTGAAACGTCATAATCGATTGCATGGTAAGGGAGACAACTGTGACGCGCTCGGCACAGACTAGTTCAATCCCTTGGTTTGTTGGGAAGAAAACCGAGGATTCCGAACAAAATGTTAAAACCCTGCTAAATATCATACACGTGCCATGAATGAAAATGATCGCAAAACAATATATCCATATCCTGGAGGAAAAGCTCGTTCTCGTGTATGGACATATTTTGGATTTTACAAAATACAGGAAGGTCCACTGACAAAAAAATGTCGGAGAATTTAGATACAACGAAAGTCATATGCAAACTCTGCAGAAAGGAAGATGCAAACAAAGGTAGGTCCAGCTATTCTCATTGAATCAACGCGGGGATACATTTTTTTTTGGCAAACACATTCTCCAATACATAGTGAAAAATATTAACAGTATTCTAATTTTTTTGTGGTGCTACACGAAAACAAAATAATCATGTGATACGCTTTACATTTTAGGATAGTGGAACCATGATATTAGCCTTCCGATCCACAACAGTAGAGCTAAATTATTAATTCCCTTCATAACTTCCAAATATATAAACATACTCCATAGTTAGAATTTTTTTGGATAATTTGGAAACAAATAATGTCGTCAACGACGAATGCAATTATTAGGAGACAGAACAACCTCGTATAAAATAAATGAGCTGCACGCACGCACACGGAAAAACGTTTCATGGCATTATAGTGTCAAAAATTTTTAATCAAGAATTTTATTTTCATTAAATCATTTGTGTACTTTGTGCTTTCCTCTAATATAGCATGTGTTGTTGTTGTTAAAATACTTCAAATTTCTTTTCATAATAAAGCTCCATGTCATGATTATGCTTGAAATACATAAATAATCACAAGATTATCCTTCTATTTAGGCATATATGATAATTATGGAAAAGTGATCTCTGAGGTTTGTTACAGATATTCCCTGAGACATGTGACTATTTAAAACCATAAAATAACTTTTTTTAAAATGTTTCAGATTAAATTTAAAATACATGTACAAATTTAATATTAATTTTAATCCTCATTTTCTTTAAATAATTTGATTCCATTCATTTAAGATACTTGTGCATAAAGAATTTGTTGTTTGCTCCTTTTCTCTTCTCAATATAAAAACATTTATTTCAAATACATTCCAGGCAATACTACAAATTTGTCCTTTCATCTTGATCATGACCATAAGGAAATGGGATCAACAAGAGGTGCTGATGTTTCCACCCACCCACCCAAACAGACTAAGATTGATAAACAATTTAAGAAGCCAACAGAGAGGATGTCAGCTACAAAGCAGAAAGAAATTGATGATGCACTCTTGAAAATTATTGTTGGCAAAGTTCTTCCGCTAAGCCTTGTTGACCATACATATTTTAGAAACTTTGTGATGCTTCTTAATCCAAGGTAAGTTTTGAATGATAACATTAAAAATTATTCATATTTATTTAAACTAACAGTGAGAAAAGAAAAAGAGTGTTAATCCATTTGATTCTAGATGTCAACACTGTTGAATTTTGAATTTTCATACCTAAATTAAGCAATATTTAATTAAATATAATGCTGTCCTGTCTAAATAAACATTAAATAAATTCATTGTTTTCACTATATTTAGACGTAGTAAATATTCCAAATACATGTCTTGTTTGACTACCATGACTAAATGTTTCAAACTCTACATTTTCAGGTATGAAATTCCAGGTCGTAAATTAGTGTCCTCCAAACTAGATGAGAAGAAAGACCAGGCTGAGAAAAAAGTGAAAGAGGAACTACATGATGTTCTTGATATAGCTGTTACTCACGATGCATGGACTTCATTAAATACAGAAAGTTATAGTACAGTGACTGCACATTATATTTCCAAAGATTGGGAATTGAAAAGTGTTGTCTTAGAAACACGAAAAGTTGAAGGCAGTCTGGGGAAAATATAAAAGAAAGCCTGTTGGCCACTCAGAGGCGATGGAATCTTCCAACACCAACTGGAGTAACTGATAATGCAGCCAATGAGATCAAGGCTTTTGATTTACTTCAATGGACTCGATTTGGTTGTTATGGTCACAGATTCAACCTTGTTGTGAAAAAAGCTTTAGCTATACCAGAACTGTCACGAATCATTGCAAAGGGGCGTAAACTGGTGACTTTTTTCCATCAAAGCACGAGCATAAATGATTTGTTAATGAGAAAGCAGCAGTTACTACTTGACATAGGTGCTAGAGGACACAAGCTCAAGATGGATGTTCCAACTAGATGGAATAGCACTCATGACATGCTTGAACGACTACTTGAGCAAACACCTGCTATTATGTCTGTTATCAGTGACCCAAACATAAGCAAGTCAGCAGCCACAACATTGAAAAATTATGTCTACACATTTGACGAACAAGCATTGGTTGAAAAACTTGTGGAAGTTCTCTCACCGTTCCTAAATGCAACAGTGTTTGCAGAAACAAATCACCAACCCTTCATAAAGTTATCCCAATACTTCTTAAACTTACCAAATGTATAGAAACAAATGTTGATGATCTACCTTCAATTGCCAAACTTAAAGATGTAATGAGACAAGAACTTGACAATAGAACACAGGACAAAGATCTAGCTCTGTTGGGCTGTTTATTGAATAATACTATGAAGGATCTGGAGTTTCTACCTGACAGTGAGCGAGCATATGGACATGCTCTGCTTTTGAAGGTTGCTCTTGATATGGCTGATGTTAAAGTGAATGTCCAAGTGGAGCCAGGGACTAGTGATGAACAGCCTTCAGACTCATTGCCACCTCTACCAATTGCACCATCACTACTAAATGTCAGAGATGACAACACTAAAACTGTGGTTACACTTAGTCCACCAAACAAGAAAGCAAAGGTCAATGTTGACATGGATGATTGGTTGCAAGATGTTGTTTGCCTTGGTGAAAGTCAACAGCCAATAACAGATGTCATCCACCAGTAGGTTTCTAGATATCTAGTTGCTGCTCCATATGATACCAATCTCACAATGTTACAGTGATGGAAACAAAACTGCCAGTTCTACCCCCATCTTAGCTTACTAGCTCGGAAGTACCTAAGTATTCAGGCATCATCAGTATCCAGTGAGAGGGTATTTAGTCTGGCTGTACAATTTGTCAGCAAGAAACGGGCTCGTTTAAGTTGTGACAATGTGGACCTGATAATATTCTTAAACAAAAACATTAACTATTGGTAGTGTCAGTGTAACAAGCACAAGAAGAAACGGTATTCTGAAAAATGATTTTTGTGTTCAGCATTGCTCAAACATTTGATTTGTATTTTATTGTACCTTCTGTTTAACTTGTAATATGGATAACATTTGATCATTTAAGAATTCTAGTCATAGATTTTATAAATCATTATGGGACTTTGCTGTTAAACTGTTAGGTTAATAAATGTAAACAGTTTTTGGTGTATTGTTTCAGTTTAAATGTAAAATGTAGATTATTGATACATTCTTATTACAATAATCAGTATTCTGAAAAATGACATGATCTGTACTAGTCAAACCTTTGATTTCGTTTAACGTGGAGGACATTTTAGTCAAGTTTTAAGAATTTTAACTTTAGATGTTCTGTCTTTACATAATTACATGATTTTGCTGATAAATAGTTCAGTTAGTTTGAAAGTTTTTGTAATTGGTGTTTTTATGTTTTGTTTAAACTGCTTTGATTGTAATATTAATAAATGATGACAAGCAAGAAAAACATTTCTTTCTGTACTTGAAACAATTGAAAAATCACATATGAATAAAAGTGTACTGGGGGATTGTAAGTCTTTCAGCTGCATAAAACTGATAAGCCAAATAAAGTTGCTTTTGAGGTTAAAGTATATATATATATATATATATATATATATATATATATATATATATATATAAATATATATATATATATATAGAGAGAGAGAGAGAGAGAGAGATTACTCTTATACATTTTTTTACATTTTAAACTTTTGAACAAAGATATAACTGTAACAAACAAAAATTAAAACTTGTAGTAAGTTAGCAACTGATTATAATCGATTATCAGTAAGTTGTGTGCAACCGATGATCGATTATGAACTTCTAACCGATTCCCATCACTAGTAAGGAGTATGTATTTGCACTTTGAATATATTCAAAATTACAGTACAAGTTAGAAATGTGTAATCACACTTGAGAGCCCATGTTATGTCTCATGTAATAAAGATTTGCTGAACTAAGAAATCAAATTTTCAGGAAATTCAGGATGATAAACTAAGTATATTTTTTGCAATTCTTATTCCCAGCAAAAGAAGACAGTTTATGCTTGTCACTTGCATGTTATTTGTAAGGACCCTGTCTGGCATCTATAGCAAGCCTAAATCTAAAACATTATATCAATAGTAATTGCAGAATGTGTCAAAGCAGCTGATATGTGGCAGTCCATGAAGCATGTGCTGTATTTCATTCAGAAACAAATATAATCAACCAAAATGTAAAGTTTCTACTACATGAGTGTACATGATTTGTTTAAAAAGTAGTTCCTAATACCTTATTGGGCACATGTGAGTACAATATGAAGTACATGTGAGTGCAATATGAAGTACATGTGAGTGCAATATGAAGTACATGTGAGTGCAATATCGTAAAATATTGCATGAATCTGACAATGTAAAGTTAACAGCAAAAGAGTGAGCATATAATAAGCACAATTATATGTAAAATATACAGACTTAATGCATGCAAAGAATAAAATTGCTACTCAACACAATTCTGATACTTACCTCTGAATAAGTAAAGACTAAGTGACATTCTAATAATTCCAGCTTGAGTTTTATCACTATTGATGTAACTTGGTGGAGAATACGTGAAGTTTTGTTTGAAAGCTGCTTTAACTTCAGCCTTAACCTCAGTAAATACATTCAGGCTTGTCCATGAGATATGTCCATTTTCTCCTTCAATGATCTCCTTTTCTGTTGTTGTGTTACCAATTAATTCAAATGTCATCTCCATTTTTAAAATATCTGGATTTTTATCAACTGAAAAATGTAACCATGGAAATACATGAGGATCACAAATTGTATTTTTTCTGGATTCAAGGATGTGGTGATAGGCTAAAAGCTTAGCTCTCGAGTATATAAAAGATTACTCCACTCATAATAAATCAGGTACATATTGCACATGGTGTTGTTTGTAATAATAACTGCGATAGTTATGCTTATTGTCTTGAAATTTGTGAAGTGTTGCAACCTATATGTTTAGTGTCATGATGTTTGAAGAGGTGTTGCAATGATTATGTTTTGTTATGACTCTATGGTCTTTTATTGTTGTTTTAGGGTTTAACGCCATTTTCAGCACAAGATATGCTATACATGGCGGCAAGTATTAATGGTGGAGAAAAAAACCAGGAAAACCTCGGCTAGAACCACTGACTCACATGAAGCTACTGTCAAGCTTTCTCACATAGGCTGAATCAGAGACTCGACCCCCGGTTTTCTCTATGTTATAGCAATTTGTTTTAAATTTTGGGAGGTCCCACAGTAACTCGTGCCTCATTTATAGTGCAGTCTATGTTTGTGGACACCATCATGTGCAAGTTATTGATGGAGAGGTGTATAGTCATGAACAGCACCCTGACCATCAGCCACCCACTTTTTATGTCTAGAATCCCCTAGCACCAACAAGTTTGTTTTCAAAGTACCCCTCAAGAAAGGCCATCCCTCTAAATCGACCAGTGGCCAGCATATATGTGAAGAAATTTCAAATTTACCACTCATAAGCTGCCATGTTTTATCTTAATGTGTCCACAACCAATATATATAATTCATACAGTAATGTAAGTAATCTGATTATCTTTACTTTTTATTTCTCTTTCCTGATGTCAGGTTTCAGTTACTGAAAAAAGTTGAATAAAGTACATGTACGACTAAAATTAATATTATATCATTAATGCCAACATTTAAAAGAAATGGAATCAACAGTGTTGTGATCAAGTATTGGGCTTTACACAGCGGTTGAGTTTTTTCTTTGATGATTACAACTAGACCTAATTGTCAGGATCATTAAAAAAATCTGCATAGGCTAAATATAGATTTTGTGGATTAACACACAGTGAGAAATTATGGTTGAACAAAACAGTGTACCAGACACAGACCGAAAAATCATGTGATAGTACGTGCATTAATTCTTTTCTAAACAATGCATTTTTTGGATGCCACAGAAGTTTTGTCTCATAAAAAAGCTGCAGTACTGAACAATTACTAACATAGAACAAAATCATTAAAAGACTTTAACATGTCATCACATAGAGAATTAATACTTCAGAAGAAAAAGTAAAAGTTATTCGACTTAACATAGAGAAAAGTTGCAGAAATATTTTATGTTGTTGAAGACTCAAATATACAACATTGTAACAGATAAGGAGAATATTCTGAGGCAGTGGGGAAAATGGAGTAAATTTAAAGAGAATTATTTAAAATGCCAAACAATGTATGTACCAAGATTTAAATAACATGTTTGAAGGTTTTGCCAAGCAAATGTAAACAATACCCTACTGGCATTTTGCACTTATGAATAAGAGCTATTAATGTTAACTTGAAATAAGTCTGTTCTTAAGACAAGATCCTTTTAATAGTTAACGATACTTTAAATGAAGATACTAAATGATTTAAAATTGTGACTACATACACATACTTGTTAAAATATGTCCCCCCTCTGGAAAGGCCACTCTTTTTATACGGCCTCTTTCCCTGTGCAGAAGGGGACCACTGTATATGCTGACTAAAGTATTTTTCAGTGTATTTAGTCCTATGAGTGTGTTAGCCATTCTTTGAAGATGCATGAGACCGAGCCTGAGAAATAAAATTGTTGTCTATCTCCCATACAAATGTATAATTTGAAATATGAAAGAGATCAAGTGTATATATATATACACAGGAGAAAATGCATCATTACCGAGGTATTAAGTCTTTTTCTTAAAAGTCTTCTACGTGCACTAGTTACCATGGTACATGCATTTGCAAATACAACTTCCCACATATCATTACATTACTCAAGAGTATAAAATCCACCATTACACACACACACACACACACACACACACACACCCAAATCAGTTATTCAGATCAATACACAATTTTATATCCATTTTTACTAATGATAATCTGAATAATCCAATAATCACAGTAAGGCGTTGGCATTACAGTCTCTCCAAACCGCAACTATCATGTTTTAGCAGAGTCACGCTGTACTTAATTGTTGTGTCATTCCCATGAATACGATTCATTATGTTCCTCTGCATATAACACTTTAATTGTTTAGTAATTGTGTTGAAATAATCTGTATCTTGCTTTATGTTTATTCTGTTAATTTTACAAAATACATGATTTCATTTTAAACATTTCTAATAATATGTGGTAACTAAATACAAATATAAATATCAGCCAAACATGATTTTTCAGCACTTTATACACATTTAGGTACATATACTTGAATCAGTTTCTAAATAAATGTATCTATGCATGTAGAATAAAATAGTATGTTGGTAAGTTTGCCAATTGAGACCATACTAATAGTGGATTGCAATGGTAATTTCCCATCTGAAAGGCATTAATGCAAGAATACTCTCTTTTAATGAGGAAATATGTTGAGTGTGTTGGAGATATAAAAAGTATACCCAAAAATTGAATCTGATTCATCACTAAAGATGCATGTTAACACTTGCTTTTTTTAAAACAACATTTAGACAAAATGGACCTTTAAATCTAACAATGCTCTACTTTGATGTTGATCATAGCCTCTTATTTCTGTAAACAATCAAACTGTATATCAAATTAATTAATTTTCTTTGCTTGTTGGAAAAAAAGCAAACATATTGCCTTGGGCAAATATGGTACTTCCTACCACCTGCTCCACCTTCAAGCCTTTAAAACCACGCTTTTATTTTGTTTAAAGAACTAAACATTCATCCATGTTTACTAATGCCAGTAATAGTTGAAAGAGAATTGGCTTTATTTGTACCAAAATAAATAAAATTAATAACAAGGTGCAATCTGCCAAGCCACTTTTGAGATGGTGTTTTAATTTTTTTCCTCTAATTTTACATGCAGTAACCCATATATCAGTAACAAGTGATAATGTGTGTTAAAATTTGTTAAGATAAGTTTTTATAGGTTGTTGAAAGATCAACAGCATGAATGGACATCTGTTGATGCATGATGATAACAGGTCTAAGCCAAAATCTCATTTCATCATATGAATAAATGAGCCAAAAACAACATAAAGAAAGGCACTTCTCCACAGATGACTGAAAGTGTTGCAACAATAAAATTTCATTACATCTGATAATTCAAAATAAAAGTAGGAAGGGAATTAAAATAGAAGTTGGATAGCCGTAAAATTTAAATTAATCTTACTTGTTGCACAGTCTGTACCAGAATATCCAGGAGCACAAAGACATGACCTTAATGTCGTGTCTGAACAGATCCCAGGAAAACATCTGCTTCCAGAACGCCATGAGCATGCCACTGAAAAATATATATCATCACACAGGATATGTATAACCTTTATTTTTAATTATATTTTCATTGCCATAAAATACTGAAGCAAAATTATGCTTCTTTTTACAACAATATGAATACACAAATGAGTGTTTTTTTACCAAAGAAACTTTTTGGACTGAATACCAATAAGTATATTTAAAGTCTCATTTGCTGGATAGTTAAACATCCTCATATGTATGCCATGAGTAATGTGTTCTTATTTCATTTTCCTTGGTCATTCTATAGTCTGACAAGCTTGAAGATTATCCCATAAACTGGTTGAAAGCAAATCAGAAACATTCTCTGAAATATTTACAAATGCTCTTTTCTTGAATATGGCATGTTTGATAGTATATTGTCATGTATTCTATTCTCATGGATCTCAAGTTACTCATTCTGAAAATGACCCATTATGATCAAAACATAACACGTCAAGCAAAGAATGTTATTACCATGACAAGTTGATACCTACACTGACAAGATAGTCCATTGTCTCTGAATCGAGTGTAAGCATAATGTCCATACTGTTCACTATATTCACCCTCACAGTATTTACACCAGCTGTACCCGTACACAGTGCAAGCTGCGAAGTTACAATTTGCAATCTGTTGACACACTGCAAAAATGAAAAATATAAAGCTTAAAAAAGATAATTTATAGCAAAACACAGAGACTAAAAAAATATTGTAAAGTGTAACCAATGTATGGCATTAAACTAAAATCATTAATACAGTTTTCATGTTTGACATTGTGTGAGTAAAAGCTTAAAGTCAGCTATGAAGTTTTGTACTTTTTAAACATTTTATATTGACAAGGATGTACTTACATGCACAATAACCCCAGGAGTGTCTAACCTGAAAATGAAATTTGAAAAAATAACATGAAATAGAGGGATTCCTACATATGTGGGGGTGATTAAGTGGTTAGTATACTGCCTTCTTTTGTCAAAAGACCCAGGTTTAAATAAAAATGGGAGCAAGCTTTCCAAACAACAATGGCAGAGATAATACCAATTAGCGTACTGTCTAATGGAAGTTAATGGCAGCCCCTATGTTGGTACAGTAAAACCTGTCTTGAGAGAACACTGCTATAACAGACCAACTGTTTTGAGAGAAAAGAATCTCAATGCACATATTTATTGATTATATAGTGTTATGACCTGTTATGAGAGACCACCTGTCTTGCGAGACCATTATTTTTTGGCAGAAGGGGTGGTCATTCAAGACAGGTTCTACTGTATCGTCACATAGTATGCCAGTAAAAGACCTCTCTTAGTATTTCAATAATAGGCATGCATATTGGTTTTGTCCACACCCAAGAGTGTGCTTAATTAATTTTAAGCACAACTGCCCATCATATATGAGGGCATGGCAGTAGATACATAGATGGAAAAATTGGGGATGGAAGTAGATTATTTGTTTGTTTGTTTGATTAGGATTTTTAATGAAGCTTTAACAACTTTTCAGTCATATCACTAAGATGTCTGCAGTGAGGCAGTTTATAGTGATGTCTAGCACTGGGGCATCATGCCGCAGACATGTAGCATTATGTTCAACCCAGTCACATCATCCTGACACCAGGCTGACCAGTCATAACACTAACCTAATGCTGAGCACCAAGCGAGGCAGCTGTTAGTACCATTTTTGTAAGTCTTTGGTATGACTCGGCCAGGGATGAAACCCACGACCTCCCGTTCCTGCAGCGGACACTCTAACCACTAGGCCACCGAAGCGGTTACATTACTTGTAATCCAATTCATCCAAATCTTTAAAACAAAATAAATAGAAATATTCTTAATTATAATGCGTTGGTATTCTACGATTTATCTTCATTTACAAAGATCTGTAAGAAACATGAATTTTCAATGCATTAATATAGAGATGTTTAGTTCATGAAATCAGAGTCTGAAAAGCATAATATTTTCATTTAGTTTACATATTTTTTTATTTACATATATTTCCTAATTTTATCTGTGTTTAGAAAGACATCTATTGTAACTCAATGATCTTTAAGTATGTATTACTTATGTAAGTACCTTTTCAAACATATACTGCCAAGCCTGCATTATAAGCTCAAATCTAGGACTTGCAAAATGTGTCTCTCAAGATCAATGAGTGTATATGAGACGTCAACTACTTTTAAAAGAAATTTTTCTGGCAGGTTTTTCTGTATACACTGCAGAATCATGTTCCAGTTTTAACAATACATTTTACATATTTGCTGATCCATCATCAAGTACAATATATATACATACTATGTAGTGACCATCATTACAATTAACACAATTTCCGGGGGATGAACATATTCCACCACTCTGACAGATGTTTCCATATCGTGTGATGACTCTACAAGAAGTATATATATTACAAGCTCCTGGGTCTGTCACTTGGGAGTTTAATCCACAGAGGGCTGAAAACAAACAATTAAAGTAAATTAAAAAGAGTCATATTTTATTATATCAAGGAAAAATCATATGCATGCAATCAATCTTATTGCCAAAATCCTATTTGATAATAGCTCATCACATCATTTTTAAATTAAGGCAAGTTTGAAAATATTGCTGGAAATTCATATCTGACATAAAAAGTGGCTGGGTTCTTCAAAGTTTTATTAATTTATGGAGCATTTATTTATTTTTTTAAATTGGAAGCACTACAATTAATAAAATTGAGCTATGTCTGCATTTTGGTTTTTGCCATTGACACTGAAAGGTAAGTCTCCCATATGTACCATATGTTTAATCAAACCTTCATTCATACCATATTATAAATAAAAAGAAACATCATTAAAGCAAAATAATATTAAAGATATCCCAATCCTTGTGATTATATTGCACTGATAAATTAGTTCCACGGTGCCTGTTGCCTGCCATATGACACAATTTACTTTCAGTAATATCTGTTGTTTCATAGTATTAGAGTTAAAAACAATTTTATCATCTGGAATTGAATACACTGTACCAAATAAGTGAAAGTAACCTATATTTCGTCCAAAGTGAATGATTCTGATTAGTGTCAATATATTTTGCTAAAGTGACTTGATATTCAGATTATGAAAATCATATATGCTGCCTTAACAAGGCGAACTTTTAATTATTAGTTTAATTTCAATCAGAGGCATGATTATTTGATACTTTGGTAGTATCTGATGTTTAAATAGAAGTGTCAAGTCAGTCTAACTTGTTTACAATGGGGCCATATCTCATGTTTTTCATCAAAGATTTTATAATTCCACAAACTCCATGACAATGCTACTTTCAGGTCTATACATCTATCTCATAATGGTATCCTCCATTATTAACTAACAAGAGCTAAACCATCTTGCAAATTCAACAGATTAATATTTTATGCTGAATGATATATCCTTCAAAGAGTCTTCAAAAAATACCCAGGGCATGCTCAGCTGAATTTCCACATAATCCTCAGTCCTTCTGACAAAGTCTTAACAGACCCGTTGAGTTTCAGTCTAAAGGCGGCTGATGAATAGCCAACATTCTAGCCAAATTTAAAAATGGTAATCGACTATTCGGACAAAAATGAAGTTTGTTCCGACTACATTATACTAACAGTAATTAGAAGACTGTACCTATAATTTTGTCTGATAAGTATATCTCTCATTGACGATAAACATGGCAATTGACAATCTCAAAATATGTGATGAAAATTTCATTCAAATTGGAATGAGAAATGCAGTAATTGGAAGCCATTATACCCCTATGGCACTGTTAATGTGCGATTAGATGAAAATCATGCTTAACCTGGGCTGAAATAATTGGTAAGTGGCCCATGAAAAAAAGACAGAGAAAAAGTACAAGACAGAATAAAGAAGAATGGGTTTCTAATGCATACATATGAATTTAAAAGAATGTATACTACCTTTAAACACCAATGAAAATCTGCATGTCATTTGTTATTTAGTTCTAGATTTATAACTTTTAAATTAGATATCCCATAATATTACAGACAAGTTTTCTTCTCTGATCAATTACTTACGATATGAACATTCTTCAGTTCCTTTATTGGTCCACCCCGGTGCACACTCATATCTCACTCGCTGAACATCTCTATGTGTAATAAATAAAATTATTCAGGTAAACAAACATTTTGCAATATGATATGACTTTACTTTAGAAATTTCATCAATAAATCTGCCTTTCATAACTACATGTAATTGACAATACAAATTATACAGACAATTTTGTCTCAGTAACAAGATCTGTATTTCAATTCTCATTACAAGTAATGAGAAGAAATATCTCAGCAGATTTATCAGTCAAGTTAATAGCATAAACATAGAATACAATGCCTTTCAACAACACATCTCTGATCATAAATGATTCTATACCAATACATGTGTAGATATCTTATTGTTTTGACAAACGCTTACTATTTTCATCAGAATATTTTGACAGTCAAAATCAGGTAAAATATTAGTCCTCTACATAAAAAACAAAAAAAATAAAATAACAAAATTTGGGTTCAATGATACAACCTAATAACATAACTACCAGTAAATGGCTCAAGGTCAATATAAATCTCGGCTTGTAACTTAAAATAGGTATGATATATGTTTGAATTATCAATAATTTTATTACATATGGGAGATAATAAAGCAGTTACAAATATGATGATTATGGTATCAAGCTATGAATAATATTTCTTTTGCATATTAAACACACAAGGCTGTTACAAAAAGTGTATGTCAAAAATCTATGGTGTGCTGCCATAACAAATGTAAATAATTAACATACAGGCTTGACAGTACTAGACCCTCTTTTCTGTGGGTCAAAATAATTTTCTTTTTCTCATTTGCCTTGCCTTGCAATTCCCCTTTTTCAGTAACAAAAGAATTTCTGAAAATCTTAGGAATGAATATTAACATGTAATTCAGGATCAACACAAAATATTCCTAATGCAACACATAAGACTTTAAAGAAATATATTGTGTTTTAAATATTAAAATTAAGTACACAACTTAAACAGTGCTGATAGTTTAGGTGCATTTCATTCTTAATATGTCAGTTTCAACAAACTGATGTACATTAATGAAACATGCACATATCTGTAAATAATGGCCATAACAACTCTTTTGACCATTCTTATATGTATCTTTCAAGATTTAATCACTCAGACATCTTCAGCTTTCAGTAAGGCATTTGGGACAGTTTTGATGCACAAAACTGATCAAGCCGCCTAATGTAAAATTCATTAAAAAGGTAGATTACACAAGTGATGTAAAAACTATGGATATCTAAAAAAAAGCAAAACATCAATATATTGACCTGAAAAGTCAGTGGAAACTCCAAGCAAAGCATATGCACCCCAGCAACTATTCCTGCCTCACATCAATTTCAAGAACAACACTTGCCCAAAATAATTATTAAAAAGTGACATTATAGCCGTAAGTTACAACAACCAATTTATGAAAATATCTCAAGCAAGAACACTCAATCAGAATACAAACCCATGGCCTGCTTATAATAGGTGATGAATGTGATCGTCAGGACAATGAAGTTTTGTCCACCAAAAATAAAGGATCTAACACGGTGGTGTGTCCTATGCCTATAAGTATTGCATGATGGTCAAGGTTTTCATCTGCACATTTGTCAACTGTAACTTGATACATACATACATACATACATACATACATACATACATACATACATACATACATACATACATACATGAACTAGGCATGTGTATTTCCAAAACTGCAATTATCTTCTCATGGCTGCTATTGGATTTGAAAGAACATGTTAAATTCCTGCACTTCTCCTTCATTTAGATATTGAATTTTATAGTCATTGAGAACCATGCTAAAAGTATATATGTGTGTGTGTGTGTGTGTGTGGTCAAAATGTGTATTCTTGTCCACAAATACCATACAATAAACGTTCTCTAATAAGATGTGAACAGTTGTTGTCGATAGGTTTTACTCTTTTGGAGCTAGGATTCAATTACATGGAGATATGCAAAAACATGTGGGGGTGGATATTTGTATTTGGTGTAAACAGAACATTCACAAGATTTCACACTAATGAACTGTTACGGACACCTCACAACAACATAAAATTATGATTTGAAGAAATGTCCCCGTTTACACACTTGGAACTTGTTTCGTGATTTTACAATGTATCTTGTTCAAAGGGATATACATGTGTAAAACTAAACACTTTTGAAAGGCTAGATTGGCCAGTGGAAAATTTGTAAAGATAACTTGGCTATCTAACTACAGGTTTCCAACAAGTATTACCTCCCTTTCAATCCTTTAATAATAATAATAATAATAATAATAATAATTATTATTATTAATATTATTATTATTATAATTATTATTATTATTGATTTCTTTCATAATTATCAACAGTAATAAGAAACTCTGTAACAGGCTAATTCGGATGAGGCTTATTCAGTCCAAATTACCGGTTTAAGCAGCCCAGACTTCTGGCTAATTTGGACCATGTGTAATAAAAAGTTTTGTGCAAGATTTAAATGCGACATTGACACTTGTTTAAAAATTGATATTCTTCATTATAAATCTGGTATGTGCAGAGTTTCTGATATGCATGTAAAGAAAGAATCATATTGTATTCAAATTGCTGGGACAAAAAAATACATAATTGGTCTATACAGCAAAATAGTAGGTTTTGCCTTTGTTAGATTTATTAGATTTAAGTACACAGTATATTTACACTGTGTATTGTAACATACATTAATAGCATTACAAAAAACTTGTATACTAACAAAAAAAGGTCCTGCACCATTTATTATTTAGTTCGAACACACGTCACTTTCGTACATGTATATCTATATTCTCCTAGTTATGAAAACATTGAAAGATAAATAATTCTATCATATTTTTTATCATCCTTGCTTAAAGCAAAGTGTATTAAATTTTTTAAATATAAAATGAAGCAATGAGCACTTATTTTTTTCGATATACAGGTTTTTTTTTTAAATAGCCAGTATAAGCAGTGAGGAAAACCGGGGACATTATTTTTCCTAAAAAATCATATCCCTATACAAAATATGTGTGACGCCAAACAGGACAAACTGTCAGAACAAAATTAAACTAAAATATTAAATCCAGGGCATATGTCACTGATGACAGAAACTGAAAACCAAAGAGAAACTGCATGAAAACTGGTCCAACAAGTCGAAAGGACTGAAGCAAAGGAGTGCGGGATTTGAAACCTAAATCTGGAAAGCTTTCTGCAGGAAAAAAGTATAAGAAAACAAAGATACAAAGTACAGTTTCTTTTCTCAAACATTTTTTTATATGGGAAATACAGAAACACCCAAAAAATGGAGGACATGGATATTAATGCATAAAACCGATTATATCAATGAAGTTAGTTACACACCTACATAACCAGTTATGTGCTAGTAAGAGGTAGCAAAGTGTCCACAAATAAAGAGATTTATAAAAGATTCAATTCAACGATAACAGTAGATTACTTTATACAATTATGTTACTCATCAGTCAATAATGAACAAATATTTTTTTATATCATACACTGGGATAGGATAGTTATAGTGCTGGTAAATGCCACTAAGAAATACAAAGAGCACTAAGAAATACAAATAGCACTAAGAAATACAAATAGCATTAAGAAATACAAATAGCATTAAGAAATACAAATAGCACTAAGAAATACAAATAGCATTAAGAAATACAAAGAGCACTAAGAAATACAAAGAGCATTAAGAAATACAAATAGCATTAAGAAATACAAATAGCATTAAGAAATACAAATAGCACTAAGAAATACAAATAGCATTAAGAAATACAAATAGCACTAAGAAATACAAATAGCATTAAGAAATACAAAGAGCACTAAGAAATACAAAGAGCATTAAGAAATACAAAGAGCACTAAGAAATACAAAGAGCACTAAGAAATACAAAGAGCATTAAGAAATACAAATAGCATTAAGAAATACAATGAGTACTAAGAAATACAAAGAGTACTAAGAAATACAAACAGCACTAAGAAATACAATGAGTACTAAGAAATACAAAGAGCATTAAGAAATACAATGAGTACTAAGAAATACAAACAGCACTAAGTAGTCATCAAAACTTCTACTAAAGAAAATGACGTTAAATTTTCAGTGAAATGAATGAAAGGCAATTTCAAAAAAAGTCAACCCTTTACCTGTTATTGTTTATCCTACAAGATTTAAATTTGTGGGCTTTCAATACTAGTGGTTTGTAAAAATGAAACATGTTTTGTTATCTCTTTTTCTTATATAAATAAAGAAGATATTGAACTTTTTGCACTTTGTTAGTATCTAGGAATAATAAGTCAAGATTTTACTTGTGTGTTTAACTTTGGCAAAAATTTGTAGCAAAATGAAATAGTTTACGAATGCATTATGTCAAAATGTATGTATAAAATAAGGAGAAAAAAACATTTTTTTTCTGAATGTATTCTTTTATAATAAAAAAACAAATTTTTAACTTAAAATAAATTAAAAATCATATTGTTGATGACCTTGATAGTTACGCATAACCATCATGAGGCCTTTTAATCCAATCTTTATAATGACTATCCAATTATCAAAGGCAATCACTGAATTTGTCACTTTGTGAAGGTACGCCTATAAACCTGTTGAAACATTCATGTTGTCAATAATGGCAAGCTTACTTAATTGCGTGCTGGTGGAATCTGTTTTGCTCAAGGATCTTATCATAATGAAATAATGAAAGTAATTATTACAAAGTAGACCGTGGTAGTAAAGTGTTTTGGTTACTCAGTGACAGTCTAAGAAACCAAACAATTATGTTTGCCAACTAGTCCTATCTGTAAGACATAGCACATGTTGATTTTGTTTAAGTACGCCCCAAACATAAATATCTGCGTCGGGTCTTATATGTAGGACTAGTTTGTGAACGTGTGATATATTTTAAACTGTTTTCACTGTACTTTTGACACTGGTCAATTTACTGTCAGTTGATAATAAATTTAAAAAACGTGTATTGCACAACCCAAAAGAGCGCAAAAACTAGTAAGGCCGCATTTTGGTGGTTCTTGTCGCGCAAATTGCACTCCTTTTTTGTAAATCTTGCAAAGAGTTACATTGTTCAAATTAGGAACATCTGTGTAACGGAGACTCTTAGACCTACAATAATTCTGACGTACCATATCTTTGTAAAAACTGTTTCACGCAGTGGCGTCACTAGGGGGTGCGGACGGCACCGGGTGATAACATCAGAAAGGGTTACAAGTATACTTCTATCGGGTTAGCATGTATGATTATTAAAAAGAAATGATACACTTGTTTGAAAAGTAATTTATTTAGTTTTCTGATTTCTTATTGTCTTTGCCTAATTTAAATTTGTGTATAGCTTGATCGAACGATGACAAGAATTGAGTATTCGTGAGCTGCTGTAATACTTCCTCTACGTGAAAAACGAGAAAATATTGCCGCAGTTAGAAAGGAACTGAAAAACCTCAAAACAATGTTATAGTTTAGCAAGATTAGGAGAATTGAAACACATGAAGGGAGTTTTCCTGAGTGTGAATATAAAGAAGGAGTGCAAGAATTTAACTTTTCACACATACTGAGAGATAAATACTAGGATTATCAGCGGTGATGATTGCAGTGAAATTATTAGATCCGAATTACTTAAACAGATTATACTTAAATTAATCCCGTTTGATACAAATTTACATCATCAGACCCAAGGGAAAAAAAACAAAACAATACTACCTTATGGAAAGATCTACGTAAGGAAAGAAAACGTCATGGCAAAAGAACCAACACCAATTTTAAAGAGAGTTAAGAAACAAACAGGAGAGATGCGCTTGTCAGACATTTCTTAGAAATTCCATTAGATGCAGTGGTGGAACAGTTCGAATTGAAATTTAACATTAAAGGATTAGCATCCAGATAAGCGACGATTCCTCTAAAAGCAATCTACAATGGGATAAGAATGCCGGAAATTGAAAAATTGCAAACTTAAAGAGATAAAGAGATGTTATATACAGACAAACGGAATTACAAGAAAGAACTGATCAAGAAAAACAGATATCCAAATCATCAACAACAACTACAAAAACTTTAGACTCAAAAAGAGAAAGATAAGAACAAGAAGAAAAAAAGAAGACATCAGAAAGAAGAAAAAAATGAAGATGGCAGAAGACTTCTTTGTAGAAAATGATGACTGTATAGAAGAAAAAGAAGAAGAAAAAACACAACCAAACTTGAATAACAATAACTATTATTTATTAACAACACATACAATATAGAAAAATCTTACGAGTAGGACAGGAGGGCCTCCCTACATGGTCTACAAAGTTCAAACAAGAGAGAGCATCCTCCAAAAAAAGACAATAAAACAGATAGCCACAAGTCCTCAGGATTTTTATATGTGAAATGAAATGAATATTACTTCGACAAGGTAGAGCAGAATCTGGAAGTATTGAAAACAAACTTTGCAAAATAAAATACACAATTGGAATTGGAACTGAACCACAAGGACTGAATTCTACTCACAATACGTTAGCAATAAGCAAGAAAACAACATAGGGGCTGCACACAAAAAGTAATGAATTTTTGAACAATTTGTTAAGATAAAGAGATTAGAAACAAACGATGGATCATTTCTCGAATATTCGTACAAAGCTTGCGCAACAATTAAACATGTTGACTACACCAATAAATAGGATACTATCAACATTGATGACAGAGTTGAAACTCATAAATCAAGACTATATGAGCCAAACTTACTCAAAAAACAGAAATGGCTACAAAGAATACATTTTAAGACCAAGATGCCGATAATACCATATGGAGAAATTATCATCATGGGAGAAAAGCGACAGTAAAAGCGCCAGCACCAATTCTAAGGAAAATACAATTTTTTAAAATAAAAAACAACAGAACTTCACCTATTAGACTTACCGCTGGAAATGCCCCTGGAAATAACAGTTGAAAGCTTTGAAAGAAGTTTGGAATAAAAGAAGAAACATCTAGACTGGCAACTATTCTACATAGAACGATATACCTTCAAAGTTTCCTAGACAAATTGTTATATAAAGGCTGTATCCACCAAAAAATGTGTAACAAGTGCGGAAAAAACAGGCCTACATCGCATAAATGTCCAAATAATCAAGATAGGATACAAGTGGTGACAAGTACAAGGGTTTCAGAAGAAAACAAACAAACCCATGGTACGAGGACATAAATATTCCCAAAAATTGGATGAGCAGTGGAGGCAACAAGAACAACACTTACATCTGAAAAACCAAAAAGAGTATCAAGCGGCAACAAGGTAATAAAACAAATATATAAAATAACACGTTGCAACAGCAGTAATCGTCCCCCCAAAAAAGCACCAGGAAGAGCAGACGACCAAAAAAACAACAACAAAAGGGAGAAATAACAATAGAAGAAACCAAAATACAACAAGAACAAAGGGCACCACATCAGAAAACATAGAGCAAGAATAACCAAAACAGCGAGAACAAAGACATGACCAACATGACGATCTACGGGAAAAACAGCAAAACAAATCGAAATAGCATCATCAACAGAGACAATATCAAGTGAAACAACAAAATCAACCGTGATAGAGGAGCATATAAAAGGGGGAAAATAGATAAATGGAACAAGAACATAAAATGATGGAATATATATAATTTAAGGGAGATCTTTGGTTTGATCCACGGCGGAGTCATACAAAAGACTTAACAAATGGTACAAACAGCTGCCTCGTTTGGCATCTCAGCATTATGAGGTTAGTGTTAAGACTGGTCTGCCTGGTGTCAGCATAATGTGAATGGGTGGGACATCATGCTACATGTCTGCGGCATGATGCTCCCGTGCTTAACATAAATACAAAATGTATATATGCATTATGTACAGATAAAAACATTTACAAAATATAAACCACAGCCCACATGCCTCTTGGTACTAATAATAGTAGTGCAGGAAGGAATCTCTAACTGGTCTGCAAAGATGAAACAGGAGAGAGCACCCTCCAAAAAAGAGAAAAGTTTCTGATTTGGGGGGGGGGGGGAATCTCCCAGTTGTTTCATTCTGTCTCTTTACTTGGATTTTGAAACGTTGACAAGTATACCTTACACCCCGTTTTACAAAACTACGGTAATCATGCTAATATAAGGAATGAAAGGCAAGTACACATCAAAATTGCCTCTTAGCACAAGCCAGTTTTTAATGATCAAAAGGCCTTTATTGATGTTGGAAAACGAGATAACTCAGATAAACTATCAACGCCGATACATGGAGCTTCTATTGTGTGGAACGTTATATTTAGAATTGTATCCTTTATTATTACAACTCTTCGTGAGTATTAAGTTATGCTAGTTATGTGCCTTGTACAACTAAACATCAATATTACCTTAGTTCGTATGATCCGTTATATCATTAAAAAAAATGATTAATTTGTGAGCACATGCTTCAACGTAAATGAAAGAGCTATTAAGGACTAACTGAAACGTTATCTGGAAGAAAGCAACTTGGTCGTAACGATGACTAAAGCAAAATCTGAATCTCATATGTTCGGGAATAAATAAGGATTTAAATAAGGATATACACGCTTTGCACCATGTAAGTTCAGCTTGGTCTCCCCGGTAAACTCAACTGGCCAGCGAATTATGAAGTCTGTATTTAACATTGTTTACTTTCGTGTTGATAAATCAGAAAATATACACATGCAAAACAATAATAAAGTCAGTCATAGTTCTTTATAACAGTTAAATTAATGTTGGGACACCGAAAATGATCTTTTAAACACGTATATATCTTACAAAACGGATTTTTATTTTATTTTGTTCGTGTTCCAAGACTTACAGCTATTATAGTAGTCAACAAAAAATACTTGAACATTGGGTCGTGAATAAGCCGACCTCCTCTCTTCTGGTGCTTTCATCATCATGATGATCATCATCATCATCATCATCATCATCATCATCATCAAACACTTAACACAAGAGGTCGTTGGGCAGGCATAAGGCCACATGACATACCATATCAAATGCCTTTTAGAAATCTATATAAAAAACGAGATATAGATTCTGCTGATGCTGAAGGTAATTCTCGCAAAATTGTCTGAGATTGAAGATTTCTTCTGTGGTGCTCCTTCCTGCTCAGAAGCCTACCTGCTCTTCAGCAATAAATTTCTCTACTTGATGCTTTAGTCTGTTGATAAGTATCTTCAGCATGAATTTGCTTGGATGACTCATCAGACTGATGGTTCTGTAGTTTTGGCATAGATGTAGGTTTCTTTTCTTGGGACGACCAAGGAGTGAATCCATGTGGTGGGAAATTTTCCTGTCTGCCATATCTCGTTGCAGATTGTTATCAGGACTGTGCTTATCTATTCTCCTCCCGCTTGAATGATCGCTACTGGTATGTTGTCAACGCTAGCTGGGTTTTCTTTCTTTAGTTACCTAACTGCAATTTCTACTTCTTCACGAATAATAGGGGTATCAATTTCTTCTGCCTGCGGGCACTTTAGTACTGCTGGATCCTCTTGGGTCTTATGATTGTACAATACTGAGCAGTATTATGTCCATCATTTGAGGATCTCTTGATGTTCTGTGAAGCATTTTCCTGATTTGTCTTTGATGGTGCTAGATTTCCCTTGTTTACAGGTTGTGAGATCTTTGACCAGTTTATAGGCCATTTTGTTGTCATTTCTACTCAGATTGTCTTCGATTGTCGATTGTTCAGCATTGTTTTTCTATCCAGGATTCCTTTACTTTTTTGAAACATTTCCTTATCATAATGTTTATCTCTCTGTATTTTCTAGCCCCTTCATGATTTTCCCCCCTTTATTAAGTCTATTCTTTTGTCCCATAGTTCAAGGACATCGGATGTAACCCATGGTATCTTTGTTCGACGATATTCGCCTTCTGTGCTAGTCACATATGTGTTGAATGTGGTTGTTAAGGACTCGAGGTCGGTGTCTCGGCTGTCCATGGTTATCAAAGGTGCAGATTTACCACCTATCATTGCTTGGAATGCTTCTGCGACTTTTGGATCTTTCAAGTTTTCAAGGTCAAATTTGATTCTTAGTTGGCTAAGCTATTTGATCATTTTCAGGTGGAGGAGATATGTTGTCATCGATAAATTATGGTCAGTTCTAATATCTGCTTCTGGAAAAATTCGTGTTCTGGCGATATTCTGTCTTGTGCAGAATCGTTGTTTCACCAAGATGTAGTCAATCTGGCCGTGATGTTGTCCATCTGGACTGTGCCAGGTCCATCCTCTAGATGACATGTGAAGGCCGAATGTGTTGGCATAATATTATTGTAGACATTGAGTCCCCTTTCATTTCTTTCTGCATTGCATGTGAGTCAACTGCCACCTTTGTATTCCAATCTCCTTGTACAAACAGAATGCCCTTCTTGGGTGAGTTGTCAACGACAGCTTGCAGTTGTTTTTTAAACATTCTGCAGATCGTTGTCATCATCGTTAGATGTGGGAGCATAGGTCTGTATGATTGTGATGTTGAAGTGAGTCACCCTCAGGCGGTTGGTAATGAGCCTGTTTGATACTGGGCAGCAACCCATAATGCTGTTAATAATGCCGTTATGGACAAGAAATCCAATGCCATCCTTGTGTTTGTCCCCTCTTCCGTTGGCGTAGATCTTATGCTCTTCATCTGTTGTTATTTCGCCAAAGATGTTTCAGCGGGGCTTTATTGTTTCCTACATTATTCGGCTTATACGCAAATATATACGGTATACTGATTGACGGTACACTGATACTGTGTTACATTACAAAGCTGGCATTTATTCCACTCTAATACGTTCTTATTCTAAACTAAAATCCAACCAAGTTTAGTTCAGTTTGGTGTTGCTTTTTCATATTACACGTGACAAAATGTATTATTAATGATTAATTCGTTTGAGTGCCTACTAATCCTAGGTTGGGAGAGAATCTCATAGACATTATTAATTAATTGGTGCATGTCAATGTATGAAGTTTGAGTGGGTATTAATCTGGAAAAGAAGATTTTATATCTTTTTTCCAGATAACAGTGATATTGAACATACTAAGTTGACAACGTTTATATTTTTCTTTTAATTCTAAAAATATAGACTATAACATGGCCCAAATGATACTGTTTAATCAAATTAATTCGAAACCTTTCCTCCGGTCTGTACATCATGTTTATAGCTGACAAGTGTTTTTATGAAACCCTTTGATCCATATAATTTTATTAATTTAGTATCTGTCCAATTTTCCATGTTCACAATGAATTCAACATACACATTTAATAAGAAGTTCAACTGTACTAGAAACTGCCGAGTCATTTGCATGAGATAAATGACAATCCAAATTTGTCCAAGGAAGACATGCATAAACATTTGAAGGATTGGCTAATAGATTGCTATAATCTTCTTCAGTCTTCAAAGGGTCAACATATATTGTCAGTTTGCATAAAAAGAAAATAGGATCACTTACAAAGGTTTACATCATATTTGCATTCAATGAACGCATTTTCATTCACAGATAATAATTCTTTTGTATCGATTTCACAAGAAGCAGTGGTTTATTTAGAAATGAACTTCGGATTGCATGTGAAAATAATTCAAAATTGCCTGAGAGCTCTCAATATAGTATCAGTTAATGTAATACGGATTAATAGTCAATCTTTTCGAGGACATATTTATTCCAATAATTAGCCCCGCCTTTCAAGGTGACAATAACTACAAAATTACGTATGATCGCACAAATTAGGACCAATTGCCATAACCGTACAAATTTCGTTACAAAATGCGATTCTACCAGTAATCATTTCCATACAATTTACAAATTGTTTACTTTTCCGGCCCTAATACGATTGAAATAAATCTTCTTTGCTCAACTATTAGCAGTTTTAATTTGACAATTGTATTGACAGGTAATAAATGCTTTTGTTGCACATCTCGGACAATTTAGGTGACAAACATCATGATCGTTGTTACAGTGTTTATAGATATCTGACCACATCACTATTCTTACGAAAAGTTTTATTTTTAAGAAAATATAGCCCATTATATACGTTCTTTAGAGAGATTGTTCGGGTTTCTACGAGCATTTTTATCAAAATCAAATCTGTTGTGTTTTGGGCAAGACTTCTTACTGAAATAATTAGTTAAATTTCTGACAAGTCATGACATATCACGTTACACTGCTGTTAAATTAAATGCCTTTCCTTTATCAGACAAGTTTTGTGTGATTTAGGACAGGATAATGTATGGTTACCTCAGTCATACCATCTGTTGATTGCATGCAAAAACATGTACACTCTTGGCATTCTAGATCTTTTAATTACTTTAAAAGCAGAATTTATAGTATATATTAAACAGCTGTAACTTTTGCTCTCATTATTAACCCTGTATAAAATGATCTTAACAAAGTTACACATAAACAATTATAAATTTCCAGTGGAAACGGGAAAGTGTCTAAAGTTTTGGATATATCTGAAAGTTATGATACAGAATTTCAGCGACAACCATTAGGAGCATTTGAAACTGTCTCTATGGATTTAGTATGGAAAATCGTAATAAAGAGTGCACCAAAGTCATGTGAACTTGATCCAATTCCAACATAACTGCTACATGAGTGCTTCGATACAATATTGCCTTCACTAACTAATGTTCTTAATCTCTCTCTCTCTCTCTCTCTCTCTCTCTCTCTCTCTCTCTCTCTCTCTCTCTCTCATCGGGGGAATTCCCATCATTTTTCAAAACTGCCATCCAAAAGCCTCCGCTGAAGAAACCAACACTCGATCATAACGATTTAAAGAACTACCGCCACGTTTCTAATCTCCCGTGCATAAAAAAAATCTTAGAAAAAGCTGTTCTAACCCAACTTGTATCTCCCTTGAATTCAGTCATTTTTGCAATGTACAGTCTACATAAAACCCTTGCCTTAGCTCTGAAACAACTCTTCTGAAAGTATTTAATGACATTCTCTCTGCTTTGGATAGTGGAAAGATTAAAGTCCTCCCCCAACTTGATTTGTGTGCAGCATTTGACTCAATAGGCCATGATATTTTACTTCACTGTTTCCAGCATGTACTTGGCATTCAGAATCCAGCCTTACAGTGGTTCAAGAACTACGTCTAGTCGTGGACCTGTTCGCTTCATTCTATACGCTCAGCCGTTCTCAAGTGTTATATATCGTCACCCAGTGTCTCACCAATTATACGCTGATGACACCGAAATATACAAGACTAGCCACCCAACTGAAGTTGATGCTACACCAACATTAAATTCACAATGTCATTACGAAGCCTAAGTGTTACTCTAGAAAATACTCTCACATTGCACCAACATGTCATTAACATATGCAAGGCTGCATATCTTGAGCTCAGACGCATCAGTTCCATTATCTTTCAGCCACTAAACAACTTGTGTATTCATGAGTACTTTCAAGACTGGACTAATGTAGCTCAATTCTGTATGTTTCGTCACAATATCTACTCCAGAAACTTCAAAAGGTTCAAAACACAGCTGATCGGATCATCTTTAGAGTAATTCGATCAAAGCACATCTCGCCACTCTCTGTACTCTACACTAGTTATCCATTCGATACAGAATCAGACACAAAATCTGTTCTTTACAAAATTTGTTCTTTGTGCTACGTTTCACTGACATACTCCAGTCCAACATACCTATCTGGTTTCACCCATGTGTATACACCAGCAAAATACTTACGCTCCTCTTCTGACAATCGTATACTCATTGTTACCACTATGAAAACGAAATCATATGGACAACGGTCTCTTGCATACCAGGGCCCGGCGATGTGGAACGAATTGCTCATTAAAATTAGACACAAAGATACAGTAGTCCCATTTAAGAGTGCTCTTAAATCTCATCATTTTCGACTTGCTGGAACGAACTTGGAGACCTAATAATGTTTTGTACCTATTATGTTTTGAGCATGTTTTTATGTTTTCCAATTTCATGTTTTGGGTTTTTTTTAACGTAGTATAGTCATATCATTATAGATGTTGTAAAGCGCTTAGAGCTTCTAAAGTTTAGGCGCTATACAAAGTCCTCATTATTATTATTATTATTATTATTATTATTATTATTATTATTATTATTATTATTATTAAAGTAAACGTGATCTGTAACGCACACAAGATATAACTGGTTAATGTTATTATCTTTTTCAATGTCGATTTGATGTTAACATAGCACAACAACATATAGGTTACACTGGACAACAAATTTTTACAAAAGTCATGTTACTGAAATAAAATTAGTCAATTCTTATCAATTTTTATGTGATGAACACGAATATGACAGTCAAATTGCAAAATTGGCTCTAGTTTTTTTGTAATCTGCAAGAAATTAATGTTTACATAACGAAATGCATTCCAATAGTAAAAGGTCAACTGTAATAGCCTACCTATAAAAAATCAAGTCATTGACTACATCTTAGGTTTCTTCGCCTGTCTCTTGTACAGCTGTTCGGGAGCATCTCTGAGGAGTGTCCAGCAGTAGTCAGCCAGCATTGTAGTGGACCATTTTCCTTGGTATCTTTGTTCCATTGTTGCGATATCTTGATGAAAACGTTCGCCGTGTTCATCACTAACAATACCACAGTTGCTAGGAAAGAAATCCAAATGGGAATGAAGGAAGTGAATCTTTAGAGACATATTGCAGCCAAGTTTCTTATACTTCATCAACATGTCTTCTACTAGTTCCTTATAGTTTTCTGCCCTAACATTTCCGAGGAAGTTTGTAGAAACTAGGCGAAAAGCATTCCATGCTTGTTTCGCGTCACCTTCCAGCAAGTTGTTGAACCGGTCATCTTTGAAAAGCTCTCAAATCTGAGGACCCACAAAAACTCCTTCTTTAATCTTTGCTTCGCTGAGTCGAAGGAATTTTTCATGCAGGTATCGGAATGCTGCAAAGTCCGGTCAATGGCTTTCACGAAGTTCTTCATCAAACCTAGTTTGATGTGAAGGGGTGGTAGCAAGATTTTCTGAGCCTCAACCAGAGCTGGGTGTTGGATATTCTTCTCTCCAATGGCTACATTATGCCTGTGAGTCCATTCCTTCCTCGTGTCGTGCATTTCCCTTGCTCGGTTATCCCACTCGCATAAGAAACACATGTATTTTGTATACTTTTGCTGCAGTCTCATTAAAAGGGCAACTACCTTCAAATCACCACAGAGGTGCCAGCTGTACTTGTTATACTCAATGGAATTCAGTAGCTGCCTTAAGTTATCGTATGTCTCTTTCATGTGGACAGCATACGCTACTGGAATAGATGGAAGAATGTTTCCATTGTGCAAAAGCATAGCCTTGAGACTCAGTTTCGAAGAGTCCACAAAAAGTCTCCATTCTTGTGGGTCATAAGTGATTTTTAAAGCATTCATGAGGCCCTCAATATCGGAACAGAATATCAGATTACTTTCCTTTCTGAAGAAAGGCTCCAATTGCTGGTGGCGCTTTCGATATGCAGTAATTGTGACATCTTCTTCTAGAAGATTCCATTGTTGGAGTCTTGATCCTAGCAATTCTGCCTTGTTCTTTGATAAGTCCAAATCACGAATCAGGTCATTTAGTTCTTCCTGTGTTATTCTGTGTGGGGTTGATGATGCACCACAGTGAAAATCTGGATCACTGCATGCTGATGGACCAGGAGAAGAACAGGTCGACTCACCTTTGTCTTCGTCAGATGAATCAAGAGAATATTCTGCTGGAGGTTCTGGAATAGGAAGTCCCTCACCATGTGGAACTGGTCTCAATGCAGACGGAATGTTTGGGTAGACTATTCTCGACTTCTTTCGCTTCGTTATTCCGCCGGAAAGAGGAGGAACCAAGCAGAAGTAACAGTCATTTAGGTGGTTGCTTGGCTCTCTCCACACCATTGGGACTGCAAACGGCATTGATGACCTTTTGCAATTCAACCACTGTGAAAGCTGTGTTGTACATGTAGCACAGCATATATGCGGAGCCCAAGGCTTGTCTTGGTCACCAACCTTGCATCCGAAGTAAATATGATATGCCTTCTTCACTTGAGAATTGACACTTTTATTTCTGTTTGGCAAATGTCACTTCCCCACAAATATAGCAAAAATTGTCCGCATTATTAACACACTTTTGAGGCATTACTGTTCTTTATTGTACGTAAATGGATAAAATAATAAGTTTTATGTAACAGTAGCTTGAACTGTCTCGCACAACGTCTAAAATATTTTAAATGCTGAACCTATATGATTGGGCTTTATATAGTACACTGCTTACGTCAGCTTCAGCAGCCGCCTGGCATTAGTATAATAGGCCTACACATGTATAGTACACAGCTGACGTCAACCTACTTCAGCAGCCGCATGGCATTAGTATTGCATTGCATCAGAAAATGATGCAATCAACTGTGGATGATGTGAGCATGATGGTATTATGCAATGTTACATCATTATTCCGGATGTTGCAGCAGTCCTACTGGAGAAATTTACACAGTGAAACATAGAAAATGAGGTATATGAATATCTTCAAAACGAGAGCCAATAAAAAAAAATTCACGGTTATATTCGTGTTCGGCACATCAAAATACTACAGATTAGGGCCTTTTCAAGTCAGTAATGATTTCACTGTTGACCAGTGTTATCGGGTATCTAAAGCCTGTATATACATACAAATGTAATAAATTGCTAAATAACACAAATGTTAATGTACAGATTAAATTAATTAAATTTTAAAAACTGATATTTATATCAGTATGTTCTGCGTAAACTCAGAATAGTCATGTCCATTACCATTTCAGTAGTAAACCTGTATTAATATTGTTTCTCATGTTTCCGTTGTTAAGGATAAGGATTTTCTAAAGGTTTGCAGCTTTGTATACATTAAAAGTATGAACAATGATTGGTTTTATTTGCTGATTTAACATCTGTGTTTTCAACAACTCTAAGTTCTAATCTTAAATAAGGAAATTAAATCAACGTTTCTTTACTTAATACCCTATCAAAGTTGTGTACTTCACATACTTATGAATGTTCTATATTTATCGATGGGAACTAGATAATTAGTAATGTCTTTAAGCTTCTCTCCCAACCTAAGATTATTATTTTCATCCTGCACCTTTCTAGGTTTCTTAAAGTAGATGAAACAGAAACGGTGGTCGTAACTGACTCGTGCGCTGTGAATGATTTGGTCAGGTGCTTATTGCTGATTCTTATTATTTTTTTTTTTCTTGTTCTTCTCTGCTATTGTCTCATCTCCTTGCCTTTAAAGTGACTTTATTTCACACCCAAACAAACATTACTACCCATCTCAATTTGAGCGGGATTGTTAAAAAGTTATTTAAAGCATTTTGAACTTTATTAATGTTGGCTGCGTCTGATAGCGAATAGGAATAGTTTTTACAACCTGAATGGTCTTGACGCTAAGAGGCATCTCATGACCTATACTAAGCTCTTATTTAATTTGGTTAAATAATTTCCATACAGTCAATTATAGACTTCAAACCAAAACTTGCTTAAGGTATAATGTATTTCAAATTACTGACTTAAAATCAGAGATTTTTAAGAAGGTTTTTATTCTTTAGGTTTTCTCTAATCAATTGGGGGAAAAAAACAACATTTAAGTAGCCTTGGATGCCTTTGGTTATATAGATAGATAGAAGACATGAAAACCAACTATCGCTGATGTATGCCGTCCCCAAAGAGTCCCAATTAATAATCCCGTTGCTCAGGTATCAAAATAGTATTGCAACTGTATCCAGTACAGTTGAAGCACTAAACTGTGTTCATGTTATAGTAACCGAATTCTGCTGTAACAATAAACGTTACAGTTACAACGTATTTTTAAAGCTAGTGTCATTACAAATATATCCATATACCTTTGCAACGATATTCAACTACCGTGAACAAATTAAAATATATATGCTTCGGTATTTTCTCTTGTTTGACGGCCTTACCACTAATTCAGCAGTAGTCTTTATGGCTGCAACGGTAAAAATATATCTTACCTCTGGCCTATGATTTAGCCTGCTAATTCAGCAAAGTTGCAACGTGATACGGATACCATATCATTATACCTGTTTTAAGTGTCTTTGCAAAGGTATGCTGAGATCAGTGCAATGATAGCCGATATGAATATCGTTTCAACAACATTAGCGTTACAAATACCTTTGCAACAGTATATTTGTTTGTTTTTATGTTTTAACGCCATTTGTCAGCACAATATAGGCTATACATGGCGGCCAGTATTAATGGTGGAGGAAGAACCCGGAAAACCCCAGAAAACCACCGACCCACGAGAAGCTACTTGCAAGGTGCGCATTGGCCAAATCCGAGACTCGAACCCACGCAGACAGAGGTGAAATAGCATTGATCCGTAACGGACACCGCTTTAGACCATTGGCCACTCAGGGCCCTCCAGCAGTATATTTTACCGTTGCAATAGAAAGAATGCAAATTTATTGACAGTTTAGATTATTTTCGTACACCATAGATGATTGAAGCATCGTATGTTTGCAGACGCACTGAAGCCTGGCAGATGTTCATTCATTATGTCTGTCGCTTACTGCCACTTTGTGAAGAAAAGAAAAAAAAAAACAACAATTTTTATAGAAACATTTCAGTTTGCACTTCATTGATTGGTGTGGGCCTGTCACCACTCACCACCTATGATTCTGATCGAAAACGCTGAAAGGACCCCCATGGTCCGAAACTTTAAAGGATTTTATGTCTGTATGTTTATCTCCCACGGTCTGTTTGTAATGAATCTTATTGAACATAATCAAAAAGAATTCCGAAAAATTTATTTGAACAATAGTTTTAGCTTCTACATTAAACCCTATTTTGTTTTAAAAGGTTTGTACGCCCCTGGCTGATTTTCTTGCTTTGTTTCTTAATCTAATGATCCATGCCAGGAATTAGTGTAAGTCCTGTATATGCTATACGTAGAGTATATTGGTGCTGTATCCCTTGTGTATATGTAAGGACCGTCTAAAAACAAATGATCCAATTATTCTAATAGTCGCCTTTTTTATTCAGAAGCCTGTTTGCAAAAATATAAATAAAGAATGCTAGGAGGGACCAGGTTCCACGTGTGGCAGTGAGATGTAACATTGTGGCCTCTAATGGACATGACCCATGTTTCCATCTCAGTGGTCGCCCCTTTCGTCCCTATTTATATTAACCCTAATTATAATATGAATTTTGTTTGTTTGTTTGATTAGGTTAGAGCGTCCGCCCCGGAAGCGGGAGGTCGTGGGTTCGATCCTTGGCTGAGTCATACCAAAGACTTACAAAAATGGTACTAACAGCTGCCTCGCTTGACGCTCAGTATTAAAAGGTTGGTGTTCGGACTAGTCAGCCTGGTGTCAGGATAATGTGCCTGGGTGGGACATCATGCTACATGTCTGCGGCATGATGCCCCAAGTGCTAGACATCACTATAAACTGCCTCACTGCAGACATAGTAGCGATATGACTGAACATTTTTTGAAAGCTACGTTAAAAATCCTAATCAAACAAACAAACAAACATTGATTAATCTAAATATTTATTTTCTTTCTGAACTATGCCTTCATAAAAAGAGATACTTCAGGATGTGTATGTACTATTTTCTTTGTTTGCGCACTATTCCAACGTTATATTATGTCGTTTAAATGCATTATGAGTCACTGACCTGAAATGTTGAACAAATGTAACGCACTGCATTGCATTACACTGCATTGCATTATATCATAAACATGTACATTCAACAATCAGGTAGCATTCAACAAACTTCACATTTAATAATATTATAAACAATTAATACAACCACAACATGATAAACACAATAACAAAACCACCACCAAAAAATAAAAGAAAACTGCTTAAGATATAATGAATGAGGTGGTGGTTTTATATTTTGCATAACAGGTTGTTAATGTGAATTTAAACACACCTGAACTATCGTAACTGACCTATCGCCAGAGCGTTCATAACCAGGTTCTACTCATTCGCATAACAAACACATCGTACAAATTCAGAGTATTTTAAGCTGACACTTACCAAGCATGAACTAGTTTTAAGAGTAGAGTTCCCACTGAACATTTGATGAAGAATGGTTGCAACATGTTTAGGTTATAACGGTTTGAATTTGTACATGATACATAATGGCAGTTGGATGGGTGACAAGAGATTAGGCCTGAAAGTCTATCAAGATGCCAGTGTGTTTGTAAATCACAAGATGATCACGTACTTGCCAGCGACAGTAATGGTCTGTGATCAATAGGTATCGGCATGTTTTCTTGTTTGAATTACTTACTGCACGTACGGAACAGACAGACTAAATGAACAAACAAGAATTCTAAAACTTCAAACATAGGAACCAAGGACTAATCCAGAAAACTGATTTCACACCAATAATGTATTTGAATCAGGACAACTAAAACATATCAGAAGTAACTAAACTAATTTCAACGAAGTGAGCTGTAGTCAACAATTACGGACAGAGAACGGAAAGCAGGAGTAAATATGGCGGAAACACAAAAGCAAATTATGAACCTGGGAATAAAAATAAAGTTGAGGAAAATAGAAAAAGAAGAAGGATCATATCTGGAATGTTTGTATAAAGAAGGAACGGAATACTTGGATATAACATCAACATCAAGGGAAAGAATACTCGGAACTTCAACGGTGATGATAGCTTTAAAACTAATGAATCCAGACTATATTAGTCAAACGTCAAGAGGGAATAAGCCAATAATTCCATATGGAGAGATCAGTATAATGCGAGAAAAAGTCGTAGTAAGAGTATAGACACCCATCCTAAAGAAAATTAAAAAAAAACAAACAGGAGAACTACATCGTTCAGACATACCACTCGAAATACCATTAGAAGCTACGGTGGAAAGCTTTGAAAAGAAACTCGAAATAAAAGTTGAAAAAGCCAGACTTGCAACAATACCGCAGACTATAGTATACAATGAGACCAGCGCGTTTGAAAGAGAAAAAAAAAAGAGAGTAGAATATAAAGGATCAAAAGAGCATTTTACCTAAACGGATTTCTAACAAAGACATGGTATAAAGGGTGTATTCACCATAGGAAATGCTACAGGTACGAGAAGACTGGACATACCCCTCACAATTGCCCTCACACTCAAGAGACCATGGCAGCAAATGGTATTTTAAAAAACCGATGATACGATGGAAGAACATAACAAACAACTGAAACAACAAGCTCAACTACAGAGAAATCAAGAAAACACCCAGGATCAGAATAACCAAAGACAGGAAGTGATCCCAAGCATCTCCCCACCCCACCCAAAAAAATATAAAAATCCAGGGACAGAGAAACAACAGCAACTAAACAGTTGCAACAACAAAAACCTAAAAAAAAAACAAAAAAAAACACAACAACAACAACAGACGGAAAAGTAACAAGGGAAAAAATGCATTACACAGAAATAGGGAAAAGGTTCAAAGAACAAAGGATAAGAAATCAACAAGAAGAATAGACTAAACAACAAAACCTACAAAAGGAAAACACAAACAAAATCCATGAGCAGACAGAAAATCAACAAACAAAAGATGAGATAATGAGATAATACGTTCAACACAACAGCAGAAATAGTCATTAGCAACAACAACCTAATCCAAAAACAACACAGCAACAGGCAGGGGAACAAAAGCAACATCAACAAGAGAAAGAAGGAATAAAACAACCTCAAAAAAGAAAACAAGAACCAGTCAGAAAAGAAGAAAAAGTAAATCAACAGCAACAGGCTAAACTAAAAACAGTGACATCACCTAGACAGAATAACTTGATTGAAACAAATATATTAACCCTGACAGAAGAAGAGATTTATAACTAGGAAAGAAATAGAAGAAGGAAGAAGAAAAGAAGACTTAAACGACAACAAGAGTATGAGGAGACGATGGAAACACACACACACACACACACACACACACACACACACACATATATATATATATATAATAATAATAATAATAATAATAATAATAATAATAAAAATAAAGAATAAACAAATCATAATTAAGTAAATACAAATAAACTTTAATAAAATTATTTTATCAAAACTTATAGCAAACATGACTATGAAGTGGCAAACGTAAGGGTAGGGCCTCCCTAACTGGTCTGAGAAGATCAACCGAGAGAGAGCATCTTCATATAAAACAATGCAAACATTTCTTATTGCAGCACGTTAACATGGGAGTTTTCTAACCATCTTAGTCAATCCTGTTAATGCACGGACACGCGAGTTTTGACTTTATTTTGAAAGTCCACAGTGTTTATGGCTTTATTGCCAATAATTATGCGTGTCCTCAGTTTTCTTCTTCTTCTGATTTATCAGTTTTCTCATTGTTTATGATATACCAATGCATTGTTTATGATATACCAATGCCATGAATTTGTCAAAAATGATCTGCTCTCTTAGTTTGTATTGATATTTCATTCTATTCATATAATGATTTCCCTGGTGTCCATGATGTATCATTGTCCACAGTATACATAGTTTTGAAACTTTTAGGTGCGTCTTTCCTTTTGAGTACTGTCCATAAGCATGTGTCAAATGCTTTGATGATATTTAACAAAAAAGGTTTATATGGAACAAATATTACGAAACAATAAAATACAATTTCAACATAATATATTCTATACAAATGAACCCACCCAACCCTAAAACGAGAGACCAGCTTATAATAAATTATATGATTTTTAATTTTGTGGAATGGGTTGGCGTTATGAAGAACTACTCTTGATAGTGTCAATTGGCGTACACACACAGTATCACAACAGATATCACAACATATGTTGTTGCGGTACACGAGATAACTGTATCACAATATATATCACAACATATGTTGTTTCGGTACACGAAATAACTTACAAACCGAGCCATGTGATTCTTTCTAAACATTTTTATGAAATGTATAAAATCACAAGACTGACACTTTGCTGTGTCAACAGTGTGAAGGAATAATTAACAACTAACAGATGTTGTATTTACCTAGGGAATGAATACTCACAAAGCAGCCATTCATTAATTCTGAAAAGGGTCAAGAATCTGTATGAGGTGAAAAATATTACGTCCGAATGCACTAGCCCTCCATGTTTTGGTCAATAGGGCACCCCGTCAAAAGAGCGCACGACAAAAAGAGCGCCGACAAAAGAGCGCCGACATAAGAGCGCAGACATAAGAGCGCAAACTAAAGATCGGAAACAAATATTTAAAAAAATAGAAACAAGAAAATTAACTCAGATCAGACGGCATTGTTTGTTGGTAACTCTTTTTATGCTTCATTAAAAACAAGTATTTAGCGAAAAAAATTAATTGTTCAGTTCCTTTAGCTAAAAAAACTGGTATAATCGTATAGGTAAACACAAATAGATGTGATATCGTTTGAGCGTACCTCCGATTGTTTCAATGTAAACAAGTATTAGCCTTAGCGAACACAAATTAAAGTTCCTTTCTAACCCTGCCATATTCGATTATCGTACATCAAGTATTTGTTTAAGTGCGCCCAATTGTCTGCGCTCTTATGTCGGCGCTCTTATGTCTGCGCTCTTTTGTCGGCGCTCTTTTGTCGTGCGCTCTTTTGACGGGTCACCGGTCAATAGTTACATGTACATTGAATCAATATTATATACTCTTTGTGTACGTCTTCGCTTGCGTTACAAATTTCATATTCTTTAGAATTAATCCTGTAGTACTTTCGTCTATATGTCATCGTTTGATACAATTTTCTTTTCCAAGAATAAAACATTTTTACTTCAGGATAGTTAGAACAATTGTTCTATATACGGATTCCTCAAACTGCATCAAATGCAAGAATATGTATGTATGTATGTATGTATGTACACGTGTGTGTGTGTGTGTGTGTGTGTGTGTGTGAGAGAGAGAGAGAGAGAGAGAGAGAGAGAGAGAGAGAGAGAGAGAGAGAGAGAAATAGTCTTACCGATATTTAATCCAGCATCCCCGCCACCATCCTCGACACGACTGGTAACTGACACTTTTGGTGTAATATATTGCTACAACATTTTGTCTGAAATTTTGAAGAAACTTATTTTAATAGTCACATTTGTTCCAAAATATGCATTGGAAACGATTTTGTTTTGGTCGGTTGTTGAATATTCTTTAAAATGATAACAACATTTTAGATAATGTCTTGTTATTTGAAAGAATTCTCAGTTTCGCATAAGAGTTTTCAGTGACAAAAGTGAGTAGATTCATGTACTGGCGGAAAACTCTTTTAGCTATTAAATTGCTACTTTTTTAGAATTGAGTGGGTATCGCATATACACATTAAAGTCATTACTAAGTTTATTAGAAATATGTTTCTAATACCCGAGTCAATTGGAAGAGTGTTGGAGTTGCATTTGGAGGTGTACAGAATGAGCCTACCGGAATGTATATTTTCCATGAAACCAACTATATACGTTTTGGGTAAGGAGGGTAGCCTGCGACTTTGGGAAAATATTTCCGGTCCTCAAAAGAGCTTGAAATAAATTATTTCTGGTTTTTCTTTTAAGCAGAGAGAGAGAGAGAGAGAGAGAGAGAGAGAGAGAGAGAGAGAGAGAGAGAGTTTTTTAAAACTAAAGCTACAGTTCAGGGTAATATTGACGTTGCTACAACGATATTGAGTCTAAAGTCTTACTTTCCTGATGGAAGACCGTATACTATAAGGCGACCAAAAGACCGTGCTGTTCCTGCAGCCGATGTTACTATAGAAGATATGATTATTGAAGTTAAAATGAACCTAAATTTCAATTTAGGTTTCAGAGCACGATAGTTCATGTCAGTGAAACGTAGCCCAGAGAACAAATTTTGTGTTTTATTCTGTATCGAATGGATAGCTAATTTAGGGTACAGAGCAGTGATATGGTGTGATATGATGATCGAGGTACTCTAAAAATGATCAGATCAGCTATGTTTTGAACTAGTTGAAGTTTCTGGATTAGATATTGTGACGAACCAGACAAAATTTAATTATAATAGTAAAGTATTGAAAGTATTAATGTACACACTAGTGGTTTTTCAACAGAAAGATATTTGCGAATAGAGCTGGTGCGTCTTAGATCTAGATATGCAGTCTTGCATATGTTCATGACATGTTGGTGCAATGTGAGAGTACTGTCTAGAGTAACACCTAGGTTTCGTACTGACTGTGAATTTAATGTTGGTGTTGCTGATGTAAATGAGAAAGTCTTTGTGCTGTGATCAGAATGGCCTCAGTTTCATCATTCATCTGCAGCTTGTTACATGTCATCCATGACTTCACATCAGAAATGCACCTCTCTACTCCATGGATGGTAGCATCAACTTCAGTTGGGTGGCTAGACCTGTATATTTTGGTGTCACCAGCGTATGATTGGTAAGAATCTAGGTGATGATCTATGACACTTGAGAGCGGCTGAGTGTATATAATGAAGCGAACAGATCCAAGAACAGACCACTGTGGAACACCACAACATAGATGAAAGGGCTGGAGTTTATTCAATTTGCAGAAACAATTTGTGTCCTGTTCACTAAGTAGGACTTGCACCACTGTAACTATGTGTTCTTAATACCAAATACATGCTGGGGACGGTGAAGTAACATATCACGGTTTCTTGTGTCAAAGCAGACAAATCAATGAGGGTGATTGTAATTTGTCTTACTATCCAAAGCAGATAAAATGGCATTAAATACTTTCAGAATTGTAGTCTCACTACTGTGGCAAGGGCGATATGCAGACTTTACATTGCTACAAAGACTGTTTGAATTCAAATGTGATACAAGTTTGGTTAGAACAACTTTTTCTAAGATTGTTGATATGAAAGGGAGATTAGAAACTGGGCGGTAGTTCTTTAAATCGTTATGTAGAAGTGTTGGTTTCTTCAGCAGAGGCTTTATTATGACAGTTTTGAAAATGATGGGAGTTCCCCCGATGAAAATTATACGAAAGGGTGATGACAAAGATGATATCTGGCGCAAAGGTGTCGCTGCTGGTAAAGATATATATATATTTAAAATTTCTTTGTGGATGCCAGTAATGACCATGTTGCTCGCTGCAGAATAAAATAACTTTCTTTCATGGATTCAGGTGGTAAATCGATATATGTACTGTCTATGGTGTATTCACTTGGTATATAACATCATAGCAGGGTATTGCTGACCCAAGGCATATTTTCATTGCTTTACAAAATGTTGCACGAGTAATCGCTCAAGAACATTGTCATATGATATTTCACAACTCGGTTTTTCTGAAGGTTCTTTAGGAAACAATGGACATCAAGAACCATCTGAAGATATTTTACTTAATTTTGATCAAAAGTATGTAGAATCGTTTGATGACATTTATGGGACGTGATCAAAACATACTGGTTGGCAAATATCACAGACAGATTTTACAAGTTTGTATCCGATTTATTACTCTTTGCTAGTGTTAATTACAGAGCAGTTGCTGTCATACTCAGTGATTCATTTATGTTACTTGAAGGTACTGGCGGACGAATGAGAGTCATTGATGCCCTGTTATGGAACATGTAATTTTATATATATATATATATATATAACAAAATAAGCTAGTACCTATAACAACATAACAATGATCTGTAGGGTGGAGGTTGTCATATTTCACCGGAAATTGTAAATATAGCATGAACGATTTCAGTCAATCTTGTATGTGATTTAATTGATGGCATCTTTAAAGCAAATATATAAGAATCAAATCAAGCTGAACAAATATATATTCTATGTACATTTACACCTCAAGTACCTCCCGGGTATTTGATTATACAAGAACAGGAATAAATTTTAAACTAATTGGCCAGATTGGCCACTTGCTTGATTCGGAATACAAAATATTAACGAATTAATCAAAATAATATATTATATAAAGTTATATTATATAAAGTACCAACGCGTGAAGGTTTTTACTCACAACAAAGAGTTACTTGCAAATGAAATTAGAATAATATTTGCACTGCACTCAGTCGAGGCAGAACAATTTAGTTTTGATATAATTATTGATGAATACGGCAATGAAGATTTTTTTTGTTAGCACAGGAACAGTCAAATGAACTGCGAGGAGATCATATTATTATGATTATATGTGGTAGAGATGGGATTCTGAATTACGCGTTTTCCTGTATTGATTTTGATCGGATTTAAAACAATTTTATCATATTGATTGGCTCGTGATCCTCAAAACAAACTTTATTTGTACTGAGAAATTCAGGAGAGAAAAATGTGTTTATAGATGTTACTTTCACCTTCGTTTTTCATTATCAAAAAGATACTACTTTCACTTTCACTAGATATCGTTTTCCTTCGAAATAATCTTTTTAAGTTGTCTTACACGTGTATCAAATTTTTTGTCTCTATTTACAAGATAATTCTGATCGAAGTTTTTCGATTGCGTGCGAAAGAGAAACGAATTTCTCCACTTCTTTTTCTTTCACTGCGAAAGAAACAAATAATATTTAATTTGCCAAATGAATTTGATGATAGTAATTTATCTCTGTCTTTATTCTCTTGTAATGATTAAAAATCAGAAATAACTTGTCAGGATTTAGTTCACCAGATAATTTTATGCCAATGTGTTGTTTTCTTGTGGTTCTTTTGTTGTTTTTTTTTTTTTAATTAAAGAAAAAAATGGCATTACTAATTGTATAGTTCATTTTATAATCAATACGTATTAATATACAAACCATTTACACAACATATCCTCCATGTGAACCTCTAAATTACCAAACGGTATTTGAGTAGGCTGTCTGTCTAAATATCTCTTGGTTCTGTTTAACTTCTTTTACTTATTGTTGTTGCTGCTGCGGCTGCGTCTACAATGGGGTTACGTTTGTACTATTTGCTCTTGTTTTTGTTCTTGCTGTTGTTTGACTATTGAAAGTATTTCTAAAATTGCTGTTTCTTCAGTACTTCTGCATTGAATGGTCTCCACTGTGTGTTGTTGTTTTTTACAGGTATGCGGCGTGTGCTCCGTTCTTTGTTTGAATCTATTTAAAATATTAGCTTTTATTTAAAATAAGGACAGGGCTAGGGAGTGCTACCTCTGTTATTTTTAAATGTTCATTCTTTATATCAGTTGATGTAGTTTCGATTTACATACATATAGCTTTCAACTTGGGTCCACGCCCAGATTTTCACATTTTCGATTTTCCTGATAATGTTCAGATTTTTTCCCTCCTCCTCCTTTCCATAATAGACCCATAAGGCCTTCATTTGTTTTTAATTATGTGGATTAGTAAGCCGTGGTGGTTCCCACCCACCTCCAGTTTCCTAATAGTAAATCTCCGTTTCTTCCTGATTGATTTTTTTACCCTGAGGCTTCTCCGAACTTTTCAATTTGTTTTATAAGTAGTTTATGGGAATTATGGTCTTGTACGAAGTTTGTGCAATCATCTGCATGTTGTTTCATTTTTGTGCAATCATCTGCGTGTTGAAGCATTTTCACTTCATCTCTAATATTTAGAACTTTTATACCTTTGATTTCTTTGTTGAGATGTATGTTGATAATTGCTTTCAATTGCTATATGGCATACTAGCATGGACAGCGAGCATGCGCTCGCGGTTATATCCCTGTAGATGATTTAGTCCAATTTGGGAAATTTCTTCCAAAAATCAAATTTCTCCAATTCTTTAAGATAGTAGTTTTCTTCCAATCTGTCAAAATCGTTTTCCTGGTCAAAAAGTACCACGGTACCCTTTGCTCTACATGTTTAATTTATGTTTACAATTCTGTATTATCCTTTTTTACTCTTTCTGCGAAACAAATGATCTAGAATTAAGAGAGTTTACGAAATTACTCAGACTACAACCGAATAAATTTCAGTCTGAAAAATGCGTTAGATAATTACAGAAACTCCGATAAATTATTTTTGGGATAAGTGGAGACCAATTGACTTAATAGTTGTAAGTGGAAGGATAGTTCGTGATACAATTCAGCCGAAATTATTTCCGTTACAACAAGAGAAGTCTTCATAATTGTCTTTACCATTGTGTTATCAACCTGCAGATAAGCGACGATATAATATTGGCGTTGATATACCAAGATCGTCAAAGATTAAATAAAATCTTAAATTAAATGGTATTGTTTTACTTGATGTCAATGCCGCTGAGAATGCGTTAAAATTAGATTATTCTCCGTGGACGTTATGACACGCAAGGACAATCCATTCATCGCACTATTGTGTCTTTAACCATCTATGATACAGTTATTTGGATCGTTGGTGATCGTATCGAATGGTCAAACTTAGTTTATCTCGCGGTGTCTCGAGGCAGAAGAATATCTCATTTTCGGAGGTTTATGGCACAATTTACAGAAACTGCTGCTACCAAAAATGATGTTGTTAGCGATGATATTGTAAGAAAAAATAGTTACATACAGTGTGATTAAAAAATAAAGCACGACTTTGATCTTGATGCTGAATTTATCATGATATTAAAACAACAACATAATAATCATTGTGCGAGCTGTAATACAGTAAAGTTGTGGAACAATATTCGTAACAATTCAAGACAAATTTATCGTAGAAATAATTAATAGTAATCTTGGTCACATGCGTGAAAATGTGATGCTGACCTTTCTTGGGTGTAATCGAGGTATGGGTGCTACTTAAGTGAAGAGGGTGGTATTTGCATATCTTCTGGAACTGCTTGTAATTGTTCACGTACAAATCCTTGATGAGGAGCAGCTAAACCTCGTGTGTATACTACATGTCTACCCGTCGTGGATGTAAATACGCTAGAAGTTTTTTTAAAGATACACTTCAAATAGGACCAGTCGCTCTTTTTTTTACCACCATCGAGTTCACCAGGTACATTTAAATATATTAAAGTCACTTTACCTAATACTTGTTGTTTTGAGAAGTCATGTCTTTGTATTGGTATATATTTTTGTGATTACATTAACGGGTCTAGCAGTTTCACGAGTAATGCAGATATCACACTTGGTAATCTTTTAACCTTTTCGCGAGATCTCATATGATTTTGAACTCTTGCCTTCGCGTAGTGATATCGAAATAACCGTTCAGCAAGCGTTCGATTGAATTGCTCAACAGTTCCTTCATCACGATGAACTGCGGTATGTCGTATTTCGAAATAGTTTTTTCAACAGTGATACTGCACAAAGAAATTACTTTTCCAAATTCAAACTGTTGTAGATGTAGCCATTGCAAAAAGTCATCATTGATAAATTCGTTCAAAAGCAGAAGCAGTTTTAGTTGCTGCTTCTTAATATCTTCTCGCGATGTCAACAAAAGTTACCGCGTATTTGTATGCGTATTGCCGTCTTCCAATGTTAATAGTACCGTTTGGTGAAAATAATATATGCAACTGATGAACTTAATTTGGAGCGCTGACATACAAATGTGGCTGATACATGTTTCATATTGTCTGTCGTACTAATCAATATGCAGCACGACAAGTGTAATAATTGTTGCATCAACGAGTATTCTTATCGCTGATCTACCTCTACAATATCCTCTTGGCCAATATAAAAATCAATTCCATTATTTTAAAAATCGGTTGATTAATTTTCAGCTCCGAATAATAATTTACCTTTCATCACAGATCTTACCAACCAATTACCTAATGATTCTCAGAAAGAATTTTATTTTTATTTATAGAATTTAATGTATAAATTAATTTCACATCTGCAATATGTTTTTGTTGTAGATCTTTTTCTTTTATAAGCTACATCATGATTATGGCACGCTTTATTGATTTCATTTATCAAATATTCACCATGTCTTGGTTGATCTTGTTTATCGAGTCGGATATCAAGTCTGGTTCCAGGACCACAAAAGCAATATCATGGAAGATGTTTTTATCCTCCTGGGTACTTAGCCCATGGAGTTCCTGGTAATTTTCCTAGCGAAGTAGCAATATCGCCACATTTTTTGTTGGGGGGGTGGGGGGTGGGGGCAGGCAGACAAATATATGTGTATACCACATTTCACACATTTGCCTGTAAGTGCACGCTTATTATTTTATGTTATTATTGTTTTTGATACATCAGCATGGGTGGGAACTCTACATTTTAGACAATATAGATCCATATGATTACTTATATTTCTACAACAAAGATGTAATTGAATTCTCATCGACACAAAAGCAAGAACCTGTTAAACATGAGCCGAAATGCCTTACAGAAGCAAGTGACATTGCAGAAAGATGGACTGATTATTGTAAAGAACTCTACAACCACATGAGACACAAAGGTGTTTGAAGTTCCAAACTCCACAAATAATGATGATTTCCCAATTCTCAGACAAGAGGTGGAGTCAGCAGTAAGAGCTCTGAATAATGGGAAGGCAATTGGAGTAGACAACATCCCAGCTGAACGTATAAAAAATGGTGGGAAATCAGTGATAGAGCTACTAACAAAAATCTGCAACAAGATCTGGCAGACAGGCGAATGGCCAACACAGTGGACCCAGTCACTGATTATAACACTCCCCAAAAAAGGCAATCTATAGCTGTGCCAAAATTACAGAACTATCACTTTGTTCAGCCATGCTAGTAAGGTGATGCTACAAATCATCTTGAACAGACTGAACCTACAAGCAGAAGAAATAATCGCTAAAGAATAGGCAGGGTTCCGGATTGGAAGAAACACAACAGAACAAATATTCAATCTTAGGGTTCTGTGTGAAAAGTACTCACAACATCAACAAGACATCTAGCATGTGTTCATAGATTTCAAAAAGGCTTTTGACAATGCCTTGCATGAGGCATTGTGGGCCACAATGAAGAAGTGCAACATGTGTCAAAAGTTGACCAACACCATCAAGCAGTTGTACGCCAAGGCTACCATTTCAGTAATTGCTCAAGGTTCTGTGGGGGACTGGTTCAAGACAACAGTTGGAGTACGGCAAGGCTGTCTCCTGTTACCCACACTATTCAGCATCTACTTAGAGCGCATCATGAGCGAAGCCCTGGAAAACCAATGTCCGACAGTCAGCATTGGAGGACGTAACATCACCAACACCGCTTTGCAGACGACATTGATAGGCTGGCAGGCAATGAAGATGAGCTTGCCACGTTAGTGGAGAACCAGGATGAAATATATTCCAGATTTGACATGGAGATAAGTGCCGAGAAGACAAAGCTGATGACAAATAGTAGTAAACAAATCTCAACCAAGATTAAAGTCAAAGGACAGGAACTGGAAACAGTGGGCCAATTCAAATATATTGGTTCCATAATCACGGAAGAGGGATCAAGAGCAGAAATTTTGTCACGAGCAGCACAAACAATGGCAGCTATGTCAAAGCTAAGACCCATCTGGAAAGATAAGAGTATCTGAAAGCTAAAATCTAACTATTGACAGCACTAGTCATCTCAATCTTTCTGTATTCATGTGAGGCCTGGACCCTGACATCAGAATTAAAACGAAGAATCCAGGCACTTGAAATGAGATGCTACAGAACCATTCTTGGCATCTCTTACTTATCACAATGAAGAAATGCGTAACACCATCAGGCACAAAGTAGGCCATTGTGAAGACCTCCTCACCACTGTCAAAAAGAAAAAACTGAGATGGTATGGCCATGTCATTAGAGCCAACAGTCTATCCACAACAGTACTGCAGGGTAGTGTTCAAGGTGGTAGAAGGAGAGGTAGACAGAGAAAAACTTGGAGTCACAACATCACAGAATGGACCAGGAAAAGTTTTGCAGAAACATAGGCATTGGCACAAAATCGAGACAAGTGGAGGGAACTGGTCAGATGTTCAGCAGCACAGTGCCTCAACGACCAAACTAGGTCAAAAGACTGATGATGATGATGATGATGATGATGATGAATGTTGGATAAACAATCAAATCCGACAAGAATACTTTCTCGAGGCAGGCATTAAAATATAAAATAAACGTGATTTATGTTACTCAGCGATATACACTAAAGTGATCAGAGATAATTCTAATATATTAGCTGTATTTAATGGAGTTGATACACATACTGCGCGAAATGTTGATCAGACTTGGTGTGGCTGGGACTTGGATATAATTAAATTTAAAACGTTCTCGCGAGCACAGTCAACACCACACGGATTTATAACAATAAATGTACATGTTCCTAAATCAAGATATCATATGGAACTTGAACAAATTGTTTGGATGAGGACCGAAGGGGGGGGGGGGGGAGTAGCCGAGTGGTCTAAAGCGCTCTCCGTTACGGATCACTGCCATTTCACCTCTGCATCTGTTCGAGTCTCAGATTCGGCTAATGAGGTTATGTGAGTAAGCTTGCCAGTAGCTTCTCGTGGGTAGGTTGTTCTTTCTTGGGGTTTTCCCAGGATCTTCCTCCACCATTAGTACTGGCCGCCATGTATAGCCTATCGAGTGCTGAAAAATGACCTTAAACCTACAACAACAACAACAACAATTTACAGTAGCAGAGGGTTTTCGACCACACATAAGAGTTTCATACTTGTTGAAAACCACAAAGACACAACATCCGTAACTTATAAACTAACCAAATTTGAGAAATTCTTGGTTAGTTAGAGACATTGGTTTGGCGTTATTGACCATGCTGTTTCATTTAGGTAAGAAGCATTAGTTTTAAAAAGAGGACCTTCCAGAAATTGATGGGTTCGCCTTCTCGGCTGATCTTTATAACGATTATGTTATTTGAACAAAAGTATTATCTTGATGCAAACATAAAATATGTCTAAGCACGAAAGAAAATAGTAGCTTAGATCAAATGCTTGGTCCCTAAAGAACACTTCAATCCATAAGCATTCGAACGAAACTTTGACGTCAAGCATACGGATTTACACCTAGAATGTTTGTCGATAACTGCTCGGACTACTTTACGAAGCAAAGGTCAAGTTCTTAAATTGTAGAACTAAGCACTGTGATCCATACAGATACTCTGTTGGAAAGGGTGGTCGGATAAATTTTCAGTCGAAACATCAATGTACGATTCTTCTAAAGTATGCATGACAGGAAAGTCGGTATTATCAAAAATGTCGAAACGGAGACCAAAGTATCGGTATAGGAGAAGTTGACAAACATGCATGGAACTATACATTTTCATTAGAATTTCGCGGTCAAAACCTACAGTTACTCCAGTTATAGAAATACCATTGGTAGTCTGAATGGATTGTGGTTTCTTCAGTTGTGGAGAAATCTACGAGAAACAGAAGTGAAAGTCGTAGAAGACAGTCCGATTGCGAAAAATGGAGTGCAAAATCAAGCAGATTTAAAAAATAAAAATACGAGTTAGATGTGTCGTATGAAAAACCACCAAAGATACTGTAGGGTTTGTTTTCAGATATTTACAAAAATGTGTCCAGTACATACGAACAAACTAAATGATATGTTAGATATATAATTAATTAACATATGTAATTTGTACGTAATAAAATTATAAATAATTGAGATCCCAATTTCGTTGAAGCTTGTGGTTATCCTAGCATATATTACATTGTTGATTATAGTCCTAATATTAAGATTACATTCTAAAAAGGGTGGAACTTAAGAAGACTCAAAAGAAACAAACGTAGCTTATAAAGAAATAGCTCCGAAACAGATCTGGAGTTGCCCGGCATTTGCGAACCCTCATTTGACATAGAAGATATACAATATCAAAGATATAACAAATTTGCTTCACCTCATAGAAATAAATATACATTGTATCTTTTTATATCATGCTTCTTTACGATGCAAATTACCTGAAAAACACTGTGCTTATCAACAGTTTTCATTTATTTTCCATACACTTCTATTTCTGAAAGAGGATATGGCCACTTAAACAGGACATAACACAGTGAGGTACCAATACCTATTATTGCATTGGTCAAAGACCGTTGGTCTTCAAGATTAACTTTGACAATGGCGGTCCTAAGTTAGAACCCACAGATGTGAGAAAGAGGTTCCGAAATGACAAAAAATTATAAGGACAGTCTTTGTTTCTCATAGACCTCCATGGCCGCAGGTGCAGACCATACCAAAACAAACCCCACAAAACAAAAAAGAACAAATATGCACATCAAGTCTGATTATTATAATTCTTATATTTGACTTGCTTTTTTTATTTGTTCACATATTGCGATACTTTTGCATCATTGTTCATCGATGACTTTATATGTGTGTTCATTTGTCGTGAAATAAAATCAACTCGTTAATAATAATAAAACCTAGAGCTATTGACAGCGTGTGACATATTGTAATATTCAGCCAGTTTCATTACTAATTTCAAATGAAGACGAGTTTTAGATTATATTTATTACGTAAAGTAAACTTTTAATCACTTAATGGCGATATTATGTGACGCTACTAAGTTTTACGACAGTGTGGAAAACGACTTCTATGATATACTATCATGATGCCAATAAAGGCGAGAGTTGTGCGACATGCACAGGTAATAGCTTAGTCCGAGTTTCCTCTGACCCTTTCCACCCCATTTTTTGATATATGGACATTCATGTTGGGGTGTAGGGTCAGAGCGCATTCCCTAATAAAAAAAGAAAAGTTGGAATTCGCCGACACTGGTTTCAGCCGATTACTTGCCTGCCCAAAAAATCGCTAACATAGCATTCGTTATGTCTTTAATCTGCTGATAGACGAGACGAAAGTAAATCGTTGCTGAAATTTGACCTGGATCTGGCTATTTGCATTCTTAGTCACGTGACTGCACAAAATCTCGCAACCTACATGTCAATGACATCAGAGGTCATATTGCCACGTGCTATCGACAATAAACAAAGTTGTTGTACATATAATTTGAACATTTTATAAAGTAGCCGCTTAATATTTTAAAAAAATATATAATGCACAATTTATACTAAAAATATTGATTCTGTGATCAACGACCAGAAACGTGCTAGTATCGCAGATGGGTGGAGAAAACTATTTTCAAGAAGTACCGAGCTCGTGTCAGCGATGTTTTTGTTTGTAGCACGTGACACCTTGTACCTTGCAATGCTCTCTGCGTAATGAATCGGTTTTCCTCAAATTGCTGCAACATTTACATTTATTGTTACATTTTTCCGTCGTTGTTTTTGCAATAAATAGTTTGGGAACTTTATTTTTCTTCGTTCTTCTGAACAAAAATTACCTGACGCTCAGTTTTATGTTGGATTTGTTTTCCTACAGCAACACTAGGCATGGCGTATTCTTGATATCACGTAACAGTATGACCTCTGATGTCATGGACATGTAGGTTGCGAGATTTGTGCAGTGTTCTTTTTTGTTTTGTGGGGTTTGTGTAGTGTTGTGACTAAGAATACAAATAGCCAGATCCAGGTCAAATTTCAGCAACGATTGTATCTTCGTCTCACCTGTCAGCAGATTAAAGACATAACGAATGCCATGTTCGCGATTTTTTAGAAAATAAATCATATTCCTATCGATTTCAATCAGGTATATCTCGATGAAAGATCGTTTAAGTTTGCTGGGCGGGCAATTAAACGGCTACCCCATGCCGACACCAGACGAATTCCAACTTTTTGATAGGGAATGCGCTCTGACCCTACACCCCAACATGAATGTCCAAATATCAAAAACTGGGGTGGAAAGGGTCAGAGGAAACTCGGACTAGTAATAGCTGTGTGTACCTGTGAATCAAATTAGTTGATTTGATAGTTTGTATCTTTTCGAGACTATTAACATTGTACTGAACAGTCATTCATTATTGAACTTTTTTATCTCTCAAAGTTACTAAGAAATAGTAGACATGAGATACTTATACGCACATATAAATGCATGCATTCAAAAGAGACCATCAATCAGACAGACAGATGGACAAAGATGAACAAATGCATATATATACATACCCTCCTGGCCGCAGTGCTTCAGAAAGCGTGGAAAAAATGATTATTAGGCAAGGAATAAAAAATCCATGGTTTCCTAACCCCATCTCTTCCCACGAGTCACGACTAAAATGAGAAACATTTCTATTGATATATACATGTCACGTTCCCAATGGCTGATTGGTGAAGACGCATTCAATGGCACATAGCGATATTTTTACCAGGAAGTTATAATCGGTTCACTTGTACAAATACATTACACGCATTTAATCAAATGGAATATTATTTTCACTTGCAAATGTATTATTCATGCAAAATACTTAGTATTATTGTACATTTCTTAATTTGACTTTTACTAAGTATCAGTAAACGTCAAAGTTAGTTAACTAATAACATTCTTCAAGAATACAAGTTTTCATATTGTCGCACCATATACACGGGTTTAAACTCAGCACATCTCTCTCTCTCTCTCTCATTTCCTACAAATGTCATTTTTAACATCAGACTTTATAAACAAAAGTGTGACCACGAAATTAAAAAGCTAGTGCTGGAAATTCTCGATGTAGGTATCATCATTGATGAAACGGTGAATCTGACGATAGACAAAAGGACGATTGTCAATCTGCGTATAATTCAAAATGGAAAGCCGAAAACTGCGTTTATTGAAAACGTTTACATTTTTCGATGCAAATACTGAAATAATTTCACTTATATACATTAATTGTGCAGCTCATATTGTATCGTATGCATCTCAATATACACCGAGAGCTGTATATAAGATTCAGATTATTAAAACCCAGCCAAACATCGAACTAATTCTGAAAGTTATGTCAGTATTCGGCAGGAATTACCCAGCATTGCATACTATTTTGAGCGATGATGATATTATCCGTCATACGCAGCCTTGTTCTTTGAGACTGGCTGTCTCCTGGTGGAGCTTTTTAATATCTGAAAGAAAAATGGCCAGCTATTATTTTCGAAGTAGAACAAAAGCTGAGCGACTGAACAATACCATATAAGAAGGACTCGTGCGAAAAGTGAATGTGTCTTCCTTTATCGAGATCAAGAACATGCTAGCTAACACTTTGACAGTCAAGAACAGTCTAAATCTAGTTCTTTTTCAAATGGACTCAAATTTAGTAAAACAAAGCCAATGATTTATCCACAATCTTTGAAATGGCCAATCTTGCACATAATATTGGTCCATCTGAAAGCCAGTTCAGAGCAGCAACTGATGGCAAATTCAGGAACATAAAGCTGACAAACTATACCAAAATTAACGGACTTCGTAGTTTCCTTGACAGTTTGACAGCACGATTCCCAGTTTGCGACATATGCACCATCACCAACATCGATGTTGTTCTGAATATATCCCATTTCCCAGACGGAGAGGCTACATTGAGTAATTACAACAATATGTCATTTTCACGAGTTACGACAATTTTGGACAATGAAGGGCTTTGACAGGCTGGTAAAACTTGCAATGCTGAATGAAACAGACGTAAGAAATGAATTTTAGTGGATGAAAAATGTCCCTCAAGGGTCATGAACAGCTGAACTTTGATTAATTATGCTAGACACTGATCGCAGACTATTTTGACACCTGTCAGAAAGTTGAAAAACTTAAGTTATTCACTGTTATTGGATCGTCTATTCCAGTAACCAGCGTAACGGGTGAATGTTGTATCAGCGCACAAAATGTAATAAAAAAAATGTTGGAAGAAGTCTTTTGAAAGGTAGATAGAATGATCATACAGACGTCATTAACAACAAAATGTCCATACATCTTCCAGTTTCCATTTTAATAGACAATTACATAATTCAGCTCAATGTCACAGCATCATAACTAAATCAGGGACACTGGGACTTTAAAAACAATCACCGGAGGGACCGCATTGGTTTGCATTTTGCCGATCTATCTATCTATCTATCTATCTATCTATCTATCTATCTATATATATATATATATATATATATATATATATATATATATATATATATATATATATATATATATATATATATAGTATGTAGTGTAGCTATCAACTTTATATGTGAACTCTGACCCTAAATTGTTAATGTCTGTGAGTTAAGTTGATGACTGACAGTGACGATATTGAAATGTGTCCGTTTGTTATGCGCAGCATCGTGAATTTTATCCTATCTGTAACTGAGTAAAATTTCATGTCAGCGTCATTAAATGTGCTGCAAATACCTAATTCTTTTTAAATACTTCGTATGAAAGCATTTTTATGACCATTGGGCTAAAGGTCAGTTGTGTATTGATTATAGTATATATTTGTCAGTTGTGTATTGATTATAGTATATATTTGTCAGTTTGTGTGCTTTATGTGTTCGATTTTAAATTTTGTAATGATCAGTTATATCGCTACTATATTTGCTGTGTGGCAGTTTATAGTGTTGTCTAGCACTGCGGCATCATTCCGGAAAATATTAAATCCTTTGACTATTTATCTTTGTACGTATGAAACCGTCGAAGCTCAGATGGTTGAGCGTCACACTCGTAATCCAGTGGTCAATAGTTTGACACTCGTCCCGGATAGCCGTGGACTACTGTCTTGGCGTCTGCTTGGAAAAGATACTTAGTGTCATGTCTTCAGCATAATGTAACAAATAATAAGTTCAATGTGCTGTTAAAATTAATAAATAACAAAATACATATAGATAAATACCAATACATAGATCCGTAGATAGACAGTTTGTTGTAGCTAAATGAAACTAATCGGGTTAATTTGTTTGTCATTTCCAAATAAGAGTTATAATAGTGGAGTGGTTTATGGAATTCCCAAATCTTTGTAAGCATCAGAATTATCAACGCCTATGAGACACGATTCTTTACATTAATCATTTGCTTTATTTGTACTTTAATCATTCATGCACGAAATGCTAACCATTTTTAAACATATAATTTAGGTTAAACATATATATATATATATATATATATATATATATATATATATATATATATATATATATATATATATATATATATATATATATATATATATATATATATATATATATATATATATATATATATATAATTAAGATCACTATACTAGATGCCGTTGCATTGTTTTTTGCATAATAAGAGACCCAACATGTCTGCCTATGTTTTTGTCTACATTAGACAGAAAAATCCCTTTATGTCAAATATCTGGTCTAGTCTAAAACAACAATACATAATAAAACCCATGATTTTTGTCAACAATTTAAGTTCACACTCTGGGGGACCGACGACTTGCTTTTGTATACTGAAAAAGCAGGCTAAACACTAATTACATGGTAACATCTTCGTCTTTACAAACAGGGCGTATGTATGTATGTATGTATGTATGTATGTATGTATGTATGTATGTATGTGTGTGTGTGTGTGTGTGTGTGTGTGTGTGTGTGTGTGTGTGTTTAGTTGGTTCAGATTTACTTTGAGTTAGGCTTGGAAATGGGTTGGTTTGTTTGGTAACTGCTTGTCACAGTTAGACTATCATTGGAGATCAAATGCGTAACTTGGGCTGCAAATGAGCAGCCGACTTTGGCACACATATTTATGTATGTCTGCTGCAAAGGTAAATATCTAAAAATCGAGATGGTTGAGGGTGATGAAAAGTATGCCAATTTGTTATAGTACTAGTGAAATATATTCATGTATAAGGCACATACTGATTTTTTAAGCTGCCTTGTCACAGGAAAATATTCAAAAAAACTCTTTGCTGTCCAAAAAAAAATTTAAAAAGAGGGGATGGTGGGAGTGCTGATTCAGTATACAAGCAACCAGTTGTGAAAGAAATTCACCTGATTTCCGCAATCAAAATCTCTGATGCATGCTTTCTTCAAATATCATTAGTTTGTTTTTATTTCTATATTAATTGAAAAGTATTCTCATTTTTCTGCATTAGGTCACTCTCGGATAAAAATTCACCAGATAAACTTGTCCAGTGAGACCTACAATGTAAGACACACCGACGTGGTTAAGATGTGTGGGATAGGGAATAGAAATCCCGCTACTCTCCCATCGTAACTGTCATGGTCGATTTCTTGCACTGTTGGACTATTTGACACTCATTTACCGGTAGTCTTAAATTTCGTTCCTATGTAGCATCTGTAGGTAGTCTAAACTGTTAATGAACACGAAAATAGATTTAAAGAAACGAAAATTGGTTACTGAAGTGAATAAACAATACAGATTTAGCAAGTCACGATGAATTCATGACAGCATCATATCATAGAGTCATTCTTATGTCAAAGAAAATAATAAACATCCTTTTGTTCGAATATGGAACTTCGACTCAGAAAACAAAATCAATTTAGGTAAAAAGTTAAGGCCATGCTTTAAAATGTTACAAACCTTAGATCGTCTACCATTAGAAGATTGTTATAACTGACGTAGCTATTAAGTTGCAGATGAAGAAACCCCTGTTCTAGAAATAGCTACATAGCAAACGCCATCAACAAAAGTTAATACGCTAAAATAAAGCTCTAAAACTGATAGGAATATCTTTAAAAACAAAACAAAAAACAATAACAAATTAAAATGGTATGAAAATTGCAATATAAAAATGTAATGTTTATATATATATATATATATATATATATATATATATATATATATATATATATATATATGAGATTTTCGTGGAATAAACTATCAGTTGCCGACTCACAGAGCTCACATAATGCCTTCGGGCGTTATTTGCTGTATAATTCGGCAACATAAACACTGACAGAACAACATTAACTCTTAAATACATACATAGTATGACAGAGTTTGAAACTCAGCCGAGTAATTTCGAAGACTTATAACAATGGTGCTAGCAGCTGCCTTGTTTGGCACTCAGCATTAAGAGCTTAGTGTTAGGACTTGTCGGCCTAATAGTATCAGGATAATGTGACCCGATGGGAAATGATGATATATTTCTACGACTCTACGGCATGATGCCCCAATGCTAGATATCACAATTAAATGGCCATACTGCAGACATTGTATCGATATGAATAAAACACATAAAGCTTCGTTGAAAATCCAAATCACACACACACACACACACACACACACACACACACACACACACACACACTGTAATTGGAAGAAAGTGGTTAATTATACAACCTCTCCGAGTGTGCAAGAGTAGAGCACATTATTTTTGTTGCCTCTCGGCAGTACGATTCGTTCTATCATCGTTGCAACTCTGCGTCATTAGTCTTCCCTTAAGTTCAGTTAATTTGTATCTCCGTTTGCATCTCGTTGGCGGTACACCAGTCGCTCAGTTGTTGACGTTTTCTAAATTCAATGAAGTTGTTAACTTTATCGCAGTTGGTAAATTTAGCACAGTTGCTATATAAAGCTTACTTACCTTCTCTCTTATTAATTCAGTATTTTCTTATCTTCTTACGAAACAAAGTGATAATCTACTCCATTTATAGGCATGAGAGACATTTACATCACAAAATATTGCGTCATGTGTGTGATAACTTTTTTTAGCTAGTAGTCACATAAGAAATTATTCTAATAGAACTACTGATAAGAAAATTGACAGGTATTGTCAAGTTGTAGGGATTAATAATTTTCTTTCTAAGATCCCGAGAAAGAAAAATAATCTGTATGACACTTAATTTGTCAAAATAAGCAACAATTTTAACGTGACTAATACGATATTTAGTACTTGATAGCCAACACATTGCTACCCATGTGATACAAAAAAATCTTTGTTGTTGGGTAAGAAGTCACTGTGATATTACGTTTCCCGCTTTTTCCTTCCCCCCCCCCCTTTTATTCTGTATAGGTAATTTACTGATCGCCTAATGTCAACCACGCTGTTCAATTACTCAAGCGGCTAGTGTCAATTACTCCTCCAGGTAACGTTTACGTCACACCATTTCCTCCGACAAAAGCTGACGATCGCGATAAGTGTGTCGATCGATAATGGTGAAACGTAATCAATGGGGGCCTTTGTAATTCTAACAGTCGAAATGCAGATTGTATCGTTTGAAGAGTTACATTTATTTCTTTCCCGAATGTATCGCACAGAACATGTGGTCGCCCGCACGAACAAGACACGATTATAATAACCACTTGGCTTTTGACGAAGAAAAACAAAAAAGTACTAAAATAGAAATTTACAAGAATATTTGAATGTTTCTAGAATATGAGTCGAGATGACCTTAACTTCGGGCTTTGTGATGGGGGATGAAAATTATAATTTAAAAAAAAAACATAAGTAAACAACGGTGTCAGATATTTATTTTCTTGTACATCTGTACATTAAGCATAAACTTTACATGTCTACATTAACATACATAGCTAATCGAAATTCTGTCTCATGAGAAGAACATAACTTTAAAAGTATTGTGTACATCTAAACAGTAACTGTTTATAAATTTGTTTGGTATTTGTAATACATTTTCCTCAAAGGCAGCACATATACAAATAAGTTAAAATTAATACGACAAGACTATATTTAATGCATTGAAATTTTCGTGAGTGAATTTCCGTTTACATTAATATCTTCTTGAGCCACAAAAAATGCATTTGCACGATTTTCTGAAAAGAGAACTATAGTTATATTTTGTAGTACCATATATGTTATGGCACTTGGTAAATTATTATATATAACATTAATAAAAATCATTTTAAGAAACATCTCATTCAAATTGACACATAAGTATTTGCAAAGCACTGCATGTTTGTCAGAGATTAATAGGCCGACATGTCACGTGTCGATTAGTGGTTCGATCTGTTACCACGTTTGATTTTGGTCATACAGTTTATGATTTCTAGCAACCATTGCCAATTAATTGATTTTCAAGTAAGACAGATCTTCCTTCTACCACAAAAGATGATACAGTCTGTACCTTATTCTTGACTAAACCGGCGTGGAAGGAAGTATTATTTATTCAGCATTCCACATCTTTTTTGTGGAGTTTATGATCTGTGAAATATGTATTAAACATATAACTGAAATAACAACATTAATTCAACTACAACCAGCTTCAACTAACGCAAAAGCCGCTGCATGCGTAAAATATTAAAAACCTTGAACATTTATCTTTGTACATAGGGAGCTGTTGAAGATCAGTATGCATGGAGTAAAGTCCCTAATCTGTGTACACATTGTACTTTCCAACGTCTTTGAGACTCAGATACCCTGATTAACATATATGTCATATACAAACTTAAACATTAATCGTTCGTCATAATTAGATCACTACATTAGATATTACAGCATTGTTCTTTGCATTTTAAAAGACACAAACTGTCTGCATATATGCCGCTAGTCTGGATAATCATTCTGTCTATAATATAGCAGTTGTCATCAGCTTTTTCTAAAACAGATTTTTTTTATCTTCTGATCTACAATTAGCTTGGGAACAAAATTATACAAGGTACACGGTGACGGATACATCCACGTTATAGTGGATGAGGTAATTAATGCCTTTCGTTTAGGAAAAGCATGCATAGTATTATGGGAGACATTCTTGATTTTGATAACTTTAGAAGAAAAAAAAGAGAAGACAAAGAAAGCAATAGGGAATCATGCACACATTGAAAGACATATATATAAACATGTATGCATTCATATATACAGGGAAATAATCCTTTCCAAAAGCATTCTTGCCCAAGGAAAATACATGCTGAAAAATATGGTTGCCCAGCAAAGTCATTTGGTTGTATGACTGATTACTCATATGCACGGCCACTCCAATTTAAACAGTGATTAATCAAAGCATTCCAAATGTTAACCATGGATTTATCACTTACCTACCTACCTACATAACTACCTACGTACGTACGTACATACATACATACATACATACATACATACATACATACATACATACCCACACACATTCATACATACCTACCAATATGCATACATAATTTACAGGGGTAGGAAATAATTGTCAGAAACCATAGTTATCTGTGGAACCATTAGATTGATAAAGCTACTTATCCTGCAAAGACACCTGGATGTCCGATTAACCAATGCAATATTCATTCTAAATGAAACATTGATTAATCCATATTCAATGATATATTATCGGGTTATTTAATAATTATGTTAAGATCCTTTCAACACTCATTCCAGTTATATCGCCAGAACTGAAAGACATATATTAATTGTTAAGTGCAGTACAGCAATTTTGAATGTTCTCATCACCGATTTGACTTGATTCCATAGTGGAGACTGTTTTCAATATCCAGATAACTTTATGTTTTTGTTAGTATCAGTGTAATGTTTGAGAGATGAATAATTATTAAAGAAAATTGACTTTTTTAAAACTTTAAATTATTACATAATTGAAACATATATTGATTTCGTTAACTGTCACAATCAGTCATCCAAATATATGATCTAACAGTAATTTCCTAATTGAACAAAATGTAACTTTACACTTAAATATAAACGCAAGTAAAACACACTACCATGTAGACTATAGCAAATGCTGAACGTTGCTTGAATAATGAATATGGACAACAGCGATTGCGAGTTACGTTGCTTTAAATGGGAATACATAAAGTATAACCAAACATTATGCAAATTTCTTACACTTGCCTTTAGGATATGTGAAATTATTTGCCTTTCAAGTACGAAATTAACACTTGATTCTCACTTGTACCTGACATTGCTCTCTCTCTCTCTCTCTCTCTCTCTCTCTCTCTCTCTCTCTCTCTCTCTCTCTCTCTGTGATAGCTGAAAATGTAAACGATGAAATGTTACAAAAAAGACTACCCTTACATCACAAAGATAATACTATCCATCAAATTAATTATGCTATTTAACACACCTACCCACCTTTATCCCACTATCCCTTAGTTATTTTTATATCTCAGAATGTAAACGGAGAGGATGAAATCTCATAAATTATCTATCCCTTACACCACAAGAAAAACAACCCATTACATTCACTATACCATCCATCATATCATACTTACTATCCAAATGCCCTGTGTTAGCTTAAAATGTAAGAGAAGGAGATAAATCTCACAAAAAAGACTATATCTTACACTACCGAAAGTACTATGTGGAAAAATGCTAGTGTATATTTATAATCACAGCTAGTATAAATTTCATATGGAAAAAACCAGTATGTATTACAGCATCAACTTGTGTGGCAATACTGTTTAAAAAACCCGCTATCTTTTTATAGTTACAACCTGTGCGACGTCCTATCAAAACACAAGTCTATATTTATAGTCACAAACTTTCTCGCTTGGCTCACCTGAATAGGCGCAAGTGTAGGTAGGTAGGTCAAATGAATTTGATAGGGACAAAAATAGTTGTATAGGGAAAAACATACACGAATGAGCACACACACACACACACACACACACACACACACACACACACACACACACGTATTAGCTTTGAATGCAACGAATAAGATAAACATAGACCAGTGAGAACACACACACACACACACACACACACACACACTCACACACACTCCAAACATCACGTATTAGCTTTGAATGCAGCGAATAAGATAAACATAGACCAGTGAGTACACACACACACACACACGGACACACACACACACACTCCAAACATCACGTATTAGCTTTGAATGCAGCGAATAAGATAAACATAGACCAGTAAACACACACACACACACACACACAGACACACACACATCACGTATTACCTTTGAATGCAAAGAATAAGAGAAACATAGACCAATGAACACACACACACACACACACACACACACACACACTCCAAACATCATGTATTAACTTTTAATTCAGCGAATAATATAACATTTTACAAAATAGACTATCACTTGCAACACTAAAATATTATCCACTAAATCCAGTATACCATCCCTTATATCAGTCTCACTATCCAAACGCCCTCTTATAGCTTAAAACGTATGGGGAGATAAAATCTCACAAATTATAACTCTTACATTGCATGAAATAATATTCATCACACCATCTCTATCATCCATCACCACACACACGAGTAGAACTGTATGTAATACGTCAGTTATTCCGAAGACGACATGAGTGAACCTGCATCAATGTCCACGACTTTGTCACAAAACCATGAGAGTCCGGATTCAACCCTAAAAGAATTCGTTTGTCCCCTTAAAATTATTGTCACATTTGAGAGACGCACTTAGAAAATTGAAAACAAAGGCTAACACATACACTGTGAAATATAAAGTGTTCAAGTAGTGTGTAAAACATAGTCAATTTAAAGTTTGAAACAATGACACCTTTTTCAAGGAGAAAGCAGTCACCAAGCAACAATAGCGATCCGTGTCACACAATACTTTCCAGATGTGTCTAGTTGAAGTTTTCGCTAGCGATCTTGAAGGTGATATAACTACCTCATATTCAATACCATCTGCATTCACTACAGAGAGAGAATGAGAGGTTGAGAGATAACAAAAGGTGATAAGTCTGATAGGATGATATAACTATAAGACCAGTGAAGTAAGAAATTCGTTTCGTACCTCATAAAATATTTTAGAATCTAGTATCCCAAACGTGACTTGCAGAACAAAAACTTGAGAACGATGACATACACCTACACGGAGAAATTAAACGATTTAAGACAATGGTTAGCCTCTTTGTGTGTAATGTTCATATGATATTTTGATACAAACGGGCTATCTCACACGCACACACACGAACGCACGCATATACACGTGTTATTGGATTAGGTGACAGTAGAACGGAGACTAATGATTTGAGCGATAGACATACATACTTAACGTTACATTGCAGAGAGAAAAAAAAGAATGGAAAAGATGGAAATGTAGGACACCATTTTGAGTTCTGTTTTTTTTTAAAGGTATTACAGGGCAGTAATAATTAAGACAACGATATATTCTATGTGATAAATGTTCATAGACAGTTGTTTTCATTCTACCATAACATTTGTTGGATATCCCAAATTTAGAGATGTCATGTTTGGGAACACGCGCTACAAACAATGTGGCAAAGTTTACAACAAAACTACGGAAATCACCAAAACATATTTTGGTTCCCCTGCACTCTTACGTAACGGAGAAAACAAAATAGGCCAAATATTGTTAAATTTTCTGAAAGCATGTTTTGGTTTCAGAATGAAAGTTCAACATAGGCAGGGTCGCAGAGTGCAGTGAAACATGTTAAAGGACGAAGGTGTGTCCACAAATAAAATCGCTTTGACATTGCCTACAAGATGGAAATTAAACATACAGTAGATGAGAGAACTATATTAAAACATGCAAAAGAAGGTTGAGCTGCACATAAACACTAAATAAAAGGCACTAATATATGTATTTTGGCGAGATCGCAGAGTAAAAAAAATTGCATAACATAAAGTATAAAGAACTGAAAACGGTCCATATTCAATAAATTAGCTCACACAAATTACTGTATTTTATCAAGACCACAGACATTAAAAGATTGTTTGGTATCCTGTACACCTTCTCAGTTTTTGGGAGTTGTCCGTGGGTCTTTGCCTTGTATATTTTAGCCTTCCTGTGAGTCGGGCAAGTGGATTTGCAAATATATATTGCCTTTTCTCAGACAGAAAGTATATATTATAATGATCAAAATATTTAAATTATCTACGCATTTGTTTATACCAAAAATATATGTTGTACATAAGTTATGTGCGTTGATGCTTTAAATTAAGATTGGTGCTAAATATTTAGTATAGTTTAAAATATTATATATATATATATATATATATATATATATATATATATATATATATATATATATATATAATGAATGAATGTTTGTTTGTTTGTTTGTTTGTTTGTGTCGTGTGCGTTCCTATACCGTTCATCCGATTGCGATAAAACTTTGGTGAGTTGTTCTGCGCGCGCCCGCGAAGGTTTCTTAATTAGTACAACCATTTAAATTGAACAATTAACAAATGTGTGTATTTCATATAGTTTTGCGACATTTACCGTGTCTTCGCTGTGAACTGTAGGCGCCTTAGATACGTCACGTGATCGAACAATAGGCGCCTTAAATACGTCACGTGATCGAACACGGTCTGGACTGGCTGAAACTATGATGACGTAAATCAACAGCAGTATGAAATTCAAAATCGGTAGCGATACCTAATTTCGCGTGTGTTCCGTGTGAACTGTAGTGGCATACGTCATGTTTACTTAGTTACTTTTGGTTCGCGCCTTGGTTACGTCAAACAATCGCGCTGTGAATTTTTAATAGTCCTTACGAAGCATTACTTTCGCTGTCAAATCAATTATGCCACCTAAACGAAAAACTATTGGTCGATCTACACCTCAAGCACGAAAAATAAAGGCATCACGAGCTTCAGAAACAGACGAGCAACGGGAAGCAAGATTGGAAACCGTTCGAGTTCGCACTGCTCAATCCAGACGAACAATGCACGCTGATTTAAATCTTAGTGCATTCCATTACAATGCTAATTATGATTACAGTCTTCATCCAAGTGTGGTTATTGGAAAAATAGATAAATTATGCATGTATTGCAATGCCCTCAAATTTAAGAATGAAACACCAGGAATGTGCTGCGCGGGTGGAAAAGTGAAATTGCCAGAATTACATTCACCACCCGAACCATTATCAACGTTGGTATCAGGCGACACAAGCTAATCGAAACATTTATTGGCAAACATACGGAAGTACAATTCATGTTTCCAAATGACATCGTTCGGTGCAACAAATATCGTGCGCGAGAATTACATGCCAACATTTAAAGAGCAAGGGCAAATTTATCATCGTGCAGGATCACTACTACCACTGTTGAACGCAGATCACAAATTTCTTCAAATTTATTTCATGGGAAACACTCATGAACAAATCGATCAACGTTGTCAATTCAATACGGGCACTAAACGAGAAATAGTCGCTGCATTACAAACTTTATTCGATCAACACAACGAATTAATTCGATTGTTCAGAACTGCCCTTGAACAAATTCCAACTGATGACTACAAAGTTGTAGTTAGAGCAGACAAAACACCTGTCGGCCAACACGAAAGACAGTATAATGCACCAACAATTGATGAAGTGGCGATCGTTATAGTTGGCGAAGAATTTAACTCGCGTGATATAATTCTTCATCGCACAAATGGTGATGTTCAGCGAGTATCAGAAACTCATCGCTCATACGACGCATTGCAATATCCGATTTTATTTTGACAAGGAGAAGATGGTTATCATTTCAACATCTTAATGAGAAATCCACAAACAAATGAGGAAACGAATAAGAAAGTCAGTGCCACGAATTACTATTCATATCGATTGATGATTCGTGAAAACGCTGAAAATCATATCTTGAAATGTCGACAATTGTTCCATCAATACATTGTCAATATGCATGCGAAAATCGAAACCGAACGACTCCTCTACATTCGATTAAATCAAACCAAGTTGCGTTCCGAAGAGTACATTCATTTACGTGATGCAGTTGTTAATGATGGCAATGTGAATCTCAATGAATTCGGAAAAATGGTCATACTACCGGCCACATTTACAGGCAGTCCACGGCACATGCATGAATACGCACAAGATGCAATGACATATGTTCGCGCATATGGCCGCCCAGATTTGTTTATTACCTTCACATGCAATCCGACGTGGGATGAAATACAAGAACTTTTGTTACCTGGACGATCATCATCGGATCGTCATGATATTTCCGCGCGTGTGTTCAAACAAAAATTGAAATCTTTAATAGATTTCATTGTCAATCATCATGTTTTTGGACAGACACGCTGTTAGATGTATTCCATTGAATGGCAAAAAGAGGTTTGCCACATGCACACATTTTGATATGGTTCATCCAAAAAGTCACACCAGATCAAATTGATCAAGCCATCTTAGCAGAAATACCAGATGTCGATATTGATAAAGACTTATTTGAAGTCGTCCCCAAAAACATGATTTATGGTCCATGTGGCTTACTCAACAACAATTCACTATGCATGTCTGATGGGAAATGCACGAAACGATACCCAAGACACTTACTTGCCGAGACTATCACTGGTAATGACGGATATCCACTCTATCGTCGGCGATCAACTGAAGATGGTGGCAAATCCGTAACTTTAAAAGTACGAAACAATGATGTTGAAGTCGATAATCCTTGGGTTGTACCGTATTCACTGTTACTTTCGAAAACGTACAAAGTACACATAAATGTCGAGTATTGCAATTCGGTGAAAGTACATTTACAAATATGTTAACAAAGGAAGCAATATGGCAGTTTTTGGAGTGGGAAGTGCAAATGCATCCATCGATGAAATCTACCAATATCAAATGGGAACGCTACATTAGTAGCAATTAAGCAGTATGGCGCATTTTCTCATTTCCAATCCATGAACGACATCCAACAGTTGTTCATTTGGCAGCGCGTGTACTTCACAACAGAAAATGCACATGAAAGAGCATTGTCACCACCGCCAACAACGTTAACTGCATTTTTCTCATTGTGCGGGAATGATATGTTTGCAAAGACGCTAGTTTACTCTGAAGTGCCAACATACTACATATGGAATGCATCAGTAAAATAGTTTCAACGTCGCAAACAAGGTCAAGAAGTTGAAGGACATCCCAATTTATATTCGACCGACACATTAGGCCGTCTATACACTGTTCACCCAAATAATGCAGAATGCTTTTACTTGCGATTACTGTTAATTAACGTACGTGGACCGACATCCTTCCAAGAACTGAGAACAGTAAACATTCAAGTATGTGCCACTTATCGTGAAGCTTGCCAAGAATTAAATCTTTTGGAAAACGATGCACATTGGGACACTTCACTCGCTGATGCATCGAATACTGCTCAACCACAGCAAATACGCACGTTATTTGCAATCATATTGACAACCTGCTTCCCATCCAATCCAAAAGATCTTTGGGAAAAATACAAAGACTACATGAGTGCAACAAATCAAAATCCGGACCTTCAATTCACACCAAACGTGTATAATGAGGCATTGGTTTCGATTGAGGAGATATGTTTGGCAATCGCTAACAAAGCATTGGTACAATTGGGAATGGCTGCTCCGAAACGATCTGCAAACGACCTTTCCGATCGAGATTTGTAACGAGAAACACACCTTGATGTCGACGAATTGGATACATTTTTTATGAGAATTTTTATTGGAAGAATTACGGTTCGTTCTCATAAAAAAATGCTGGGAACTCAGGAAGATAGGAAGAAGAAAAAGGATGAGTTCACAGATAAAGAATGTCACCCGATGATGGAATGTCTAGGGAATCAGGTACGGAATCGTGGCTGTAATGAAAAGACAGACATCTATTTTCTCGTCGGTACCGAACTGACTTTATTTAATTAATCAACACACATATATTGACTACATTCTAGAAACACATCTAAAAACTTTATAATAAAAATTCATGAAATACATATTATATTTTCCTTTTTAAGCTTTCCAACTTCATTCATTCGTATAACTTCTGCATTTTAGAATATTATACAAATAGTTAATTCTCGATCAATTTCAAGATAGCCAAAAGTATAAAATGTAATAACTGTAATTAATGTAACAATTACTTTAAAGAAATGCATTTTATTTATTTTAAAATAGAATATTGATTTAAAATATATTGCTAGATATTATTCTTTCTTACTTAAAGAATACTTTATTTCAATCATTAAATCAAAACATGAAGTTGGTAGCGAATTCAAAACATTCCGTTACAATATGTTATAAATAAAAGTATTAAGTGAACAATGTTGCTAACATAACAATGTTACTATTAAAATCTCAAACATTAAAAGTACTTATTCCTAAAAGAAGTTTTTCGACATGTACAATTTTTTTAACCTGTAATGAGAAGACAAACTGAACTGAACTGAACCTTGATGCGTGGTCTATTTATATGCATCCGGTGTCAGGGTTAACGTACCGGTCAGAAAAGATGTCCGTTCTCATCAGGTAGGGATCAGTTTCATCCGGTAGGAACCAGTTTGTTTTACGTCATCTGACATTAGGTAAAACTCAAACTTGTGGTTTATTTATATTCGTTTGGCACAAGTCAGGACCAAATACGGTAATCCCTTAATATATTAAGCCAGCAACGATGTCTTAATATATTAAGCCAGCAGCGACGTCTGTCCATCATTAGATAAGAACTTTTTTGTAGCGACGTCTGTCCATCATTAGATAAGAACCATTTTGTTTTACGTCAGCAACAGAAGTTCTTTAGAGAAGGTTTGTTCCACTTTTATTAACCGAATTGGAAATTCGTCAATGCCTGGGCTACAGAATATATGTTTCACAGATAAGACTTAGGAACTGAATCAGTGAGATGGTCAGTGAGATGTTGTTTTGTAACCTAATTCCACACACATTGTACATAGGTAAGATTCGGTTATCTTAGTAGTTTTGGGCAATATACATTGCTTTTTTTTTCGCTTACACAGCAACTATCTTCGTTCTATATAATAAATAAAATTATTGTTAATATATTTTAGAAACTTACTTTAATATAAATGAATAAACATTACTTTAATACAATTTAAAGAAAATAGCAATCTTATTAATTTTACTAAAAAAATCAATCTTAACACATTTGTTCAAACAAATCTTCCAAAATTGGTTCTAGAACAAAGCATAACGTATAATAGAATTATGCATGCAATTACAAGCCAAAGCGGTGGATTGTATTTCCTAGATGCGCCCAGAGGCACAGGAAAAACTTTTCTCATTTCACTTATTTTGGCAACTATACGATCACGACACAATATTGCACTGGCAATCGCATTATCTGGAATTGCAGTAACTCTTTTGGATGGTGGCATTCAGCACTGAAATTGCCGTTGAATATGCAAATCACCGATACACCAACATGCAATATCAACAAAAATTCTGGAATGGGTAAAGTACTCCAATCACGTCAACTCATTATATGGGACGAATGTATTACTGCGCACAAAAAGGCTTTGGAAGCGCTTCACTGTACACTAAAAGATTTGAAAGGAAATGAACAGCTCTTCGGTGGCACACTTATTTTATTGTCTGGTGATTTTCGACAAACTCTACCAGTTATACCACGTTCAACAGCTGCTGATGAATTAAATGCATGTCTCAAATCGTCAGTTTTATGGCGACACGTGCAGAAATTTACTTTGAAGACCAATATGTGTGTAGAACTACAATACGAAGCATCCGCTGAACATTTCGCAAAACAATTGTTGGATATTGGGAATGGGAAAATGGAAATCGATGAATCCACACAATGTATCACGTTGCCAGCAACCTTCTGTAAAATTACAGGAACCACAGACGAATTGATTCACAAAGTTTTCCCAAATATCGCACAGAATAACAAAAATCATCAGTGGTTCAGTAAACGTGCTATATTAGCAGCCAAAAACAACGATGTTAATGCCATCAACTTCAGCATTCAAAAACAAATACCAGGCGAAGCGACAACGTATAAGTCCATCGATACTGTAATGAATCAAGACGAAGTTGTCAATTATCCAACTGAATTCTTAAATTCACTTGATTTGCCAGGCATGCCGCCGCACGTTTTAACATTGAAAATTGGCGTACCTATCATTCTTCTCCGAAACATAAATCCACCACGATTTTGCAACGGTACCAGGCTTTCAGTGAAAAAGTTAATAAACAAGATCATCGAAACTACAATTTTAAATGGAAAATTTAAAGGAGAAGATGTACTGTTGCCACGCATCCCAATGATTCCGACAGATATGCCATTCGAATTCAAACGTTTGCAGTTTCCGGTGCGACTCGCATTTGCAATTACCATAAACAAAGCACAGGGACAATCGTTACAAGTGTGTGGACTAAATTTTGGAAAATCCATGCTTCTCACATGGACAGCTGTATGTGGCCTGCTCACGCTTTGGAAAACCTTCTGATTTATTCATATACGCACCAGACAGAAAAACAAAAAATATTGTGTATCCAAAAGCACTTCAATAAACAGAATAGGCTATTTGACAGTATGAAAAAAATGTATGTTTCTTTGTTTCTTTCTTTGTGTCGTATGCGTTCCTATACCGTTCATAAGATTGTGATAAAACTTTGGTGAGTATCAACAGCTGTATGAAATTCATAAGTAGCGATACCTAAAATCGCGTGTGTTCGGTGTGAACTGTAGGCGCCTTAGATACGTCACGTGATCTAACACGGTCTGGATTGGCTGAAACTATGATGACGTAAATCAACAGCTGTATGAAATTCATAATCGGTAGCGATACCTAAAACGCCTTCGGTAAGGTAACCACTTATTGTCGGCTCGATAAATACCACTATATAATCTGAGATGCTGCCCAGAAACCAGTCAAACAGTCTATTAAAACACAAACTCTTTCTTTCAGTGGCATTGCATCGCATGCCAGGATTAAAACACAAACACTTTCTTTCTTTAAGTGGCATTGCAGCGCATGCCGGGTACTTGCTAGTATTTCATAAATCTTAGATTAGAAATTTGAAGATATACATCAGTGCAAGTAAAGGATTAGAAAAAAGCCAATGTTAATTTTTTTCTAGGCAAATGCTGATTACGTTAGCTTCAAATTGTACTAGGTCGAACATAAGGAATTTTAAATCTACCGTACTTCAACCCAAGTAAATGCGTCTTGGAGAATGGATGTCGTTATTATGTATTACCCTATTATTGTCGTTTATGCAAGTATACAACGAGTCTCCATTTGGAGCATATTCCATTGTCGACTGGCGAAAGGAAGAAATGAGTTTCTGTTTCTGTTGACATGTTTTAGCCTGTACAGCTTGAAGTTAACATCTTGAATAGTACTTAAGTTACTGCGAGTAATACTACTTAAGACGTCGAAGTCAGAGATAGAGATAGCTTCAACCAGTCGTAATTTATCATACAAGTATAAGTTTGTCTTTTAGTCGTTTGGATTCAAAACTTTCCCATCCTAGTTCTCGATATAAAACTTAAATAGATGTCAATAATGTAGTGACAACATCGATTCTGTTTGCTTCATCTTGTATTTTCCAAGTTCACATTTCTAAAGTAAAGTACATTTATCCCAAGCCATATTGCTTCATTTCAGAACAGACCTTATACAATAGCTTTATATCATTCCTAACATTCTTCAATGAATTTGAAACTTAAGTCTGCACATTACAAACATTTTTGATCAAACCTTTTCTTTCAAAGTAGTCCTAATTTGTTTGTGACATCAGCAGTTTTCGAGAGATGTCTGTGGGACTCTATAGTTAGCTAGTTTTTCCCGTCACCCTGCCAGGATATAGGCCGTTCACAAAAGATCGCCAGAGGCTTCTGTCCTGTGCCATCCCCTCAAGCTGACTCCAGGTGAAACCCATCTTAGTGATGTCTGTCTCAAGGTAGTAGTTACATGTGCTCCGGACACTTCATGGAATCTTTTAAAAAGGTCATGTGGTATCCTACATGTGTTGAAAAGCGAAACATCTATGTTCAATCTAGCAATTATGCTCTGTCCTACAAGTAACAATACTCAATACACAATACTTATACTGTCACCTACATGAATTTATATAATATAAGCACGAATGGAAAATTTACCTTCTCTTTCTCTCCTTTCAGCTTTCTGTGCTAAGGCACTTATAAGCAACTCTTGATCATAGGGCCATGGTCCTATATGAAATTTAAATCTTTAACTCTTTCATAAATAGTTTACTTTAGAACTATTTCAAAAATACTTTTAACAACCAAAAATTCATAAAACAGTCTATACTAGACTACACATTGGTTACAACCGGACTGGAAAAGGACAACCACAAGAACTACGGAAAAACACAATACTTTTAGACACAATTTATTTGGGAATGCCACAGCATATAAAATGAAACTCTTAGAAAATAAATAACACATAAATTATCTAACTAAAGTGCATTTTTTGAACGTAATAATTTATTTCTTTTCTTTTTTTTTTCTTTTAATTTAAAATCATATTCAAAATTTCAAAATAATTTTACTTAAGAGCTACAACTCTTTTCTTTTGATCTAGATAATGCTGTCCATACAATAATATCACACATCACACAAATGATAACATAAATTGCATACATAATGGACAAGTGACTTTAGCAAAGTCACCTGTGTAAATTTAAAATTATATTACAAACGAGAGGAAATTAGCCCTGGAATTTAATAATTTTAAGGGAGAAGAGTACGATCCTAAGTTTAGGAATTAGACTATGAGGAAACCAGTGTTCTCTATAGCTCAAGTAGAGAATACAATATCTCAAGTAAGCTCAGACTTGAGATAGGGAGTACAATCAATTTTCCTTTTTGGTTTAATTCTAACTTATAATAATTTGATAAACAAAACAATTAACCTTCTCCAAATTTATTTATAAATATATAAAAAGGGAAAACATGGAAACAAACACTATTTATAGCACTCATGGGAGGACAAGGAAAACATTACACTCCTTTAGACATATTTCAGAAAACGGTGTTCCTCAATAACTCAAACCAGCTATATATGCTGGGGAGAGTTAATGAGGACCCCCACCCTCAATCTTTAAAGATTTATAGTGATATACTTAAATTCATAACAGAAATAATGGCTAAAAGAAATGAAGAAATATGTATCCCAGGTAGTTAATATAAGACCTTAAGCTTTTATACACAGGTTACATAACATAATTACATAATTCTCTGGAAAGCCAGCATGGCTAGTTGTAAGACACCAGTTATAGAGTGTAATTTAGTTATTATAAGATCCTGGGGTATATTATTATTTTAAATACTCTTTGGTTAAACTATTTACATTCATAAATTAAATAAAATTAGGATCATAGTCTTTGCGGTCATTTACCGCAGGCCTATTTCCTATATTCCATTCTCCCTTAGAGAAGAATAACTTTTAAGTTTTACAGCCTTGACCGCAAGCTTATAGCGGCTCTATACATGTTGACTAGACTGAAACACTCGCTAGGTAAAAAGACAATTATAACAGGCTATACGCGTTATAAGATTGTTTCTGTATTACAAGTCATTTGATATACATGTGCACAGGTTTATGTAACAGAATTACATAATATTCTGGAAAGCCATCAAGGCTAGTTGTAAGACTCCAGTTATAGAGTGTAGTTTTAGTTACCATAAGATCCTGTATTAATAATGAATAAAATAATCTTGACTTAAATACTCTCTGTGAAAAGTTTGCACTCATAAATTAAATAAAACTAGGCTTATAATCTTTACGGTAATTTACCGCAAACATATCCAGTCTCCATTCTCCACTATGGTTGAATAACTTTCAGTAGTTCTACAGTTTTGACCGCAAGCTTTTGCGGTTCTATACTTGTTGACTATACAAAAACACTCGCTAGGTTTACAGTGTTTCGCATAGAATCTCATTCTAACGCTCCCCGTAGCGTAGGCTATACACGTGACCCAATTTTAGACTTTGTTGTTATTTTTATTTCTGATAATAGAAAATATACTTATAGACAATATACAAAATATATACAACTACATTTAAATAAAAGGAGAAACTAATTGATAGCAATAAAAGGAATGAGTCATTTATGACTTTAACACTTAACAACTAATAAAACTGATTAAAAATAAAAGTCGTTATCTTTCGAAAGAACCATCTTCTTCCTCTAATGCTTAAGTGTACTACGTCCAAATGAAGATAAGTGCTATGGAAACCCTGGTTTCCTATGAAATACAATCCCAGGATAGAAATCACAAACTGGAATAACTCTGCATTTATCCATCGAACCCTTCGATTATATTGACCCAATGAAATCCATCGTGGTCTACATCGAGACAAAAAAGCACCCACAAGAATATATCTGACCCCCATCTGGAGATAACTTCTACACAACTCACATAACTGACTTAGAATTTCTGAGGGATGCTTTATCCCAACCTCATTCTCTCCAATCTGAATGAATATAATATCTGGAATAGGATCAGGCAACTCTTGATTTAAAAACGTAGTTACATGTGCTCCGGACACTCTTATTAAAAGGTCATGTGGTATCCTACATGTGTTGAAGAGCGAAACATCTGTGTTCAATCTAGCAATTATGCTGTGTCCTACAAGTAACAAACGCATCTTCTTTAGAGAAATTCAAAACAGACTGTATAATCTATCTATCTATCTATCTATCTATCTATCTATCTATCTATCTATCTATCTATCTATCTATCTATCTAGTCTTGCCGACCGTTGGGGCACCACTGATGACCTGACAACCAGCTTCCTCCATTCCAATCTGTTCTCTGATACTCTTACTGTGTCACTCAACTTCAGTCCTGTCCACTCTGAGATGTTATCCTCCCATCTTTTCCTCTGTCTTCCCCTCCTTCTTTTCCCTGCACAGTACCTTGCATGATTATCTTAGCAAGCCCTGTTGATCGTGTGACATGTCCATACCATTTCATTTTGCGCTTCTTCACAATGGTCAATAGCTCTTTATAGGGCCCAGTTGCTTGCTTAATTCTGTTTCCCACTTCTTCATTCGTGACATAATCTCTATATGTAATGCCAAACAACCTTCGGAAGCATCTCATTTCAACAGCTTGTATCCTTTCGAGATCCGCTGTGATTCACAGGCATATAGGAATACAGATGCAACCAAGGAGCGCATCAGTCTGATTTTTGAGCTGACTGAGGTGTTTCTGTCTTTCCAAACTGTCTTCAGCCTTGCCATTGCTGTTATTGTCAGCGCAATCCTGGACAATATTTCTGGATTCGATCCCTCGTCTGCCACGATGGCTCCTAAGTACTTGAATCTATTAACTGTTTCCAGTTTTTGGCCACTAATCATGATGTCAGTCCTGATGCCACTGGTGTTGTTGGTTTTCATACCAAAAGCAGTAGCTGTCCTGTTCAGTTTTTCCATCAACTGAGTTTGCTCCTCCTCATTTCCTGCAAGGCCATCGATGTCATCAGCAAAGCGCAGATTCGGTATTATTCTGCCTGACAGTTCCTTCATGGTCTTCCAGTGCATCCGTCATGATTCTTTCAAGGAAGACGTTAAAGATAGTAAGTGAAAACAAGCAGCCCTGTCTGACTCCCACAGTTGTCCTAAACCAATATCCTATTTGACCATTGAATCATACTGCGTTGGTGGCCTTGCTGCAAAGGCTTTCTCTGACTTTGACCAGGTTAGCATTGATGTTGTACAGCTTCATGGTGGACCAAAGGGCTGCATGCCATACCCTGTCAAACGCCTTCTTAAAATCTATAAAGACATGATCAAGGTCTTGTTAGTGCTGGAGGTATATCTCACATAGTATTCTCAGGTTGAAAAACTGTTCAGTTGTGCTTCGCTCTGGTCTGAAGCCTGCCTGTTCTTCAGCTATGATTTCCTCAAGAATTATCTGATGAGAGAGCTGACCCACTTTCTAGGGTTCCTGCAATGAATAGCACTCCAACTATGACCCCTACAGAGGGCCCTACTAGAGATCACATACAGCGGTCTCCATGTATGTGTAATACTGACCTGTGGCTGACTGGTATACAAACACTCCAGAAGCTAGTAGGCAAGATGCAAAAACAGATTGAGAAGCTAATAAATGAAAAGGTTAAATTAGCTGCCCAGAGAGAGAGAGAGAGAGAGAGAGAGAGAGAGAGAGAGAGAGAGAGAGAGAGAGAGAGAGAGAGACCTGTGACTATCAGGAGACATTCACAAACCATTGGTCCTATACCGATGTCTCTTAGTAAAAGTGTACAGACACCTGGAGTATTGCCAAAAGAAAACCCAGTGCAGTTTTCCAACTCTGTCACTGATTCAGCCAGAAGTAATAAAGCACCATGCAAACCAATATCAATACAATGTAAACATAATACTTTGCCTTCTATGAGCAAAGATAACATTCTCCTTATTGGTAGTTCCGTTTTACATGGAATTTACAACAGAGGACTGAGGCACTGTGTTAGAAAGCATGCCATTTCAGGTGCCAAAATACAGTCAATACTGGAAGATATAAAAATCTCTCCAAGTTTACTAAAATAGTGCTGTATATTGGAGGCAACAATGCCAGTGAAGGGACTGATCTAGAACTTTTTGAAGAACTATATGACCAATTACTTAATTACATTCATAAGCAAATTCAAAGCTGTCAGGTTGCATTATGTGAAATGGCCCCGAGGGGAGATTGTGATGTGTTAGATATCAATGAGGTCATCCGAAGGCTGGCAAGTGAATGGAAGTGTGATATTGTTTATAATTACACGAGTTTCCTGGATGAAGAGGGACAAGTGATGCAGCATCTATTTGGAAAATGAGATAAGATCCACCTGTCTACCAAAGGGATGTAAAAGCTGGCAAAAAATATAAATGCAGTTATTCATGTAGTCTGGTCTTACAGTCACATTACAAACTAGGTCAAAACAACATCAGACAAAATGGTCAGCCATATCAATACAGTCAGTGCACTATGGGATGTGATTACTGTGGTGAGATCAAACATTCAGCACAGGAATGCAGGCACAGAAAGCCAATACAATGCCATCAGTGTGGTAGCTTTGGACACAAAGCCAACACTCACACTAGATTTATGGAATAGGAAAAGAGCAATGAGGCCATCTCAATTCCACAAGAAGACTCTATTCAGCAGGAGGACCAATCTATCTATCAAGGACTGTCCTATACACTGGACATCCCATGTCAAAACAGATTTGATGATCCCCTTGCTGATGCATGTTCTGAATGTGGAACCTTAAAAGATACTTATACATATTCCAAGAGGAACAATAGTTCAGATTTATGCAATGATTATAAAAGTAGAAAATGCAGTTGTAGAAAAGCTGATTTTTTTAATACAGTAATGATAGTTATAATGATGATCACTGTGAATATAGTTTTAATACTTTCAATGCCTCCTTGAGTGCCTCTAATAGCATTGATATTAGTCTCATGAATTTAGGAGTTTCTACCAGATATTTGCACATAGGTCATTTAAATATTCAGGGTTTTCGAGGAAAGATTGATCAAGTGAAGTTACTGTTAACCTCTCCAAATAATAATATCCATTTATTTGGACTCTCGGAAACAATGTTAACAGAAAATCAGGGTGAAACTTTCTTATATATTAATGGCTATGAAAAACCTTATCGTAAAGATAGGAAAGCAGGCAATGGTGGGCTCCTTGTGTTTGTTAAAACCGGTACTATTTGTAAAAGACGGGAAGATCTAGAAATACAGGAAATAGAATCCATTTGGCTACAGATCACTCCAGAAAAAGCAAAGCCCTATTTAGTAGGTTTTGTCTATAGACCCCCATCATCACATACTGATTGGTGTGAATATTTGAACTTCAAGTAGATAAAATTTCAATTGAAGAGAAAGAATTTTACATTGTAGGTGATATAAATAGAGACCTTCTCAATGATCAAATAAAAAGGAATTGGATAAAATTTATTGATTCGTTAGGTATGGAGCAACTAGTAAATGAACCCACCAGAGTAACATCTATAAAACACTTATAGATCATATTTATACCAATACAAAAGAAAATGTTTTGGAAGTAATGGTTCCAAAGATTGGTATAAGTGATCACTTTCCAATGTTTTTAACACGTAAAGTCAATGGCAAATCAACAAAAAATAATATCCATCAATCCATTACTTTCAGTCCTTTAAAAACTTTGATACTGTTAAATTCCTAGAAGATTTAAAACAGATTCCATGGAATACAGTCCAAATCTTTGACGATATTGGTGATCTTTAAGATACTTGGACAGATCTGTTCATCAATATAGTGGACAAGCATGCCCCTTTAAAAACACACAGGATAAAGAAAGATCATCACCCAGTCTGGATCTCCCCAGAAATTTTAGAAGCAATAAAGCAAAGAGACCAACTAAAATCAGTAGGAAATCAAACTGAATATAGAGTTTGGAGGAATAAAGTTCATAAAATGATACATCAAGCCAAACAAGCGTACTACAAAAAAGTGCTGGATGAAAACCGAAATAACCCGAAAGCTATCTGGAAAGTCTTTACAGGTTTTGATGCAGGCAAATGTAAGCGTAAAGCTGAAGTTTTATCCCTCAATCATGAGGGCATTTATAATGATAATCCAAAGGACATCTCGGATATTTTTAACAACTTTTTTGTTCAAATTGCTGAAAAACTTAAAGAACCACAAAACTTCATCTGATCATCTTGAACTCAAACCTTTTTTGTGCTAAAAAAAACTACAAAACAATATAAAATTTGAAATTCCTGAAATGAGTCCAGAATTTGTGTTGAAATATATTAAAACAATGTATGTTTGTAAAGCTACAGGACTTGATATGATTGGACCAAGGCTACTAAAAGTGGCTGCACCTGCAATTGTAGAGAGTATAGCTTTCATTTGTAATGAAAGTATTAGGTCTAATAAATTTCCATAAACATGGAAAACTGCCAAGGTTATATCATTGCATAAAGCAGGAACAAAAGATGATATAAATAACTACAGACCCATATCTATCCTTCCTTGTCTCTCCAAATTACTAGAAAAACATGTACATGATTCTTTTCTCAACTATTTAAACATTTATGATCTTATTCATGATAATCAGTCTGGCTTTCGCCAAAATCACTCCTGTGAAACTGCACTTGTATCTTTGATTGATAAATGGCTGAAAGCGTTAGATCAAGGAGAAATGGTAGGCACTATTATGGTTGATTTTCGTAAAGCTTTTGATCTTGTAAACCATGAAATTTTACTTGAAAAACTAAAGATTTATCAATGCAGTGAAAACTCCCTAAACTGGTTTACTTCTTACTTAACCGATAGAGTGCAAAAAGTATCTTTAAATGGTCAACTTTCTGAAAGTAAAAATATTAATTGTGGTGATCCACAAGGCTCAATCCTTGGATCTTTGTTATTCATTCTATTTATCAACGATTTACCTCTTAAGATTGGAACTTCAATTTCTTCCACTGACCTCTATGCAGATGATACTACACTTTCTGAGATTGGTAAAACCAAACCGGTACTTGAAAATAACTTACAAGATGCTCTCAACAGACTTCAAGTATGGTGCAAGGAAAACAGTATGATCATAAATACAGAAGAAAAAAACGAAAGCCCTACTAGTTACAACACAACAAAAACGACCAAGACTAGATAGCGACAAACTTCGTGGCTTTTCTTTGGACAATGTGAGCCTTAATATGACCTCTCAAGATAGAATTCTTGGTGTATTCGTAGATAACAATCTTACATGGTCAATTCACATTAAACACATTTCAAAAAAGGTTAATTCTTATCTTTGTGTGGCGTTGCCCGACCCAAAATTAAATTAGAACCATGTGTTATCAAGCAAGTCGGACAAGCCACTGTTTATTGTTGCACATGACCGCAGGCTAACACCATCCCTTACGTAAGTTTGCCATAGTTAAGAGAGGAAACTGACCAAGGCCTGTCAGAAGTGTAATTAGCACCTTGGGCTGGAAGGATGTTTTGGACATCAAAGAAGCTGCCAGAAGGAGTGGGCGTGCCTTATCTTCTGGATACGCTGACGGACCGCCAGATTGAATAAGTCGAGTGGATAGGGTCCCAGCGCTACCCAATCAGAATCGAGGAAGGGGTGGGACCCTGATTTATTTTAAAATATAATATTTTTAACCGGCCGGCTAGCTTTAGTTTCCGATTACCCGTTAAGGAGGATTGTCGGTAAATAATTGGAACTCCGTAGCCATACGTTAATTGGCGGAAATACCTTAGAACAGAATTCTAAGTGGAGCTTCTAGAAAGGAAGCTTCGAGGGACAGACTAGTGAGTGGTCCCAGTGTCTCCGTTATAGACGGAAGAAAGAAAAGGAAAGAGGGAAACCTGGAGAGGAAGTTTCGTGGGACAGACCAGTGAAAGTGGTCCCAATAGTCTTGATAGAGAAACGGAAGGAAAGTGAAGGGAGGAGATAAATCGGGAGAGGTGAAATTCAGGAAGAGCGGAAGGATAGGATAATAGATGAGTACAACCAAAGGCCAGGTGGAAAATCGAACTCACACTGAAAATCATAAGATGAAATAGGCTATCACTTAGAGGACAAGTGATTGTGTGACATTTAACTTTATAGGTTTCATTAAATTGTTATTATTGAATTTCATCTTCGTGTTATATATATATATATATATATATATATATATATATATATATATATATATATATATATATATATATATATATATATATATATATATATATATATATATATAACTGGGGGCTCAGAGCCGTATACCTATTTGGTCTTTAATCTAAATTTAAATTCACTAGCCAGGTGAAACTTCCATAATATTTTAATTAATATTGTGGAAGTACACCACCCCAACCTTTGCAGAACGCCACACTTTGGCTACTGAGAAAAATCAAAACATACATTCCTCTTCAGTATAGGGTCATCTTTTATAAAAGTTACATTCAGCCATATCTGGACTACTGTAATGTAATTTGGGGTAATACCTCTAATTCAAACAACAGCACTTTTAAGAGGGCTTGCCATTTAATTCTAGATCAATGTATAGACAATTTTCAGGATGCAATAAAATAATATAAAGTTTTTGAAAATACATGAAAGAATATTTCTTAGAAAATCCAAATTGATGTATAAAGTATCCAGATCCATTCCTGTCTATCTAAGCAATATCTTTCACCAAAGAGATGCTGATGGTACTCCAAAATTTAAGGTCCATAAGAACAAACAATTACATTTTATTAAGGCCAAAGAAGGAATTGTTTAAAAAAAGTTTTCAATATTCTGGTCCAGTAGTATGGAACAACATTCCCAGCGACACAAGGCAGGCTCCTAGCATTTCTTCTTTTCATAATCAATGTCTTAAATGGATGAAATCTTTAGAAAATTGAACAGTGCTAGTACCACAAAAAAAATACTGCCTGCTTGTCTGTTTCAAAGCTGAATGTTTCAACGCAGAATGATATATTCTTTTTAATATGTTTATGTTTATATAGATGCATGTGCATGTGTTCCAAGCTTGATACTTGAAATTTAAAATTCATTAATTATTTAGTGTCGAGCCAGACTCTTCACATCATGTTGTATGTATTGTATATATTGTACATAACAGATAGAAGGCCTCAAGGTAGATTAGTTCTGTAACTAACTGAGTTACCTTCTCTAAATAAAGTCTTTATTATTATTATTATTATTATTATTATTATTATTATTATTATTATTATTATTACTTTAGCAAAGTCACCTGGGTATATTTATTTTGAAATTATTTTACAAAGGAGAGGAATTTAGCCCTGGAATTTAATAATTCTAATGGAGAAGAGTACGATCCTAAGTTTAGGAATTAGACTGTGAGGAAACCAGTGTTCTCTATAGCTCAAGAAGAAAATACAATATCTCAAGTAAGCTCAGACTTGAGATAGGGTGTTCAATCAATCTAATTTCCTTTTTGGTTAAATTCTAACTTATAATAATTTGATAAACAATACAAAGATTAACCTTCTCCAAATTTATTTATAAATATATAAAAAGGGAAAACATGGAAACAAACACTATTTATAGCACTCATGGGAAGACAAGGAAAACATTACACTCCTTTAGCCATATTTCGGAAAACGGTGTTCCTCAACAACTCAAACCAGCTATATATGCTGGGGAGAGTTAACGAGGACCCCCCCACCCCCAGTCTTTAGAGATTTATAGTGATATAATTAAATTCATAACAGAAATAATGGCTAAAAGAAATGAAGAAATATGTATCCCAGACAGTTAATATAAGACCTTAAGCTTTTATACACAGGTTACATAACATAATTACATAATTCTCTGGAAAGCCAGCATGGCTAGTTGTAAGACACCAGTTATAGAGTGTAATTTAGTTATTATAAGATCCTGGGGTATATTATTATTTTAAATACTCTTTTGTTAAACTATTTACATTCATAAATTAAATAAAATTAGGATTATAGTCTTTGCGGTCATTTACCGCAGGCCTATCTCCTATATTCCATTCTCCCTTAGCGAAGAATAACTTTTAAGTTTTACAGCCTTGACCGCAAGCTTATAGCGGCTCTATACATGTTGACTAGACTGAAACACTCGCTAGGTAAAAAGACAATTATAACAGGCTATACGCGTTATAAGATTGTTTCTGTATTACAAGTCATTTGATATACATGTGCACAGGTTTATGTAACAGAATTACATAATATTCTGGAAAGCCATCAAGGCTAGTTGTAAGACTCCAGTTATAGAGTGTAGTTTTAGTTACCATAAGATCCTGTATTAATAATGAATAAAATAATCTTGACTTAAATACTCTCTGTGAAAAGTTTGCACTCATAAATTAAATAAAACTAGGCTTATAATCTTTACGGTAATTTACCGCAAACATATCCAGTCTCCATTCTCCACTATGGTTGAATAACTTTTAGTAGCTCTACAGTTTTGACCGCAAGCTTATTGCGGCTCCATACTTGTTGACTATACAGAAACTCAGGTTTACAGCGTTTGGCATTGAATCTCATTCTAACGCTCCCCGTAGCGTGGGCTATACACGTGACCCAATTTTAGACTTTGTTGTTATTTTTATTTCTGATAATAGAAAATATACTTACAGACAATATACAAAATATATACAACTACATTTAAATAAAAGGAGAAACTAATTGATAGCAATAAAAGGAATGAGTCATTTATGACTTTAACACTTAACAACTAATAAAACTGATTAAAAATAAAAGTCGTTATCTTTCGAAAGAACCATCTTCTTCCTCTAATGCTTAAGTGTACTACGTCCAAATGAAGATAAGTGCTATGGAAACCCTGGTTTCCTATGAAATACAATCCCAGGATAGAAATCACAAACTGGAATAACTCTGCATTTATCCATCGAACCCTTCGATTATATTGACCCAATGAAATCCATCGTGGTCTACATCGAGACAAAAAAGCACCCACAAGAATATATCTGACCCCCATCTGGAGATAACTTCTACACAACTCACATAACTGACTTAGAATTTCTGAGGGATGCTTTATCCCAACCTCATTCTCTCCAATCTGAATGAATATAATATCTGGAATAGGATCAGGCAACTCTTGATTTAAAAACGTAGTTATATGTGCTCCGGACACTCTTATTAAAAAGTCATGTGGTATCCTACATGTGTTGAAAAGCGAAACATCTGTGTTCAATCTAGCAATTATGCTGTGTCCTACAAGTAACAAAAGCATCTTCTATAGAGAAATTCAAAACAGACTGTCTAATATTATTACTATCTATCTATCTATCTATCTATCTATCTATCTATCTATCTATCTATCTATCTATCTATCTATCCCTTAGTCTTGCCGACCGCTGGGGCACCACTGATGACCTGACAACCAGCTTCCTCCATTCCAATCTGTTCTCTGATATTCTCACTGTGTCACTCAACTTCAGTCCTGTCCACTCTGAGATGTTATCCTCCCATCTTTTCCTCTGTCTTCCTCTCCTTCGCCCTACCTGCACAGTACATTGCATGATTATCTTAGCAAGCCCTGTTGATCGTGTGACATGTCCATACCATTTCATTTTGCGCTTCTTCACAATGGTCAATAGCTCTTTATAGGGCCCAATTGCTTGCTTAATTCTGTTTCCCACTTCCTCATTCGTGACATGATCTCTATATGTAATGCCAAACAACCTTCGAAAGGATCTCATTTCAACAGCTTGTATCCTTTCGAGATCCGCTGTGAGAGTCCATGATTCACAGGCATATAGGAATACAGATGCAACCAAGGAGCGCATCAGTCTGATTTTTGAGCTGACTGAGGTGTTTCTGTCTTTCCAAACTGTCTTCAGCCTTGCCATTACTGTTATTGTCAGCGCAATCCTGGACAATATTTCTGGTTTCGATCCCTCGTCTGCCACGATGGCTCCTAAGTACTTGAATCTATTAACTGTTTCCAGTTTTTGGCCTCTAATCATGATGTCAGTGCTGATGCCACTGGTGTTGTTGGTCATCAATTTGGTCTTCTCAGCAGTGATTTCCATACCAAAAGCAGTAGCTGTCCTGTTCAGTTTTTCCACCAACTGAGCTAGCTTCTCCTCATTTCCTGCAAGGCCATCGATGTCATCAGCAAAGCGCAGATTCGTTATTATTCTGCCTCCAATACTGACAGTTCCTTCATGGTCTTCCAGTGCATTTGTCATGATTCTTTCAAGGAAGATGTTGAAGAGAGTAGGTGAAAACAAGCAGTCCTGTCTGACTCCCACAGTTGTCCTAAACCAATCTCCTATTTGACCATTGAAGCGTACTGCGCTGGTGGCCTTGCTGTAAAGGCTTTCTATGACTTTGATCAGGTTAGCATTGATGTTGTACAGCTTCATGGTGGACCAAAGGGCTGCATGCCATACCCTATCAAACGCCTTCTTAAAATCTATAAAGACATGATCAAGGTCTTGTTGGTGCTGGAGGTATTTCGCACATATTATTCTCAGGTTGAATATCTGTTCAGTTGTGCGTCGCCATGGTCTGAAGCCTGCCTGTTCTTCAGCTATGATTTCCTCTGTCCGCGGCTTCAGTCTGTTTAATATGATTTTTAGCATGACATTGCATGGGTGGCATATAAGACTGATCGTACGATAGTTCTGACATTGCTGCAAGTTGCCTTTTTTGGGAGAGTTACAAGTGACTGAGTCCATGGTGTTGGCCATTACCCTGTCTGCCAGATCTTGTTGCAGATTGTTAGTAGGGCGCTTATCATGGATTCACCCCCTTGTTGGACTAGTTCCGCAGGGATGTTGTCTACTCCTGCTGCCTTCCTTTTTTCAATGATTTCACTGCAGCCTCTACTTCTTTTCGTAGGATGGGGTAGTTGTCAGTGTTGGTCACTGATGGGGTGTTGAGTGTGTCTGGGTCCCCTGTAGGTCTGTGGTTGTACAGGTCTGAGCAGTATTCTGTCCATCTCTTAAGAATATCTTTTTCTTCTGTAAGACAATTCCCTCCCTTATCTTGAATGATGGAGGATCGTCCTTGTTTTACACTGGTCAGGTCTTTCACCAGTTGGTATGCTTTTTTTTCTATTATTTTCTTTAAATTGTTTTCTATATCTTTACACTGTTCTTCAATCCATCTCCCTTGCCTTTTTCATGCTTTTCTTGATAACCTGGTTGATTTCCTTGTATCGTTTTGCTCCTTCTGACTTTTTCTTCTTTAGCTCTCGCCGCTTGTCACACAGATCAAGTATATCAGTTGTAACCCAAGGTTTCTTTGGTCGTCGATGTTTGCCAAGGATCTCTCTGGCTGTTTGGGTCACTGCTATGTTAAATGTGTCGATCAATGCGTCTATAACTGTGTTCTCTGCACTAAGAAGTAACAGTGGTGCAAAGTTTCCTCCTACCCTTGCCTGGAAGGCTTCCAATACCTCTGGGTCTTTTAGCTTGTCAAGGTTGAACTTGATTCTTGTGGGGCCCTCTTTGTTGACTTTTTTTTAGACGTAGTCGGAGGGTCATCATCACTAAGTCATGGTCACTTCCAATGTCTGCTCCTGGAAACTTCTTGTCTTGGCAATGTTTACGCTGGTGTGGAAACGTCTCTTCACCATGATATAATCAATCTGGTGATGGTGTTCTCCATTCGGGCTATGCCAGGTCCACCTTCTGGATGCTTTGTGTGGGCCAAACGTGTTCATCAGTTTCAGATCATTGAAGCTGGAAAATTCCAGGAGACTTCAGCCTCTGTCGTTGGTCTCTGCATTGCAGTAGCGTCCACATATGCCTTTCCAGTTATCAACGGCATCCTCTCCTAATTTGGCATTCCAGTCTCCTTGCACAACAAGAATGTCTTTCTTTGGGGTCTGGTCCAGGACTTCTTGCAGATGGTCGTAAAAATCCTCTAATTCTTCATCATCATCGTCTGTAGTTGGAGCGTAAGCTTGCACAATGGTGATGTTGAGTGGTGTTGCCCTAAAGCGTATGGTGATAAGCCTGCTGGAGACTGGCCGACAACTCATGACAGTGTTCACGGTATCTTTGTGGACGAGGAATTCGACACCATGTTCATGTTTATCATCTCTGCCAGAGTAGTATAGTTTATGGCCATCATGTGTTGATGTTTCCCCAAGGTTCTTCCATCGTACTTCGCACAGTCCCAGGATGGTCCAATGGTATCTGTTCATTTCGTGTGTCAGTTCCTCTACCTTTCCAGGCGTTCTTAATGTTCTGATGTTCCACGTACTAATGCTGATATTGTTTCTGATTCGGAGTTTTGGTGGTGATCGTGCACCAGTAGCACACGTAACACCTCTGCCCTGCTGCAAGACAAAAGGCGCGGTCCCTGTTCCGGGCGACCACCGATCCGGTATGGGTGGAGGCAAAGTTGTCATTGCATGTGGTGTGTCTTGGGCAATGAACCTGGCGGAGCCAATCCCTCTCCAGGCTGTTGACCATAGCCGAACTCCATTTTACTACCATTTTATATATATATATTTATATATATATATATATATATATATATATATATATATATATATATATATATATATATATATATATATATTAAAATAAATATTTTTTAATTTAAATTTAACATCATGCACTTCATTTTATACTATAGTTACAGATATTGCCATAATGTCAACTTTCTCACCCTCTTCTGACTCTGAACCTTTTTCATTTGAGGGATGACCTGATGTAGAGCAAGACCTTCATGTTAAGGACTATTAAGAGGGTATCATATACCATGTGAATCATTTAAATTCAACCAATTTCACAATAACATTTTTGATTTTCTAGATTTTTCCATCAGTTTCTGGAACAAATTAAAAAGGAATTCACTTTTGATTCATCCCAGTCCAAGTTTATTACTACAACACATGCTGATGGGCTAAAATGTGTACTTCTTTTTAATTGTGCTGCAAGTCTCATAAAAGTTAGAGGTTTAGGGTCAATAAAATGGAAAGATAAGAACTTCATCATAATGGCTACTAATCTATTTTTAGAATCCCCTACCAGTGAGGATAGATTCAATTCCAGATGTTTATCAGATATAGTGGACTCAAATGAGAGTTGTGGTCATAGCAACCAAGAATTATCTGATGAGAGAGCTGACCCACTTTCTAGGGTTCCTGCAATGAATAGCACTCCAACTATGACCCCTACAGAGGGCCCTACTAGAGATCACATACAGCGGTCTCCATGTATGTGTAATACTGACCTGCTGTTGACTGTTATACAAACACTCCAGAAGCTAGTAGGCAAGATGCAAAAACAGATTGACAAGCTAATAAATGAAAAGGTTACATTAGCTGCCCAGCGAGAGAGAGAGAGAGAGAGAGAGAGAGAGAGAGAGAGAGAGAGAGAGAGAGAGAGAGAGACCTGTGACTATCAGGAGACATTCACAAACCATTGGTCCTATACCTATGTCTCTTAATAAAAGTGTACAGACACCTTAAGTATTGCCAAAAGAAAACCCAGTGCAGTTTTCCAACTCTGTCACTCATTCAGCAAGAAGTAATAAAGCACCATACAAACCAATATCAATACAAAGTAAACATAGTACTTTGCCTTCTATCAGCAAAGATAACATCCTCCTTATTGGTAGTTCCGTTTTACATGGAATTAACAACAGAGGACTGAGGTACTGTGTTAGAAAGCATGCCATTTTCGGTGCCAAAATACAGTCAATACTGGAAGATATAAACATATATGATCTCTCCAAGTTTACTAAAATAGTACTGTATATTGGAGGCAACAATGCCAGTGAAGGGACTGATCTAGAACTTTTTGAAGAACTATATGACCAATTACTTAATTACATTCATAAGCAAAATCTAAGATGTCAGGTTGCATTATGTGAAATGGCCCCGAGGGGAGATTGTGATGTGTTAGATATCAATGAGATCATCCGAAGGCTGGCAAGTGAATGTAAGTGTGATATTGTTTATAATTACACGAGTTTCCTGGATGAAAAGGGACAAGTGATACAACATCTGTTTGGAAAAAGAGATAAGATCCACCTGTTTTCCAAAGGGTGGAAAAGCTGGCAAAAAATATAAATGCAGTTATTCATGTAGTCTGGTCTTACAGTCACATTACAAACTTCATCCGTACCCATAAACCCAATGTAGGTCAAAACAACATCAGACAATATGGTCAGCCATATCAATACAGGCAGTACACTATGGGATGTGATTACTGTGGTGAGATCAAACATTCAGCACAGGAATGCAGGCACAGACAGCTAATACAATGCCATCTGTGTGGTAGCTTTGGACACAAAGCCAAAACTCACACTAGATTTATGGAATAGGAAATGGGCAATGAGGCCATCTCAATTCCACAAGAAGACTATATTCAGCAGGAGGACCAATCTATCTACCAAGGATTGTCCTATACACTGGGCATCCCATGTCAAAACAGATTTGATGATCCCCTTGCTGATGCATGTTCTGAATGTGGAACCTTACAAGCTACTTATACATATTCCAAGAGGAACAATAGTTCAGATTTATACAATGATTATAAAAGTAGAAAATGCAGTTGTAGAAAAGCTGATTTTTAAAACACAGTAATGATAGTTATAATGATGATCACTGTGAACATAGTTTTAATACTTTCAATGCCTCCTTGAGTGCCTCTAATAGCATTGATATTAGTCTCATGAATTTAGGAGTTTCTAGCAAAGGTTTACACATATGTCATTTAAATATTCAGGGTTTTCGAGGAAAGATTGATCAAGTGAAGTTACTATTAACCTCTCCAAAGAATAATATCCATTTATTTGGACTCTCGGAAACAATGTTAACAGAAAATCAGGGTGAAAATTTCTTATATATTAATGGCTATGAAAAACCTTATCGTAAAGATAGGAAAGCTGGCAGTGGTGGGCTCCTTGTGTTTGTTAAAACCGGTACTATTTGTAAAAGAAGGGAAGATCTAGAAATACAAGAAATAGAATCCATTTGGCTACAGATCACTCCAGAAAAAGCAAAGCCCTATTTAGTAGGTTTTGTCTATAGACCCCATCATCACATACTGATTGGTGTGAATATTTGAACTTCAAGTAGATACAATTTCAATTGAAGAGAAAGAATTTTACATTCTATGTGATATAAATAGAGACCTTCGCAATGATCAAAAAAACGGGAATTGGATAAAATTTATTGATTCTTTAGGTATGGAGCAACTAGTAAGTGAACCCACCAGAGTAACATCTACCTCTAAAACACTTATAGATCATATTTATACCAATACAAAGGAAAATGTTTTTGAAGTAATGGTTCCAAAGATTGGTATAAGTGATTACTTTCCAATGTTTTTAACACGTAAAGACAATGGCAAATCAACAAAAAATAATATCCATAAATCCATTACTGATAGGTCCTTTAAAAACTTTGATACTGTTAAATTCCTAGAAGACCTAAAACAGATTCCTTGGAATACAGTCCAAATCTTTGAGGATATTGATGATGGTTAGTTCATAAAATGATACATCAAGCCAAACAAGCTGTACTTGCAATTGTAGAGAGTATAGATTTCATTTGTAATGAAAGTATTAGGTCTAATAAATTTCCATAAACATGGAAAACTGCCAAGGTTATACCATTGCATAAAGCAGGAACAAAGATGATATAAATAACTACAGACCCATATCTATCCTTCCTTGTCTCTCCAAATTACTAGAAAAACATGTACATGATTCTTTTCTCAACTATTTAAACATTTATGATCTTATTCATGATAATCAGTCTGGCTTTCGCCAAAATCACTCCTGTGAAACTGCACTTGTATCTTTGATTGATAAATGGCTGAAAGCGTTAGATCAAGGAGAAATGGTAGATCAAGGAGAAATGGTAGGCACTATTATGGTTGATTTTCGTAAAGCTTTTGATCTTGTAGACCATGAAATTTTATTTGAAAAACTAAAGATTTATCAATGCAGTGAAAACTCCCTAAGCTGGTTTACTTCTTACTTAACCGATAGAGTGCCAAAAGTATCTTTAAATGGTCAACTTTCTGAAAGTAAAAATATTAATTGTGGTGGTCCACAAGGCTCAATGCTTGGACCTCTGTTATTCATTCTATTTATCAACGATTTACCTCTTAAGATTGGAACTTCAATTTCTTCCACTGACCTCTATGCAGATGATACTACACTTTCTAAGATTGGTAAAACCAAAACGGTACTTGAAAATAACTTACAAGATGCTCTCAACAGACTTCAAGCGAAAGTCCTACTAGTTACAACACAACAAAAACGAGCAAGGCTAGATAGCGACAATGGACAATGTGAGCCTTAATATGACCTCTCAAGATAGAATTCTTGGTGTATTCGTAGATAACAATCTTACATGGTCTATTCACATTAAACACATTTCAAAAAAGGTTAATTCTTATCTTTGGCTACTGAGGAAAATCAAAACATACATTCCTCTTCAGTATAGGGTCATCTTTTATAAAAGTTACATTCAGCCATATCTGGACTACTGTAATGTAATTTGGGGTGATACCTCTAATTCAAACATAACAACACTTATACGGCTCCAAAAGAGGGCTTGCCATTTAATCCAAGATCAATATATAGACAATTTTCAGGATGCATGAATAATATAAGGATTTTAACAATACATGAAAGAATATTCTTAGAAAATCCAAATTGATGTATAAAGTATCCAGAAAATCCATTCCTGTCTATCTAAGCATTATCTTTCACCAAAGAGATGCTGATGGTACTCCAAATTTAAGGTCCATAAGAAGAAAAAATTACCTTATACCAAGGCCAAAGAAGGAATTGTTTAAAAAAAGTTTTCAATATACTTGTCCAGTAGTATGGAACAACATTCCCAGCGACACAAGGCAAACTCCTAGCATTTCTTCTTTTCATAATCAATGTCTTAAATGGATGAAATCTTTAGAAAATTGAACAGTGCTAGTACCGCAAAAAAAATACTGCCTGCTTGTCTGTAATTTTGTATCATTTTCAACGCTGAATGTTTCAACGCAGAATGATATATTTTTTTTATATTTTTATGTTTTCATGCATGTGCATGTGCATGTGTTCCAAGCTTGATACTTGAAATTTAAAATTCATTAATTATTTAGTGTCGAGCCAGACTCTTCACATCATGTTGTATATATTGTATATATTGTACATAACAGATAGAAGGCCTCAAGGTAGATTAGTTCTGTAACTAATTGGGTTACCTTTTCTAAATAAAGTCTTCATTATTATTATTATTATTATTATTATTATTATTATTACTTTAGCAAAGTCACCTGGGTATATTTATTTTAAAATTATTTTACAAAGGAGAGGAAATTAGCCCTGGAATTTAATAATTTTAAGGGAGAAGAGTACGATCCTAAGTTTAGGAATTAGACTGTGAGGAAACCAGTGTTCTCTATAGCTCTAGTAGAGAATACAATATCTCAAGTAAGCTCAGACTTGAGATAGGGTGTTCAATCAATCTAATTTCCTTTTCAGTTTAATTCTAACTTATAATAATTTGATAAACAAAACAAAGCTTAACCTTCTCCAAATTAATTTATAAATATATAAAAAGGGTAAACATGGAAACAAACACTATTTATAGCACTCATGGGAGGACAAGGAAAACATTACACTCCTTTAGACATATTTCGGAAAACTAAGGTGTTCCTCAACAACTCAAACCAGCTATATATGCTGGGGAGAGTTAACGAGGACCAACACCCCTCTCCCCCCAGATCTTTCCGTAGTAGTTATCTACGCAATCTAATATGTCTTTGTTGTTTTTAAATGTTGTTTCATTTTCTTGACGTTAATCTAATATTTGTATGTTTCGCTCACTGGACAACAAATTTTTACAAAAGTCATGTTACTGAAATAAAATTAGTCAATTCTTATCAATTTTTATGTGATAAACACGAATATGACAGTCAAATTGCAAAATTGGCTCTAGTTGTTTTGTAATCTGCAAGAAATTAATGTTTACATAACGAAATGCATTCCAATAGTAAAAGGTCAACTGCAATAGCCTACCTATAAAAAATCAAGTCATTGACTACATCTTAGGTTTCTTCGCCTGTCTCTTGTACAGCTGTTCGGGAGCATCTCTGAGGAGTGTCCAGCAGTAGTCAGCCAGCATTGTAGTGGACCATTTTCCTTGGTATCTTTGTTCCATTGTTGCGATATCTTGATGAAAACGTTCGCCGTGTTCATCACTAACAATACCACAGTTGCTAGGAAAGAAATCCAAATGGGAATGAAGGAAGTGAATCTTTAGAGACATATTGCAGCTAAGTTTCTTATACTTCATCAACATGTCTTCTACGAGTTCCTTATAGTTTTCTGCCCTAACATTTCCGAGGAAGTTTGTAGAAACTAGGCGAAAAGCATTCCATGCTTGTTTCGCGTCACCTTCCAGCAAGTTGTTGAACCGGTCATCTTTGAAAAGCTCTCGAATCTGAGGAACCACAAAAACTCCTTCTTTAATCTTTGCTTCGCTGAGTCGAGGGAATTTTTCATGCAGGTATCGGAATGCTGGCAAAGTCCGGTCAATGGCTTTCACGAAGTTCTTCATCAAACCTAGTTTGATGTGAAGGGGTGGTAGCAAGATTTTCTGAGCCTCAACCAGAGCTGGGTGTTGGATATTTTTCTCTCCAATGGCTACATTCTGCCTGTGAGTCCATTCCTTCCTCATGTAGTGCATTTCCCTTGCTCGGCTATCCCACTTGCATAAGAAACACATGTATTTTGTATATCCTTGCTGCAGTCCCATTAAAAGGGCAACTACCTTCAAATCACCACAGAGGTGCCAGCTGTACTTGTTATACTCAATGGAATTCAGTAGCTGCCTTAAGTTATCGTATGTCTCTTTCATGTGGACAGCATACGCTACTGGAATAGATGGAAGAATGTTTCCATTGTGCAAAAGCACAGCCTTGAGACTCAGTTTCGAAGAGTCCACAAATAGTCTCCATTCTTGTGGGTCATGAGTGATTTTTAAAGCAATAATGAGGCCCTCAATATCGGAACAGAATATCAGATTACTTTCCTTTCTGAAGAAAGGCTCCACTTGCTGGTGGCGCTTTCGATATGCAGTAATTGTGACATCTTCTTCTAGAAGATTCCATTGTTGGAGTCTTGATCCTAGCAATTCTGCCTTGTTCTTTCATAAGTCCAAATCACGAATCAGGTCATTTAGTTCTTCCTGTGTTATTCTGTGTGGGGTTGATGATGCACCACAGTGAAAATCTGGATCACTGCATGCTGATGGACCAGGAGAAGAACAGGTCGACTCACCTTTGTCTTCGTCAGATGAATCAAGAGAATATTCTGCTGGAGGTTCTGGAATAGGAAGTCCCTTACCATGTGGAACTGGTCTCAATGCAGACGGAATGTTTGGGTAGACTATTCTCGACTTCTTTCGCTTCGTTATTCCGCTGGAAAGAGGAGGAACCAAGCAGAAGTAACAGTCATTTAGGTGGTTGCTTGGCTCTCTCCACACCATTGGGACTGCAAACGGCATTGATGACCTTTTGCAATTCAACCACTGTGAAAGCTGTGTTGTACATGTAGCACAGCATATATGCGGAGCCCAAGGCTTGTCTTGGTCACCAACCTTGCATCCGAAGTAAAGATGATATGCCTTCTTCACTTGAGAATTGATACTTTTCTTCTGGTTGGCAAATGTCACTTCCCCACAAATATAGCAAAAATTGTCCGCGGTATTAACACACTTTCGAGGCATTACTGTTCTTTATTGTACGTAAATGGATAAAATAATAAGTTTTATGTAAGAGTAGCTTGAACTGTCTCGCACAACGTCTAAAATATTTTAAATGCTGAACCTATCTGATTGGGCTTTATATAGTACACTGCTTACGTCAGCTTCAGCAGCCGCCTGGCATTAGTATAATAGGCCTACACATGTATAGTACACAGCTGACGTCAACTTACTTCAGCAGCCGCATGGCATTAGTATTGCATTGCATCAGAAAATGATGCAATCAGCTGTGGATGATGTGAGCATGATGGTATTATGCAATGTTACATCATTATTCCGGATGTTGCTGCAGTCCTACTGGAGAAATTTACACAGTGAAACATAGAAAATGAGGTATATGAATATCTTCAAAACGAGAGCCAATAAAAAAATTTCACGGTTATATTCGTGTTCGGCACACCAAAATACTACAGATTAGGGCCTTTTCAAGTCAGTAATGATTTCACTGTTGACCAGTGTAGCAACAATATATATATATATATATATATATATATATATATATATATATATATATATATATATATATATATATATCCCTACCTTTTTCATATAATTTTCGTATTTAACTACCCTAATTTTGATCTCTTGTGTGATTTGTTTTTCGAATTCTTCTCATTAATTTTGTATGTTATTTCTGATTTAGTTAAGGCTGGTTTATTTTTATTTTTGTTTAGATATTCCCATTGAATCCACTGTTTATAGAGTTTCTTAATTTTGATATAATATTCAGTTATTGTTTGAATTTCATTGTCTTACATTTTCCCAATCCCTCATTATTTTCCTGTTGGTGTGCTTTTAGCGTGTTGATGTGTATTCCTATAGTTTTAATTCTTTATCTTTTGAAAAGCTATTGTTCAAAGTTTCAAACCCTCTGTCCCCATTTGAGTGTATTTGGGATTTTTATTACACATGAAACTAAGTTATGATAAGATATTATTTATTTTAGTTATATGCGTTAGATTCACAGATATATAGAAAAGGACAATTCTACTTCCCTTAGTGTGGTCAAATATAAAAGTATATTCTTTTTTATCATTATTTAACAATCTGTATACATCTATTACGTTATTTGTTTTTGGAAAGGTTTCCACCCATTTACTTACGTGTCTGTCTTTTATCGTCAATTGGTCACTTTTGTCTGTTTCATTTCCGATCCAATTAATATCCCCCACCCCCCATAATACAAGGTTCTAAACAAATTTTTGTGTATAATGGTTTCGAGACTGGAAAAATCTTATTTGACGTGCGTTTTTCCCAAGTGGGACATAAATATTGACAAGGTTATAATTATTTAGTTTGAATTGGACTAAGCGTCCTTTTATCTGGTTTGGTGTTTTTATATTTTCACGGATTAATTCCTTGGCGGTTTGCCTACCAATCGCTTACCAATTATTTTTAATTGTTCTATTTTTTTCTCGTAATATATCCAGGCATCCCGTGCGTTTCTTCCATTAGAATTAAGTCGTTTTTGTTTTCAGCACGCATAATACATGTAATGTTTTCAAATTGGTGTCCATAGTCAGGATTCGTAGGTTTAATCCCTCTATTTTGACTATGTATTGCTATTTAGGATATTTATTATTACAGATTTGTTATATATCAAAATTTTTAAAATGTTTTCAAATATTTTATAAAATAAAAGTATTTAGTGGGCAGTTTTCTTTGCTCTGTACCTTTTCTTCATTTGGGCCTGGACCGGCGTTGCCTCATAGTTTCTTCTATTGATAGTTTCTTCTATTTGAGATATGTCTAAGCTTTAGTTACTCTCTTTGGACAGTGTTGTAACTGGTGTAGTTTTCTTTTCGGGAGTTGCACATTTCTCTGATTTGTTTCTCTGCATCTGTGTTAATCTTGCTCTGTTTTTGGCCTTCCTCGTTTTCTGCGGAGCTTGTTTTTCAGCGGAGCTTGTTTCTTCAGCGGGTGCCATTTAACTTCTGAGTTTTCTTCCGATTTTTCTCTACTAGTTTAAATTCTAGGGTGGTGGTTTTCTCTATTATCTCCGGCAGCGCTTGGCTTGGTTCGGTCCCTTTTTTTTTTGCAATGCTTCTGTATGTTCGAGTCTTGTTAGGTGACTTCCTTGGGAGGTGACTTCTGCTGCCACATCGAAAGCATATCCTCTCATTTTGGCAGACCTTATCCTTATACCATGAGCGTATAATAAATCCAAGTCAGTAAAAGAATTGCTGGATCTTTTTGTATCTTCTGGAGATAGTTGAACAATTCTGATCTCTGTAAAGACTAAGGGAAAGCCCCATTATGTAGCCATTACTGCCTTGATAATCTTAACTGCAAATTGTTTCCCCTAGCTTTACTAGACAGAGAGTGAGTGAGAGAGAATTATACTTTTTGAAACTGCATCATTAATCTTGATATATCTTTAAAATACTGTATTTAGTGTTTACATTAAAAAATATTAATTCAGTAAAAGAAAGTAATGCAATTAGAGGAGAAGATTATTGAAAATAAACACAGAAACTGTGAAATGTATTTTTTTAAATGTCTGTTCCTAGCTCTAATTTTTAGAAAATGAGATTGTCTTTCTAATATGCGTCCATGAGGTTGGCTTTTTATGAAAATATATGTTGCCAGTCTGGAATTAAAAAAAAAAACAAATAAGCAAATTATATGACTTATGATTTTTCTCAAGATCCTATATCAAAATCATTTAATGAGCATTTTATTTAAGTACAATAATGTTATATTCATTCTTACATTGAAGAGGCGTAAATAAAAATATATTATGTTTAAAGTTTGGCACGCATTGAATGTTATAATGGGAATTTACTAGAGAAATAGTTTTAATAATTATTTTGCACTCAGGACGACTGATTTTGATCATACATTGCAGGTAACATTCTAAATTCAGAAGGATATAAGATGTTTTCTAGTGATCATCTATACATCGAACCAGGGGCACCGAGTGGCCGAGTGGTCTAAAGCGCTGTCCGTTACGGACCACTGCCATCTCACCTCTGTATGTGTGTGTTCGAGTCTAAGATTCGGCAAATGTAGTTATGTGAGAAAGCTTGCCAGTAGCTTCTCGTGGGTCGGTGGTTCTTTCTGGGGTTTGTCCTTCGGGTTCTTCCTCCACCAGTAATACTGGCCGCCATGTATAGCCTATATTGTGCTGAAAAATGGCGTTAAACCATAAAAAAAAAAAAAAAAAACAATACATCGAACCAGGAAGTTACCTGTGCGGGTTTTTATTGGCTGTAGGCAATCGGTTTGCTTTCCATTCAACAATACAAAACGTTATGAGCCAAACGGAGTCACTTTTGGTGGAGACGTGTATGGGAAGATACGACGAGCCTCTATACAATTCATAAGAAATTAATATTTTTTTTGCTGGATTGAAATGGTGTAATAACGAAGATTCTGGAATGACAATGGATAGGGACAGGCATAATTTGTGCCTTCTTGTGTTGCTTTTCATGGCGACAGTGACTTCTTGGTGCAATGGCGACAAAATGATCTTCAAAACCGGCTTTGAATATCAATACACCTTTGATTCGACGGCTGAATTGGTCAACGTAGGAAAATTTTTGATTAAAGCTAAGGTGACACTGTAATATAATTTAACGATCGTCTCTTTTCGTCTTTTTTCCTTACTCTCATCTCTACTATCAATTTTATCAAAAATTATCTTGTTGGAAGAACAACACTGATATCATTTGTGAAGATGTAAATATGTATAGTTTTAATCGACTTCTAGCAGTCTCTGTGTTAGTCCGAGTTTCCTCTGACTCTTTCCATTCATATTTTGATATTTGGACATTCGTGTTGGGGTGTAGGGTCAGAGCGCATTCCCTATCAAAAAGTTGGAATTCGCCGACACCGTCTGGTCTGGTGTCGGCATGGGGTAGCCGATTAATTGCCTGCCCAGCAAACTTAAACGATCTTTCATCGAGATATTCCTGATTTAAATAGATAGGAATATGATTTATTTTCTAAAAAATCGCGAACATAGCATTCGTTATGTCTTTAACCTGCTGATAGACGAGACGAAAGTACATCGTTGCTGAAATTTGACCTGGATCTAGTCATTTGCATTCTTAGTTACGTGACTGCACAAATCTCGCAACCTACATATCCATGACATCAGAGGTCATATTGTCACGTGCTATCGACAATAAACAAAGTTGTTGTACATATAATTTGAACATTTTATAAAGTAGCCGCTTAATATTTTAAAAAAAAATATAATGCACAATTTATTCTAAGCATATTGATTCTGTGATCAACGACCAGAAACCTGCCAGTATCGCAGATGGGTGGAGAAAACTATTTTCAAGAAGTACCGAGCTCGTGTCAGCGTTGTTGTTGTTTGTAGCACGTGAGACCTTGTACCTTGCAATGCTCTCTGCGTAATGAATCGGTTGCCCTCAAATTGCTGCAACAATTACATTTATTTTTACATTTTTCCGTCGTTGTTTTTGCAATAAATAGTTTGGGAACTTTATTTTTCTTCGTTCTTCAAAACAAAAATTACCTGACGCTCAGTTTTATGTTGGATTTGTTTTCCTACAGCAACACTAGGCATGGCGTATTGTTGATATCACGTGACGGTATGACCTCTGATGTCATGGACATGTAGGTTGCGAGATTTGTGCAGTGTTGTGACTAAGAATACAAATGGCCAGATCCAGGTCAAATTTCAGCAACGATGTATCTTCGTCGAATCTGTCAGCAGTTTAAAGACATAACGAATGCTATGTTCGCGATTTTTTAGAAAATAAATCATATTCCTATCGATTTCAATCTCGATGAAAGATCGTTTAAGTTTTCTGGGCAGGCAATTAAACGGCTACCCCATGCTGACACCAAACGGTGTCGGCGAATTCCAACTTTTTGATAGGGTATGCGCTCTGACCCTACACCCCAACATGAATGTCCAAATATCAAAAAATGGGGCGGAAAGAGTCAGAGGAAACTCGGACTGTCTCTGTGTATGAGCAATGCAGTTTCATTCGTTCTAATCACTGACTCAATCATATATAACACCTGATTTGAAAGACCATCCTTTCTGCTATAAAAGTATGGTCTCTCACGACAGGTGGTCTCTCATAACAGGTCACAATGCTATATAATCCTTAAATTTGCGCATTGAGAATATGGTCTCTCAAGACAGATTGTCTTATATAACAGTGGTCTTTCAAGACAGGTTTCAATGTATATTTCCGTAACATGGAGTGACAATTTCATTTACAATAGAGTTGATAACAAAATAGGATATATGTGAGGTTCTAATTATTTGTTATTAAGTAAACAAATAAAGCCATATTATCTTATTCCAATTAGGCAAATTGATTCGACATATCAGTATGCTCGCAAGGATAAATTAATTTATGCCACTGAGTATTTCATATGAAAAATATCATGACTGAATTGGCAATTTTGTCCACGTAATATGTTCAAAAACGAAGTGCCTGATTACTCACATAACATAATACATTCTAGAACCTTTTCGGTTAATTCTTCTTCCTTATATGTACCAGAATTAATTCAATAGGAGTGCGAGAATGTCAAAATATGGCAAGACAGCAAGTTTATTTAGATCAAGACCTCCCCCCTCCAAACGTCCCATTTCATTAGATCAATAATATCGTTAAATTGTATTTCAAAATATTTTCTGTAAACCTTATCAGCATAATGTATCAAAATCTACTCTTGCTGATCGATCTGTATAACGGCGAATTTACCAATCTTTGATATTAACTTTGATTCAAAATTAGTGTGACAGGTAGAGTAATTATTTTTCACTGTCATACTGCCCTTATTCTTTTACTTATTTTGTACCATCCATCTCTCTCTCTCTCTCTCTCTCTCTCTCTCTCTCTCTCTCTCTCTCTCTCTCTCTCTCCACCAAATAAATTACAGTATATACAGGCGCAGGTAAGTTTGTCTCCCCTGATTGGTAGTCGATAGGCATGGGTCATTGGCAAACTGTAATACAACTTAGAATTGAAGACTGATCGATTGCCTGTTTTCGGTATTTCCTCCTTATAGTACGAAGAGTACAATCCATGGTACTGATAATACAGCAAAAATGGAAAGCGCAGTAATTAAAGATAATAAATAAATACATTTACAAACAATCATGTGTAAATAAATGCACATATGGTAAGCATTCACTGAGAAATTGTGTGTATCTTCCAGTCATAGTTTTTAACCTAAAAAATATAACAATATAATTACTATTATATCAACACGGCCATAATGGTTGCAAGTTAGCTTTAGAGATAAACAAATTATTCTTATTAGAAGATTCATTATCAACTGCAGTTATTGCTGCTTTCATATACAGTTATTGCAATGGTTATCCACTGCGATGATATAAATATTACCAATGATGAAACACACATAATATATGTTTATTACTAAATCAAAGAGTTACTGGAAAAATTTTAACTAGGAATATGTGAATTATCAACATCGATATAGTCCAAAGTTTGTTGGATATTATCTCCACATGAAAAAAACATTTAAAATACATTTGAGATGGAAATATATCAGCTGTTCGTTATTTAAAAGAATGTTCACCAAATCAGTATCGGTCATTGAATCTAACTACATTTACTCATGCACCCCAAATTTATCAATAATTACCAACCAAAACGTTTCACTGTCTTGGGTAAGATAGCTAAATTCAGAGGGAAATAATCACTGCTCGACAACGAGGAAATGCCGATTCTTCCAGAGAAGAGAAACGTTTTATCACAATATTGGCAAGGAGTCAACGACTCTAGAGATCTCTTTTTTTTCTTCTTCTTCCTACTTCTCATATTACCGACAGAATCAAATCGCCTTTAAGCAATAACAATTTAAATCGACTAAGAGAAATATCTTCATAAAGTCTTACTTTCAAAGAATTTTCGTGTATGAATGGATTTTCTCTTATCATTAATTCTTACCGTAATAGTTATCGCAATAGGTTGACCGCTGAGCCGGGGAACACCATCCCAAGGTTAACTTACAACGAGACACTTCTGGTTATCAAATAGTCTAGGGACAATATATATATATATATATATATATATATATATATATATATATATATATATATATATATATATATATATATATATATATATATACTAGCACGTAGTACCCGGCATGCGTTGCAATGCCACTCAAAAAAAGAAAGTGTTTGTTTTAATCCTGGCATGCGTTGCAATGCCACTGAAAGAAAGAAAGTGTTTGTGTTTTAATAGACTATTTGACTGGTTTCTGGAAAGCAGCTCAGATTATTTAGTGGTATTTACCGAGCCTACAATAAGTGGTTACCTTACAGAAGGCGTTTTAGGTATCGCTACCGATTATGAATTTCATACAGCTATTGATTTACGTCATAGTTTCAGCCAATCCAGACCGTGTTCGATCACGTGACGTATCTAAGGCGCCTACAGTTCACACCAAACACACGCGATTTTAGGTATCGCAACCGATTATGAATTGCATATAGCTGTTGCCCTTGCACCTTAAATGTTGGCATGTATTTCTCGCGCACGATATTTGTTGCACCGAACGATGTCATTTGGACACATGAATTGTACTTCCGTATGTTTGCCAATAAATGTTTCGATTGGCTTGTGTCACCTGATACCAACGTTGATAATGGTTCGGGTGGTGAATGTAATTCTGGCAATTTCACTTTTCCACCCGCGCAGCACATTCCTGGTGTTTCATTCTTAAATTTGAGGGCATTGCAATACACGCATAATTTATATATTTTTCCAATAAGCACACTTGGATGAAGACTGTTATCATAATTAGCATTGTAATGGAATGCACTAAGATTTAAATCAGCGTGCATTGTTCGTCTGGATTGAGCAGTGCGAACTCGAACGGTTTCCAGTCTTGCTTCCCGCTGCTCGTCTGTTTCAGATGATCGGGCTTGAGCAGTGCGAACTCGAACGGTTTGTAATCTTGCTTCCCGTTGCTCGTCTGTTTCAGATGATCGGGTTTGAGCAGTGCGAACTCGAACGGTTTCCAATCTTGCTTTCCGTTGCTCGTCTGTTTCTGAAGCTCGTGATGCCTTTATCTTTCGTGCTTGAGGTGTATATCGACCAATAGCTTTTCGTTTAGGTGGCATAATTGATTTGACAGCGAAGGTAATGCTTTGTAACGACTATTGCAAATTCACACCGCGATTATTTGACGTAACCAAGGCGCGAACTAAACGTAACTATGTAAACATGACGTGTCTATGGCGCCTGCAGTTCAGACCGAACACACGCGAAATTAGGCATCGCTACCGATTATGAATTTCATACAGCTGTTGATTTACGTCATCATAGTTTCAGCCAATCCAGACCGTGTTCGATCACGTGACGTAATTAAGGCGCCTACTGTTCGATCACGTGACGTACAAATTCACACCGCGATTGTTTGACGTAACCAAGGCGCAAACCAAACGTAACTAAGTAAACATGACGTATCTAAGGCGCCTACCGCTCACACCGAAGACACACAAAATTAGGTATCGATACAGACCGTGTTCGATTACATGACGTATTTAAGGCGCCTACTGTTCGATCACGTGACGTATCTAAGGCGCCTACTGTTCGATCACGTGACGTATCTAAAGGCGCCTACAGTTCACAGGGAACACACGGTAAATGTCGCAAAAACACATTTGTTAATTGTTACAATTTTAATGGATGTACTAATTCAGAAACCTTCGCGGGCGTGCGCAGAACAACTCGCCAAAGTTTTATCGCAATCGGATGAACGGTATAGGAACGCATACGACACAAACAAACAAACAAACATTCATTTATATATATACTAGCAAGTACCCGGCATGCGTTGCAATGCCACTCAAAGAAAGAAAGTGTTTGTGTTTAATCCTGGCATGCGTCGTTCGGTTCGGAAACATGAATTGTACTTCCGCTTGTTTGCCAAGAAATGTTTCGATTGGCTTGTGTCACCTGATACCAACGTTGATAATGGTTCGGGTGGGGAATGTAATTCTGGCAATTTCACTTTTCCACCCGCGCAGCACATTCCATGTGTTTCATTATTAAATTTGAGGGCATTGCAATACACGCATGATTTATCCATTTTTCCAATAAGCACACTTGGATGAAGACTGTAATTTGCATTATAATGGAATGCACTAAGATTTAAATCGGCGTGCATTGTTCGTCTGGATTTAGCAGTGCGAACTCGAAAGGTTTCCAGTCTTGCTTCCCGTTGCTTGTCTGTTTCAGATGATCAGGTTTGAGCAGTGCGAACTCGAACGGTTTCCAATCTTGCTTCCCGTTGCTCGTCTGTTTCAGATGATCGGGTTTGAGAAGTGCGAACTCGAACGGTTTCTAATCTTGCTTTCCGTTACTCGTCTGTTTCAGATGATCGGGTTTGAGCAGTGCGAATTCGAACGGTTTCTAATCTTGCTTTCCGTTGCTCGTCTGTTTCAGATGATCGGGTTTGAGCAGTGCAAACTCGAACGGTTTCCAATCTTGCTTTTCGTTACTCGTCTGTATCTGAAGCTCGTGATGCCTTTATCTTTCGTGCTTGAGGTGTAGATCGACCAATAGCTTTTCGTTTAGGTGGCATAATTGATTAGACAGCGAAAGTAATGCTTTGTTACGACTATTACAAATTCACAGTGCGATTGTTTGACGTAACCAAGGCGCGAACCAAACGTAGCTAAGTAAACATGACGTACACCGATTATGAATTTCATACAGCTGTTGATTTACGTCATCATAGTTTCAGCCAATCCAGACCGTGTTTGATTACGTGACGTATTTAAGGCGCCTACTGTTCGATCACGTGACGTACAAATTCACACCACGATTGTTTGACGTAATCAAGGCGCGAACCAAACGTAACTAAGTAAACATGACGTATCTAAGGCGCCTACAGTTCACACCGAAGACACGCGAAATTAGGTATCGCTACAGACCGTGTTCGATCACGTGACGTATTTAAGGCGCCTACTGTTCGATCACGTGACGTATCTAAGGCGCCTACTGTTCGATCACGTGACGTATCTAAAGGCACCTACTGTTCGATCACGTGACGTATCTAAAGGCGCCTACTGTTCGATCACGTGACGTATCTAAAGGCGCCTACAGTTCACAGCGAACACACGGTAAATGTCGTAAAAACACATTTATTAATTGTTACAATTTTAATGGTTGTACTAATTCAGAAACCTTCGCGGGCGTGCGCAGAACAACTCACCAAAGTTTTATCGCAATCGGATGAACGGTATAGGAACGCATACGACACAAACAAACAAACATTCAGTTTTATATTATATATATATATATATATATATATATATATATATATATATATATATATATATATATATATATATATATATATATATAATGCACACACACACACACACACACACACACACACACACACACACAGAAAGCACACACATGCACACACGCATATAGCACGCCATCTCTTTAGACAAAATAATTCGACTGATGCAAGTTAATGACGTCTAGGTGAAACAGATTTTGCGATATTACCTTATCATGTTCACCTAATTACACTAGCTATATGTTCATTACTGGGGCCCATTTTTTAAGAAGAAAGTGGTCCTCTTGTTAATTTAATTTAGTAGTATAGTTGTCAAAGTTTTATGTTTTTCAAGTATTTGCTTAAAAGCTTATATGGAAGGATTTTGGATATTGAATATGCAAATATTAAATGAATTGGTTTATTTGCCATTCATGCTCATTACAAAACACACACACACACACACACACACACACACACACACACACACACACACACATACATACATACATACATATACATATATATATATATATATATATATATATATATATATATATATATATATATATATATATATATATATATATATATATATATATATATATATATATATATATATATATATATATATATATATATTGTCAAGTGCCAAATTTTTCGCCAGTGAAATTCATTAATTAATTCTTAGTCTAGCCGACAATTAACTGTCTTGGAGTAGAGTTTGGACGAAGGAATGTTTACCTAACTGGGTCATGCTGTATGACAGGCCTGAGAGAGGAAAATTCTCACGTATAGCTGTCAAAGTGATTTGAAACAAATGGTAGGGTGATATTTTGACCCCAGATGGCTTTTTTTTTCCATCTTGATAGACGGTTTTCCAAATGTCCGTAGGGATAGCATTTATTCCGATTGGTCAATTGTAGAAGGAGGGTTGGGTCGAACCCTAGAAGTGGGGAAATATATTCTCTGAGCTAATGAGTTTAAATCAGTCTTCTGGAAGGTGCTTTGCAAGAAAGCAGTGTTGAACTACTATCATTAATTCTGGAATAAAGACTCCGGGGGTATTTTTAGAGCAGTTCCTTCGTAACAATAAGCTCAGGAAAGTCCGCCGGAAATCAAACGGCAGAAGCACGTCAAAAACACAAGGAAAATAGTTTGTTTGAAGAAGAGTGAGAAATAGCGAGGAAGTCAAGAAAAGGAGGGAAAAGAAGTCAGAAGTCAGAGTTGTGGAATTCCCTGTTCAATCAAAGGGCAAGTTAAAGTCGTGACGCACGCAGAAGGAAAAAACCAGTCGACGAACAAGGTCATTGTGAATCACCCAACAGTCCAATGTTAATGAACACTCGTTTTCATGATGAAATTTACTATCAGCTATTAACGGCTAAATTCATCTATTTTATTAGTGTTTGAATTTTAATTAACGTATCCGTTATTTTAAAGCTTCGGTTTTGAAGTGCTTCTGAACGAAGAATAGTCAGAAGGAAAGAAAATTGTAATTTACTGTGTTATTCTTCTCTTGATTGTATTTTAATTAAATTCTTATTTTATCTTTACGGGGGCTCGTGTGTTGTCTTCGTTCTAGATGCCGTCTCAGATTACCATATCCATTATAACCGGGCAAATTACACCGTAGAGGTCATCCTTTAGATAACGAGAATTAGCGGGAAGCGGTTTCGAGTGTTGTTTTTCCAAGTTGCGCAATACCTCTGACCAGGGCTTGTGCGATACCAATACTAATTTAGTATTGCGGTACTAATAGCGCTTGATACCGAAGCACCCCGTTACATACATACATACATACATACATACATACATACATACATACATACATACATACATACATATATATATATATATATATATATATATATATATATATATATATATATATATATATATATATATATATATATATGTATGTGTGTGTGTGTGTGTGTGTGTGTGTTTTAATGAGCATGAACCGCAAATAAACCAATTAATTTAATATTAAAAATATTAAAAACTTTGTTGAAGCATAATTAGAACAGAAAAAGTTGAACTCATTCTCTCATACACAAATGATTTATTCCTACCTGAGCTCTTGTTCTTATCAAATTTGCATCACAGTGTCTTCTTTTTAGTTTTCTTTAATAAAATGTATGTTTTAGTGCATTTTCCGACATGCAATATTTAAATGATTTAAAAGGTGTCCCACAACTTAAAATCAAAATGATGCATCCCAGAACATACAGTGCACAAAAAATACTTTAAAAATCAATGTATGATGTCCCAACAAATACTATGTCCCAACATATAGGGTAAATATGGTAGAAGGACCTTCATTCATGATGATTAAATCCCATTTGGTCTGAACTGTTGTTACTCCATGGTCCTGTCTAACTCATTCATCAGTGGAAGAGGTTATGAAAGCTGCATTTTGGTAGTCACATACTACTTTCTCCTTCTTTTATTTCCTTTGGGGTCAGTAGTTGCAGCAGAACAGTAGCCCAAGCTGATACCAACATATAATGGTTGGCATTCCTATCATAAAGGTGAGCATATCCATTCATAACATTTTTTGAGGCCATCAGCCTCCCTCTGCACAGGCTAACTCAGCAGTGCAGTGGCAACATGAAACATATTACTGACATTAAATGTAGTTTATTGGGTAGGTGGGGAATAAAGCTATTTTTAATTATGCACTACATACCTGTCACTAATATCAAATTCCCTCTTCCCATCCAGTTTGGATTTGCCACTTTTAATCTGTTTCCATATGGGCTTATGATGTGAGGTCAGACAGAGTTTGCCTTCTTTCCAGTTCTTAACTGTGTTTTGTGGTCCCAAGGGGTTTCAGTGCACTCAACTCAATGAGACCAGTCCAACAATTAAGCAAATAAAAAATGCATGGTTCTGATTACACTGAAATACATTCAGTAGGTAGATTGGTACAAATTCTTTTTTGATTGATTTTAGTTTGGTCTGGATAATGTTTTTATAAATGAAGCATAAAATAGAAAATAAATGCTAGTTATATCCTAAATTAAACTTTGATCTTAGTTACATACCTTTGATATTTTGGTTTTCTTTGAATTTCATTTTTTTCAATCTTTTTTTTAAAACAAAGCAATGTAGGATCAGCAGGAAAAATAGGGTTGGTTGGTGACCAAAACCAAGCATATTTGTTTTACTCGGCCTTAAGAAGCAGTTACCTACTCATAAACCAGTAAGCCTGGATTAGAAAATGACTGGAAATTCAAATTGTAAAAAAAGATAAACAAAGTAAGTTTTCTTGTTAAGCTCTTAGTACACTTTCACTTAGGATATACTTTGCATTGTCAGCATCATCACCCACAAGCACATGTACACATATAATCACAACCACATAGGTATTTAATATTTTATTTATTTTCTGAATCACAACTTCATTTTGACATTTTGCATTAATAAATTAATTACACTTACATGCTATTACAACTACTACTGTACAATAATATGTGAAGTAAAATTGAACTTTACAGAAATGCTGTTGCTGGTTATAAACTAGCCAATAATCTTGAATAAAGAAAACTTAAACATTATCATTCAAAGCAAGAAAGAGTAAGAATTTTCATTTCTTTGACATGCATCTCTTTGATTTGGATCATCTAATTAAGGTAGAGAATTTTGACATAATTGAGACTGAACTGACATGAACACAAGGTCATATTCTGCTGACATTTTAATATACAAATCAGGTTACACCTATTAGAAATCTCTTCATCATGAAATAGAAGGATTTTTGATAGGTTACTTAAAATAAGTAGACTACAAATTTCCCCAAAATATGAATCTTCTATATTATTAGCAGATCTTGGTTTTAGTCTGGCAGACTGTTTATTAACTTAACTTCAAATGATATGGGTTTGTCCACTTCTTTTACTTTATTTATGCAAATTAACCAATGGGTTCTCTCACAAAGGAGTCTCAACACATCACATTTGCTATAGTTAGGCAGGTATGAACTATGAGTGGTTGTTTATCTTTAACTAACTGGCCTTTTAATCAGTTTTAGGACAATCAAGCTATATAAATTGCCCAGAAATGAGAGTTTTTACATGAGCATTAAACAGAAATAATAAATGCCAGTCTGCTATCTCATTCACAGCTTGGCTTTACCAACATTCAGGACCTAGAGGATGGACAGGAGATTCTGATGAAGGTCTACCAATTTTCCTTTGCACCAGAGCAGGATCCAAGTGAGTCTATGCAAAATTATGTCAAAGACACACACACACACACACACACACACACACACACACACACACACACAGAGATTATGTCATAATAACATTCTTACCAAATATGATTGGTACAAGCAAGGCCATTCTGACAATAAATTGAAAATAGCTTTTCCATATGGTTTCTACAGAAACCAACACATTGCTACAGAGCCCTATGAGATAAAAATTGATAGAGTATGTTGAAAAACCCTACTCCATCCAATTTTAAATCAAAATTGGCTCATCCATTCTAGAGATGTTTAAAAATTATGTTTACCAGCTGGTTGTGAAGGAAGCCACACTTACTAGTTGGACCACTCAAGCCAGAGTTTAAATGAAAAAGTTTTATTTCTGTTCAAAGTCTAATATTTCTCATTTTTGAACACATTGCACCTGTTAGAGAATTTTGGATACTTAGAATTAAAGTTTAGGCTATTTTGCCTGTATGTACCTTTGATGTTTTATATCAATATCTTCAGGAATAATATTAGATTGAAAATAATTGTTCCTATGTTTTCATTGTATTTGAACCATTGAAACCATCTCTTTTCAGGTATAATTGGTCACAATTTAGATGTATCAAAATGGTGAGTTTGTAAGCTGAGAGCATTTAATATTTTCACCTTTTCCTTTTTTTCATGGATGAAACATTAACTTTTACAGACACAGACACAGACACACACACACACACACACACACACACACACAAGCTTGTCATTAGAATTCTTTGCCAAGTGGGCATACTGTTTGCACATGTCTGACCATCCATAAAAATAAAGAATACAAACATAGAAACTATACAAATCATTCTGGTAAAATGTTTGCCTCAATCTATTACAAAAGTTCATTCTAACTTGGAGCCCTGGGTGGATGAATGGTCCAAGGTGCCCATCTTTACAGATAGCTGTCCAGGGCTGCACTATTCAATAGGGACACTAAGCACTCTGTGTAAGGTCTACAAACACCATATTAATGTAAGGCTGTATGCCTATGGCCTACAAACACCATGTTACTGTAAGGCTGTATGCCTATGGCCTACAAATACCATGTTACTGTAAGGTGTATGCCTATGGCCTATGAACACCATGTTACTGTAAGGTGTATGCCTATGGCCTACAAACACCTATTTCAGATGCATGGCAGGACTGTCCTCCCTGACATTCCTCTATAGAGAGGGAATCAATGAATTTGTGTATGTGTCATCCCATAAACACTCACAGGTAGTGATGGAACTAACCTTACTGGTTGTCCTCCAATGTCAATGGCATCACTTAATCCATTATCTACAGTTTTGGAAAACCAATCTATTCTAGTAAAATATTTTTCTTCGAACATACTTACCATATGGCCTACAGTCACAATGTTACTGTAAGGCTGTATGCCTATGGCCTACAAACACCATGTTACCTTAAGCTTCTCATGGGTTGGTGCTTTCATTCTGAGGTTTTCAAGGTTCTTCCTCCACCAAATGTATAGACTATCATGTGCTTATAAATGGCATTAAAACCACAAAACAATTAAAATAAGTAATCAGAATCATTAAGTTAATTGTTGTCAAGTATTCTACTATCAAGGTCAAGGCCTTAGATGTAAGATTATTTATTCCCTCTCTTTGTTCAGTTTGTATAAACATGAATAATGTTGCATGACAGTGGCTTAAATTGCTTCTAGCATTTGACAAACTAGTCCCAAAAAAACCAATAATATTAAATTAATGATGCTGTAGTTTCAGGACAACATAGTTGGTGATTAGAAAATGAGGAGATTGTCCTTCTGTTTGCTGATTTTTGTAATAAATGTTTGAGGAGTACAAAACAGTGTAGGGAACAATGACATTTTTAAAAGGACTTGCAGAAAATATAAAGAGACAACATATATTCATATAAACTTTTATTAGTTTAGAAAAAAAATCTCAATAGAAAAGAGGCAATTTAAAAGCAAATGCTAAATTATTATGGGCAGTGACTAAAGTGGGAAAGAAGCCAGATATGGCATAGAAATACAGTGCAGCATTTTTTTGGTATACAGTGACTGTGTAATCAAACAGATCAGTATTTTTCAGGGCAAAATATTGCAGACTACAGGAAAACATTTGGCACAAATAAAATTATATATTGATTTTGTACAGCACTAGGTACTGGTTACCATATAGCTCTTTTTAAAATTGAAAACCATACTATTTCTTTGAAAATTCAATTTGGTTCACAGGTTAGGGGGTGCAGTTATGTACTCATAACTATAACAATTAGTGTGAATGATTTGATCTCAAGAATACTGTGAAATTGTACCATGTGCTTTCTTGCTTTCATGTGAGAGATGATATTTCCAGCAATTGTTTGTGGGAAAATATATTTATTTTTAGTAGTTTAATGTGTTTCCACATATGATTGATTTGCATATATTGAACAGTCCTGTATTTTTGTATGTGTTTCGGAATAGATCTATATGATTTAGTCTATTAAATCAGTCAATGGGTTTGACTTATTATTATTTCTATGAATATATTCAAGAAGGAAAATTCATACAAACTATCATTTATTATTATTATTTTATTTGAAAGTCATATATATATATATATATATATATATATATATATATATATATATATATATATATATATATATATATATATATATATATATATATATATATATATATATATATTTACACACAGAAACCTCATTAGCAAAAAATCATTATGAAAGCCATAGTCCTATTAGTTCTATAGCAAATGAAATGCTATATTCCAAAAATTATACTGTTGCACTAATTATTTTTATTATCTGGTTTCAGGTTTTCCTTTGTGATGACTCATCGAGGAGAAATATTGCGAGTCTATCACCCATCTAATGAAGATAATGAGGCCCTGTCTGTGAAAAAAGGGTTTGCTAGTCTACTATCATCAAAGATCTACACAGAAGAAGAGGTATGAAGTGAAATTTTGCTTTCAGTTTTACTTTTTCTAAGAACAGAAAAAAATGAATACTTGGTACCAGATAATAAAGAGAAGAAAAGAAGTATAATTTTGTCCCAGAATATTGTACTTATTTCGCCATCTAAATGACACAACCACTATTATTATTATTATTATTATTATTACTGATAGCTGAATTACAATTTCTTCAGCTTCCATTTTGAGTTTGTAGCTGTTTGCATAAGAAATTTGCAGTTCACATTCAATTGTCATTTGCTTGACTTATTTACTCTACAGATTTAAATATTTTAGTATATGTCTTTAAAATGTCTCATTTTATAACTAAGTTGTATAATTTTTAAACCAAGAGCCTTTGACATTTAATCTTAATAGGCATGTTTCCTCAAGTGCACTTGTTACAAATGTAATACTAACAGAAAACGCAAAAGAAGAAAAAAATGCATTATGTATCACATATTAAAATGGCAAACCTGACATTCTTTATGAGCAGTGGCATGTTGTTCAATAACATATCAATAAAAATATCAGATTAATAAAAAATACGACTACTGACAATTTCTTTCTATCCAAATGAAATAGGTGTTAATTTACTAGTAGCCAAGTTACTGAACAAAGATGCTTTGTCAGAAGAGGAGATTAAGTATCTTGCTGGTGTGTACACATGGGTGAGGCTGGATAGGTATGCTGGACTTGTGGTCAGTCAGTGAAATGTAGAACAAATTTTGTTTTTGATTCTGGGTCAGAATCAGGAAATCATTACTGAAATTTTAAAAAAGAGCTAGAGTTATTCTCAGTTCTGATTTAGATACACCATCAACAGATGTTTTTAAAACACTAAAGTGGTTTTGATTTCAGCAGAGAACTCAGTATTAAAAGGGTTTATAAATCCATTAATGATTTGTCCCCTGTTTATCTTAAATGTAACTTTTAATTTGTTGAAATGTTCATAATTTTATGTATTAACTCAGATCCATCTCAAACATGTTATATTTACCTAAACTAATTTCAGAGCTTTATCAGAAAAGTTTTACTTTTTCTGGAGCAAAACTATGAAATTTCAGACCACCTTATATCAAGTCAGCAGATTCGTGCCTATCTTACAAAAATGTCTTTTAGTCAACATCTACTGAAACAACCATTTGTATGATATTGTTCATTCAGTACTACCAGCTTTTATTCTGTAATCTTGAAACTTGGTAACTTTACAAATCTCTGTTAGTGCCATACCATTACCATAAATAATGTCACTGTGACCAACATTTCACATTGTGATTTAATGTTTTGATTGAAAAGGGTTTTAGCACCTTGGATGCCATACTATTTCATTAGATTTGGTGATCAGACATACCTTAATGAGTACTACAGCACTGTCACAAAAGTAGGTCATTTAACCAAATGTTATGCTTTACTGGCTTGGGTTAAACATTAGAGCACTGTTCATGCCAAGCTAGGTTTTTGTATGCATCCTATTATTACCACACCTTAATTACAGAAGGCCAATGTGACCTACTTTCTATATTTGAATGATTAAATAATGGCATTTAATATAGCTCAATGTAATGAGTACTATACCCGTCTGCTCTGAGAATCACATGGGATCTTGGCATATTATGTGGATTTTGTAGAATCACGAAACTTGGGAATTCATCTTAGGTGAGCACTATTCTGTCTTTTCAATCCATGTCATTATTGTCCATATTTTATGACTCACTGACTTGGGTTATAATTTGAATTTACAATTGAGACTCACCATAACCGATATTTGAGCCTTCATTGAGCATTGGTCCAGTTTTTGCATTTACCTTATGACAACACAAATTATGGCATATTATATGACAATCAGATACATCTCAGTTACTAGTAAACCAATGAAACAAAAAGTCATTGTGACATACATTGGATGCTTTACAAACATGGATTAAGAATCCATATTTTTGGGCACAGTGATTCATCCATGCTTAACCTGTAAACACCCTAGACTACTCAGAAAGCCTGCCTTTCAGGCTAACAACACAGCTGACCGTAGGAATAATTGTGTTCACTTTATTGGATAAACTTCCACCTTTATGACTACATGTATAGTTAAATATTAAGAAATGTTAACCACCCCAAGTTAGCAGTGCATTTGGCTATATCCAATAAAATGAGGCTTCTAGGGGTGGATAATTTTAATAACCATGATTTGAAAAGAATTAATACAAAAACAATGTTCTCAGCTTTTTCATAAACTCATTATGGTACATTAACTTGATATAATAGAAAGAATCTTTCTTAATTATCTTATGTCTTTTAGACCCTGTCACAGTAGGTAGGTAGGTGGGCAGGTGCTTGGGTAGGTCGGTAGTGCATTACTGGCTGTAAAGTGGCAATTTAAAGTTAAAGGTTTTAAATTTAAGAAAGGTTAAAAGTTTATAAAGATGAAAGATTGCAAAAGAGCCTTTAAGTAGAGATAATAATTTAGTCTGAATTTATTTTATGTATGATAATGTTTACAGTGGCTATTGGACATTTGTACAAGTAGAGGTGAGTTATGTAATTGTTGATCACTTATTTGTTTTAAGAACAGTTGCCCATTTTGTCTTATAGTTTAATGCAGTGTATGAAACAATCTCATCAGCAGTACAAATGTTGTTTCAGATAGACTGCCATGAAAAATGTCAAACACTATCTCCATTGAAAGCTGCACTTTTTAACAATTTACTTTGGTGATAGTTATTGCCCTTTAGTTTTGTAGGTCATGTAGTATTTAAAATAAAATTATTACAACTAGTCCTGCTGTTCCCTTTGTAGATTTTTAGTTCTATGGGTCACAAAAGGTTATAATGTAACATGTCAAGGGTCAAGGTCAAATAAAATGGAATAGATGGACAGCTCATGCCTTTTTCAGTTACCATATCTCTCCAGTGAATTGTAGTGTCAATAAATGGTGTGTTCACCACAATGGTCCTATTTAGATAATAAACACACAAAAGAAAACAAATATAAAAGTCAACACAGTTTATTATATGACTTCCAGGATTGTGTGTGTTTGCTCACAAAATTAAGGGCTCAAAATGCTGAAATATACTATTTACCAATTTTCAGAAGATTAGTTTTGATAAAGCCTATTGAAACACTAGCTTCAGTGGTATATTGCATGTAAAAATAAGCATAAATGTTCCTTTGTCCCAAATTAATCTTGCACACAGACATCAACAACAAAAATAAGTTAATATATCTCAAAATATGTTCATATGACGTACCGAAGTGGTAAGGATATTTGTGCAATCAATCAAGGTTCGGAACCAGACCCGGGTTTGTATTTATATCTTAATGACAAATATGCTAGAGGCACAGTCTGGAACCGGATGTTAAGTGTGTTGCATGCGTCGACTGAGACACAGTTTGTCGTTTTGAGTGACACAGTTTTGTGTAACCAGATGTCAATATTGAATAGTGTGCGCTTGAATTGAATGCGACAGTGTGTGTCGTTTTGTATCAACAAAGCGTGTCGTTGTGTCGGGTATATTATTTCGCCATCTAAATGACACAACCACTATAAAATGGATGGGAATTTTATATTTTAAAATTGGTACATGTAATTGAGTAGGAAGTTCGATAGTGCCAATCGGAATACTAAATTTCCAATGGATAGCAGACGGCTGTGTTGATGACGACACAGTGAATGTGTGACACTGACCACAGGAGTCTGACGTTTTATCAATAAAGTACGGCGAAATTTCGCCGTACTTTATTGATAAAACGTCAGACTCCTGTGCACTGACAGTATGTCGTCAGCCAAATCCCTTTATGGGAACTTTTATTTAATATAACGATTAAATATACGTTGAAACAGTATCAGAGAAACATTATAGTAGTCATTTTGAGTACAAAATTTAATGAATCGGTAGTAACTAGTCTACCTTGCTTGACATTATCAGTTGGGAATACTATAAACTTTTGTTCTGTTTGTTTGATCTTGAGACCTTTACTGAAGTCCAGTAGAACCACAACTGCCAAAACGGCGGATCTCACCCGTTTATAGGTTTTGGGAACACACTCGGGAGATTCACGACAATGTTTTCATGAATATGACTAGTAAATATGGAAGAATTCGTAAAGATTAACTTGAGCGCCTCCTAGTGGAAAGCCGAGCGCTCAATACACACATTAGTAAACATGGCGCCCGATTTCAAACGACAAAGATAACAATTATTTCACAATAAATTATACAAAGATTGACAATGATGATGAACAGTTTCATCACGCTGGTGACACTTATTAACTTACACGAGTATTACCTTAATTATGAAGAGAAAAAAATGGATATATTAACCCATTTTTCTCATAAATAGAAGGTAAGTAATAACAATTTACAATCCTGTGATGTACACTCTAGGCTTCAAAAATCTTGACCCAGATGATTAATATTTTAAAAAAATCATTTTTTTATGATTTACATATTGTATCAGATTACTTTTCTTTTGTACAATGCTCATATATCAAAAACTGTTACTATTAGTATTATTTGCATTGGAAACGTAAAACTTTACAGCATGAAGGGAATGTGAACAATAAAAGAAGATTATAAATTCACTCAAACATTAATGAAATGTGCAGTTGCACTTTATAAGGATATAAGTTGACAGGTAGTCAATATTGTGTCAATATAATGACCTTTCATGCAGAATTCATTAGCATAATTTTGAAATTGCTTTGCTATTAAATTACTGAGAGCATAGTCACAAATCTTTACATTCACCCCCCCCCCCCGACATCCAACATGTTAACCGTATTGAAAATCTTGTTATTGTTACTATTTCTAAATGGTCATCCTAAAGACATGTGCTTTCACTACAAGACTTAAGATGTCTAGTTTGTCATGAAAATCATACAGTGTTAACCTTACATCTAATTATCTAATGCCATGTTGGTCCTATATGAAAAATGGCACCTCTCTGAAAGGCCCCAAAAGGCAATCATCAGGAAAATCTTGCAATCACTACACATTCTGAATAGATGCTCACATTGATATGGGGATTTAACTAAAAGTTTTTTTATATGTCTAGTCTGTCCTGAATGAAATGGTACTGAGATGTAGTTTTGGCTGCCTTTTTGGACATTTTGAAAATCTCATTAATGTTTCTTCAGAATTGAAGCTAATATTAACAGGTGGTTTTCACTAAAAGATTTACAGTTTTTGGGGGAAACTGAAAATGATGCCAATCTATGTACAGATATGGCTTAGTGGCCATCTTGAAATTCTTATAGCTACTCCTAGATATGTGGTGACATATCAATAATCAACATGGAGTTTTCATCAAAAATCTAATTATTATGTTTTGTTTGTCCTAAAAATGAAAATGGTACCAATCTGATATCCAATTAAGCCATGACACCAGCCATCTGGAAAATCTTGTTATAGTTACTCCCAAACGCCAACTCAGATTGAAAGAGTTTTTACCAGAAGACTTGTCATGGTGTCTTGTTGGTCAAGATTGAAAATGGTGCTGATCTGCCATATAATATGGTCACTTTGGTAGTCATCAATGGTCATATTGGCCACATGTTTTCACCAAAACATTTTAGTATTATGTTTATTTTATCCTATATGGAAATGATGTTGATCTTACATTCAGTAACGTTGCCATGATGGTCAGCTTGAAAATCTTGTTATTGATAAATAAATAGATGATTTTGATCAAATTTCTTCTTATGATATCTAGCTGGTCCTAAAGGATCTTGGTCATTTATCAGGTTTCAACAGTTTTCATTTAAAAGAAAAAACAATTTTAGATGTCTGGAGAATCTTTTTGATATTAGATTGTCAATTTCTTCTAGGGACTCTTGTTTATCGATTGTTGTTATACTTCAGTCATATTGTGGTAATCAAGAAAAATGCACATATTGATTCAATTTTGTGCTCATGAATTTTGTAAGGGTTATTGCCCTTTTTAACTTATGACTGGATGCAGTGTTTTGTAGAAGTTTGTGAAAGCAGCTACCTATTTAGTACATATGACGTTCATAAGATACACTTATTGGCAAATCATCTTACACTATTTTAAAAAGAGTCAAATGAATATCTTTTTCAATGTATTTATCTCTATCATGGGGTAGTTGTACAGTGCAGGAAGGGGCAATGTAAAGTTATGTGAGTAAATTGGTCACCGTCTCATGTTTTATCATTGAAACTGCTACTATTTTTATAAAGTTAGGGCATGTATTTATGATTTCACTTACACAAGTATAGTGTTTTACATGAACAATATGTGTCTCTTTCATAAAAGTTTTATTACACCAATAAAATACCCCATAACTTGATAAGTTATTTTTGCACCATTTGCTATGATAATATTATTAATATTTCCTTTGTTGTAGATCAAGCATAATAATCCTTCAGGCCATTATGAATATTCAGCAGAGGAATTTGGTCATGAAGGTGAGAAAATTTATGGATGAAGTTGATGCTGAAATACAAGTAACCTTTATACCTATTTCAGGGACAAAGAAAACAGTAGGGTGAGCAGAGTTGTTTGCTTCTTCAGTTCCAACAGAATAATAAGGAAAAAAAATATGGGCTATGGTTTGAAGTATTGATTTTATTGGTAGTCTTTTTTTGCAAAGATTCCACATAACACAGGGTTCTATTCATTTGTTATCCTTTTCAGCTGTAGCACTTGAGAGATTGATATATTGCACACAATGCTTGCATTGCATGTTTCATGAGTTACATTAGAAGTCTGTGAGTATGATGTTTTGATGAACTTAATGATAAATTAATTGGACAAGTTTGTGAACAATGGCAATGTTTCTTTGAAATTAGGTTTACTTCTTATGTATAAACGCAAAGCAATGATCTTTTAATTGTCGGATTAGTGTTTTAGTATGATTATGTTTAATATATCAGTGTTAGCTTGGTCAGGATCAGGATTCGCTCAGAGAACGTAGCAGAGTAGTTTGAGTTTAGCTTATGAACAATATTACAAAAATTATTTTTCCTTTTGCATCCCAGTTGTAAATACAGCTGATCTCACAGTTATTCATATATTGCCATTAAATATGGGAAATATGATTATCTGAATACAAATTACTGTGCTTAAATAATTTATGTTACACTTAATTTTTTGAAATTTGTGGTAGAATATTATCAACACATTCAGTGGATTGTTATAAAATTTGGTACATGTTATGACCATTTTATAAATACATGCATTTTGACAAATCACTGAGGGGGCTCCCGAGAGGCCGAGTGGTCTAAAGTGCACTCTGTTACAGATCACTGCCATCTCAACTCTTACTGTGTAGCTTTGAGTGTTGGATTCAGCCCACATGGGTATGTGAAAAAGTTTACCAGTAGCTTCTCATGGGTCAGTGGTTCTTTCCGTTTTTTGTGTGGTTCTTCCTCTACTATTAATACTGGCTGCCATGTATAGCCTATCTTGTGCTGAAAAATGGCATTAAATCCAACAACAACAACAAATCACTGTGCACTTGCAGTTTTAGTTATTGCCCTATTCTGCAGTTGAATGCATTGTACAGGACAATCTTTTGTAGCTTTGTTTATGGATTGCTATGTGAGTCAATTAGGGTTCACAAGGTACCTTGAAATGTACTTGAATTTCAATTTGCCCTTGAAAAGTGCTTGAAAATTTTGTTTACATTGAAAAGTACCTGAAAAAAAACCTCGTTCCTGGAAGAAAGAAAAAAAAAATCAACAAATGCATGTATGAAATTTTCTATTCATACCATTATGTCATGTAATCAAGATAACACCATTTGCTATTGGGTCGTTTACAACATGTGATTAATCAGATATTTATAATTGCATGCTGACATGTCACATGACCAATAAGATATTTATATTGTATGCTGACCTGATTATAGAGTTTTGAAAAGTGCTTGAATCTTTTCTATCAATCGTTTTTCTTCATCAATTTACTTTCTGTAGCAGTGGTAAATCTTTGCATTTGAAATCATGGTGAGTCAGTTGTTCAAACTCTCAAAACAAAAGAGAATGACAAATACACACAAAAATGGTCACAATTTGTTTGTATTGTATGCCCAAGCTTCAGATTTTTGGTGTACGATCTAAAATTTTGAAATCTGCTCAAAGTCGATTATTAACTTTTTCGGCATTGCCACCAAGCTTTGGGTGTAAATTAAGTCTGTCTGTTAACAAAAAGACTGCTTTCCACACTGTATTTTTATTTATGTGTAAATGTACCTATTTTGATGAGCAATCATGTGCCAGCAGATAAAATTTTTTTTTAGATGCATGGATGCTATAGACAGTTTTAAGATTAACTCACAAGTGCTTCATATCATGCATCAGAATTATTCCAGACATCCATTTTGTCCACTATGGATAATTTCAGGTACTTATAAATCATGCAAATCGCTATATATGATGTTGGCCCATGTGTTTTTGTGGTTTGGCCCATGTGTTTTTGTGAAGTATGTTGGAGAGAGAAGGTGGGCTTTGGCAGTCTCTGTAAACTCTTATCACTACCAAATATTCAGGAGGCTGCAATCACACCTGCCAGAAGAGAAGCACATATATTTGGCACTGAGAATAGAGAAGATTTATTTGGGTATATGTATGGGAGAGCCCCTTGTCAGGAAATGACAACATTTTCCCTAATCCTTTAAATGGTCATTGATAATTATACCTAAATTGCAGAGTGCATTGTTGTCCTTGAAAATAATGGAATAAGTCCTTGAAAAGTCCTTTAATTTTTGTCAGTACATATGGATGAAAATATTGAAAAATCTGTTTTGTTGATTCTTGTAAGAGTTATTGTCCTTTATGTCTTATAGCTGCAAGCAATACATTGTATAAGTTTTGAATGAAACTACTTGTTTTCATGTTGTGGTAGATAGTTGTAACACTTAGTACGTTATTATAATCTATGGGTGTTGATCCGTGATTGTTCATCCTCTATTTTTAGGAGAGTTTATGCCACCTTTATTTGCTATAGACTTCTTAATCAAGTCATAGGTATGGGACACGGGTGAGATGGTGAGGAGGTTATGTTATTTTCAGCTTTGTTCATTCAACTCTGATATTGAGAAATTTGAGAAGTTGATACACAGTCTTCTTTTCCCATTTACAGGTCCTCATAAATCAAACTATACTATCCAGAAGACAGACACTGGAACGGTGTTCAAGAAAGTCCGTAGCAAATATGACCATCCTATTTCCCATGCTGTATCAAGCTTTGAGAAGGTAAAATTAGTAAATGTGAAAAATCATGTTTTGATTTTTCCATGCTGTATCAGACTTTGACAAGGTAAAATTAATAAATGTGAAAAATCATGTTTTGATTCTTCCATGCTGTGTCAAGCTTTGAGAAGCTAAAATTAGTAAATGTGAAAAATCATGTTTTGATTTTTCCATGCTGTATCAGACTTTGTGAAGGTAAAATTAGTAAATGTGAAAAATAATGTTATGATTTTTCCGTGCCGTATCAAGCTTTGAGAAGGTAAAATTAGTAAATGTGAAAATCATGTTTTGATTTGTCCATGCTGTATCAAGCTTTGTGAAGGTAAAATTAGTAAATGTGAAAAATCATGTTTTGATTTTTTCCACGCTGTTATCAAGCTTTGTGTAGGTAAAGTTAGTAAATGTGAAAAATCATATTTTGATTTTTCCATGCTGTATCAGACTTTGTGAAGGTAAAGTTAGTAAAGAGAAGGTAAAATTAGTAAATGTGAAAATTCATGTTTTGGTTTTTCCATGCTGTGTCAAGCTTTGAGAAGCTAAAATTAGTAAATGTGAAAAATCATGTTTTGATTTTTCCATGCTGTATCAGACTTTGTGAAGGTAAAATTAGTAAATGTGAAAAATAATGTTATGATTTTTCCATTCAGTATCAGACTTTGAGAAGGTAAATTTAGTAAATGTGAAAAATCATGTTTTGATTTTTCCATGCTGTATCTAGCTTTGAAAAGGTAAAATTAGTAAATGTGAAAAATCATGTTGCTGCTGTACATCCTTATGCTTGTGTCCATCTCAGATAAATTATAGCCCTGTAACACAAAAGTCTTAAAGCACTTGATCAAGTCATAAAATGTAATGACCCAAAGATATTTTCATGTCAGCAAAGCAGTTGATAAATATTTTACACATGGTTGAAATTTATTGGACCTGAACTTATTTTGATATAATCTTTATAATGCTGTTAAGAAACAACCTCAAATGGACAAATTAATCTTTGTATTTATATGTAATTATATGTAGTTATATGTAATTATATGTATTTATACGTAGTTATATGTATTTATATGTAATTATATGCAGCTCTGTGTAATTATATGTATTTATATGTTATTATATGTAGTTATGTGTAATTATATGTATTTATATGCTGATGACTTGATTAGATTTTCAGGCCATTGCAGCCCTATATCAATTTGTGTTATGCACATTTTCAAACTTGTAGGATCTTGCTTTGATGTTAAATCAAAATTCACTTGAGGTAGACCAATGAAACTATGTAGGCATATTGTTATTTTATATGTTGATGGTCTGATAAGATTTGCATATCATTAAAAATATCAGGGAATCAAAACAATCATAACATTTCATTATGCAAAACAAAATTGCACAAGTGTGCAAATGAATATTGGATATTCACTCTCTCACTGAGTTGAAGCAATACGCTTGTCTTTACATGGAATCGATAGAAGATTTTATTTGAGTTGCCTTGATACAGACAGATATTTCATTAAATAGTATTTTTTGGTAAATATATAAAGAGCAAAGTCCAGATAAGTTGATCTTGACTACCTGGTATAGTTAGATCTGATGATCAAAGTGCTGTAATTTCTCCGATCTCTTTTGACTATTGAGACTTAAGTGATATAATTTCTCTGATTTCTTATGAATAATGAGACTTGTTATCCATGAGCATACATAAAAGATATTATTTTATCATAAAATCTAACCAGACTTGATATAACTAAAATAATTATCTGGATATTCATTATCTTTTAAGCACAAATTTTGGTATGAAAATTTGATGCTTGAACATAATAATGGCAGTTACCATCAGTACTTTGTGATTTTGCCAATTCTCTACCGTTTATGAGCAATTTTGAATCTATATCAAGTATATATGCTTTAATAAGATAATACATTTTAAAATTCAGATTTAAAACTGAGTACGTGTATGTTCAAATGCTTGCTATTAAATTAAATTTGTGGTGTTTTTAGTGTTTCCAGGTGATCATATTAATTCCTAAAGCCAACTTTTCACTGATACTAAGGCAGTTATTATTGGATAGAAATTTATTTTTTCACAATTAAACAGCCATTGCTAACAAAAATGCTGAATATGAGTAGTGATTCCAGGTAGTTTTGAAACTTTATCTTGACACAAGATGCAGCAATATTTTTGCCAATAATATTTGATATTCTTCTGCAATGTAGACGCTTCATTTCCATGACAACTTGGAAACAATCCATTCAGTGATGGTGAAAGAAGAGTTGCTGATTCCAGGGGCATCGAAGTCAGGGTAAGAGATAAACATACAAGGTTATTGTAATTTGGGCACTGGTCCAAAGCTGGCTTGAACTGCTGTGCAGAAATTTGATAGTTTTTAATGGGATGGAATTAAAGTATGAAAATTGCAAAAGGTGATAGATACTTTCTGTTGTTAGGAGGATAATTTAGAAAGCTTTTAATTTCTGTTAATATTTTTAAAAGTTTAATTCTTTTATTGAATGTGGCACAGCAAGGGAAAATCAAACTGGCAGAGGAAGGTATAAAGTAAAGGTAGATGAGAATATGGTTTCTCACATATCTTTGCAGGTAATCAGGATTAATTGTACTTGCAAATGAAGAATTCCATGAACTACATGATTTGCCTTTAACATACATAACATGCAATGAGTAAAATTTTATTTTGAAGAAAACTATTTATAATTTTGAAGGCCTAAGCAGAGCTTTTCCTCATTATATATTTGAAGAATATTACCTACTTCATTGGATTAATTAAACTTATAGATCAGAATGATAACTTAATGTTTTTAACATGAACTTAATTTTTTTTAACATAAAAAGACATATAGAAGACACCGATATTTCCATAAGAAGTATTTGTATGCTATAATCCTAAATTTGAAGTTCTGAAATATGACTCAGAATTTGTTTTATTTGATTTTACTTTCTTTTATGTGCAGTTTAACTTAGGATTGTTTCCTTACTCCTAAGCAATCTTTTTATTGATATATATGTAAGCTCTGTCAAGCCCTTTGTAGAGCAATTGACACTTCCCTGACTAGCAAAAGGATCTTAATTGGCCTGCGAAAATGCAGAGATAATCAGTTGTTGGAATTCATAGATAAGGAAGTTGTATTGAGAACTTAGGGTGATGATAAATACCTATGAATCAGAGTATATTGAATACAGTCAGTAAGTAGATGAAGAAAAATAAAATGGCCCCAAAAGTCACTGCAGTAACTTATTCTGTATGCTATTAAAAAAAGTACCACAAACCTATGTACAGTGTGACCCAACTGTGTTATAAGCAACCATGTCAGTTAGCTGAATAAAATAATGCATGTACCACAAAGTGGGGGTGGGGTAGGTAATAAATGCGGGCATAATACTATATGCTTCATTGGCATAGTTACTATCTTAAATCAATGCATATTAAATGCAAAATACACCTGTAGTGAAAACAGAGAAGGCAAAATCTAATATTTACTTTATTTAGAGAATCACGCATTGGTACATACTGGTGAATTGGTACATACATTGGTGAATACTGTTTACATATACATGTCTCATGTAAAGCATCAATAGAGTATCAACACCATGTACTCATCCGCAAATCTCATCACATACACTGAATCCGCAATACAACTAATTCCATCAAAAATATGTACGCTTATAGCTTAAAAATATTCACTAATTTTGTCACAGGTTTGAATTCAGTGGAAAAATTAAAACATGTAATGAAAGATGAAGCATGTTTACTTTTCAGTACATCCCAAGTTAGTAAAAGTTAGTATGTTTTAAGTCTCCATTGGTAGCATTTTTAAGCTTAAACTTTTTTCCTGCAAGAAGGAAACTTTCATGGTGCAGTAACATTGGAAAATGAAACAATCTGTGTTTTTATTGAAGATTGTAGTCAGGTTTTTTTGATGAAGGGTTTAGGTATTATGGAAATCACTGCTAAAAGACAGCATTGGATAACAAAAGAAATGCCCATCTCTTAAAGTGGTAGCAACATCAAATAATTGTATTACATGATTGAGACTGATCATTTTTCTATTTGCTTAGTATGTTTTCATAACAATCCTGTTGTTTCTTTGAAACTTCAGCAAATGTTTTATCTGGGTACATTTTTAAAAAAAGGTATTGGCTCTCATTTGGTTAAATAATAGTTATGGTTTTACCTGCCTATTGAATAGACTAACACATAAAATCTTAGTTTCATTTTTTGTTTGCTTGTTTTTTGGTTTTTTAAAAAATGTTTGGTAGCAAAGTGATGCTGCCTTCCATGCATGCATCAAAATTTTTAGAAAAGGGTCAACAACCCGATAGAGATGCAGGTGTTCTGGTGACAGGGATTAATACAAAAATATAGGTCTTAGGGTGAAGAGGAATTTACTTACCATCCACATAAATGTTAGTCTCTGAATTAGTTACTAGTGAGTGGCTGAAAATTTGGTGAAAGATAGATTATGAGATTATACCTTGTCCAGTTGATACCACCTACCAGAAATGTCAACAACAAATAAAAGCAGATGTCACAACATACAGTACACATGCCAGATGTCAACATAAGTGGATTATGGTATAACAATGCACCGTTAAAACAAGTTTAAACAGCCAACAATGTTGCCAATAAAAAAAAAATTGCCAAACCATATATTTTGATGCTGATAAAAATTTTGACAAAAAAAGAAACATTTTTTTGCAATTTGTGACATTGGTGAAAGCCCAATGTAATCCCTGAATAAACTTTGTACATATTATTTTTTGTACTTTCAAGGAAAAAAATACTATTTTTGTGTACAAGAAAAATACATATAAAATTGCAGGAGCCACACCACAATTATCTTTTATTATTCATATGCAATTTCTTCCCCAAAGTGATAATAAACTTGTTATGTTGTTGTTTAGTTTTAAGAAAGAATGCTTTTCATGTACAAGAAAAATACATGTATATAAAATTTTGGTAGCTGCACCAAGACCGTGTTATATCTGAATTCATGTTATATTGAAGTGTGTTATAGTTGGGTCACAATGTACCATCTCTTCTTCTTCTTCTTCTTCTTATTAGTATTATCATCATTTTTATCATCATCATCATTATTATTATTATTATTAAAATTAAGGACAGTCTCAGTGACCATCTTCCCTGTGCTAATTGGCTTGACCCTTCATGAGTATTTTGGCAGCCATATATTATTGTCACACATTGATGAAGTAAATAAATTTTACTGCCCCTATGCTATGGCTTACCCAGTATGATAAATCATGCACTTCCTTGTAGCACAGAGGCAGGTGTACATCCTAATTTTTGGTATAGAAAATGCCCCCCAAATAGTCCCCAGCTTGTTGAATGTGAAAAAATCATAATCATGAGTGGTGATTAAAACCTTGTCTTTTTTAGTTGAAAACAGCAGTTACTGCTAGGAAATTGGGATAAACATCATGGCATTGTCAACAGTGACAGAAATTAAGAATATCTTGATTTCAAGATGAGCTGCTAAAAATAAAAAATAGTCTTTTCTTGAATTCATGGAAATGTTTCTTGAACAATTGAGAATCAGTCTCTTATGGGACTCTTTTTTTTTTTTTTGTGGGGGAGAGATTTTAAATTATGGATCAGATGAAATATAAGATTCATTTGTAAGTGACAATTAGATTCAATAGCAACTGTTATAATAATACAAGATTGTTATAAATTTTAATTAATGCTGAAATATATCTCACTTATGTACATATAATTATTTTAATTCCATTCTCTAAATAGGAGAGTAATGTTATTTGGCCATATGTTAGATTATTTTTTCACAATAATTGATTAATAATTGTAATAAAATATTTAACATAATTAACATGGATCAATCAGTAACTTAGATATTTAAAAGAAACAATATATTAAAAGTTATTAGTTGTGTTGACATAAAAGTCCCATAGCAGAATACAATTTTTTAGCAACATTAATGGCAAATTTGTTTAAATTCCAGACTTAGTCATGTGAATGAATGAGTGCCACTTTAAAAAATAATGTTATGCATGGACCAAAAAATATTTGATAAATTTGTTGAAGTATGGACTTCAGTTTGTTTTAAAGATGTGAAATTTTACCAATGAGTGGGTCAGTTGCACATAAGTGAGTTGGTACAATATGTATCCTGAAGGTGAAAGTGTATAATGCTGTCTTTTTTAATAACAATTATGTCTATGAAAAGAAAAACGTTTATTAATAATGAGAAAAAAAGATTAGTTAATTCACCACAGCATGTAACAATTATATAACTAGGTAACTTGACAGATCTAATGAATGAATTACCATGAATTATATCATCAAATAGATGTCAGTTTCTACTTAGTGCTGAAAATAGGAAAAAGATCAAAATGTGTGTGTACATGTTTTTCATACATACATTTTTACTTACATACATACGTTTTTCATACATACATTTTTACAAACATACATGCGTACATACATGCATACATACATACATACATACATACATACATACATACATACATACATACATACATACATACATTGTTACATGCTTAGGCTCGAATAAGCAGCAACACAGAAAGAGTGAAAACTGACAAGCTTGTAAAACTTTAACAATGAATTTATTAAGTACAATTATTTTCATAAAGTAAATAAACTTACGGTTTTAGAGAATCAAATCCAACATTAATCCAAAATAGAATTCACAAAAATAATCCACTAATGGAATTGCAAGAGTCCTGATAAATAAATGTTCTAATAGTTCCAGGTTCGAATCTCGACGATGTAATCCAAAATGGCTGACAATATCATGTGATGCAGTTCTTGTTTTATAATCATCCAAATGAAAATCATAAACACATGTCCTTTTCCAGTTAAATGGAATAATTCCTCTTGCTACAACACAATGACACAATGTCCAGTACAAGGTAATTAAAATTATAACTCAAACAGAAAAACACAACTATTAACTTTAAAAGCCCAGATTCTACTCAATCTCTCTCCCAGTACAATGATTTAAATACCCATTTTCTAATGTAAACAAGGGATCACATGATTTTCTGGAAAGTCAAAGAAAGAAGCTACCTTCACCAAGTCACGTAATAATAAAATGATCCAGAAAAACAGCCACTAATTACTAAAAATAAAAAGATATTTTTGGATCTAGCCAATCATTTCCAAGGCTTGCTTACACCCTCTAAAGAAGGGTCAGAAATGAGGTCAACAAGCAAAGGTCAACCTGTGTTTACAGCTAGAGTCTAGGTCAGCCTGAACTTTCCAGAATCATTTCCCAATTAATGAATATTAAACCCTAAATGACAAATTTAGATTTGACAAAATAAATAATTTAAATCCAATAGCCGTAACAACATACATACATACATACATATATGCATGCATGCATGCATGCATGAAATCATGTGCAAATGTTAAATATAGTGAGACTTGATTGATAAGTTTAAGTTGTAACTTAAGTTATTGATTGATACAGCTCTTCATGGTATTGTTTTTAAAAATAGTATTGAATGTTTTAATTCTTTAAATTTTTGTTTTGTAACAATTCGTGATATTGGTATCCTAGCACTTTGAAAGTCTTCATTACAACTGGGAGGCTAATGAGAAATGCATTTTTTTTCTTCTTCAGGTTTGATCCATATTTTGCCATGAGGCCAGTGAAAGCTGTAAATGAATTTGAAAAGGATGGTGTGTATATGCATGCCATTTGTACAGATCTCATTAGTTGATAGCTCTTGGTCGTTATATAAAAAGTATAGTCTCTTTCAGAGATTGTTATTACCTTTTATCACTAGCAAATTTAGAAGGTAATATAACTTTTTGCTCATTTTTTTTGTCTTTGCATTGATGTTTTTGTTCATTCGCTATGCACTATTTGAATCCCACTTCACATACACATGAACTTTGGCATTTGGACAAATCTCATTATGTACATATATGCATGTATAGAGTTAATGGCATGTCAACACAATACTAGCTAGAGTTCAATCTCACATGTTGGAAGTCAGTGCAGTCAGTAAGAATGTATTCCATTGTCATTGGTCACTGGTAAAGTTCAGGAGGTATGCATTAATCATAGATGTGTCCAATACCTCCATAATTCTGCAGTCTGTTATATATGAGAAATGCAGCTCATCAGGTATGAAATTGATGTTCTGAAGATTATTTGTAGAGTGTTTGTTATTTTTACAAATATATGCAACATAACTGATTTAGATAAATACTGACGTCACAATATCAAAAATCATTTGGCTTGGAAAAAGTGCATTCCCAATGATGTTAATTTACAATGCCCACTTTGGCAGCAAGATTCGTCAAGTAATGAATATATATAAAAAAAACACAGTATCAGCTTTAGCTTCTGCCTGTTAGTTCTGATTTAGATTTTTGTGACAAAAGTTTGTTTAGTGACTCAAACAAATGAAGCTTGAATGAAAATTGTATTCATGTTTGACCAGTCAGAATGAGATAGATATATAGATAGATAGATGGACGGATGGGTGGATGAATGGAAGGATGGACAGACGAATGGACAAACATGGATGAACGGATGGTCAGAGAGAGAGAGAGAGAGAGAGAGAGAGAGATGGTAGGTGGTTTGGAAATAATGTTCTACAAATCAAAATTAATTGGTATAATTCACACAAACAATTGGTATCATGATTGGAAAACAATTGCCGTGTTTAAATGCTTGCGAAGTTTAGTTTAAATGTTGCTTTGAAATTGTTTCATAAGCAGAGTTTTAGAGACATGGCAAAAAAGTTACAGTTATAAGTGTACTTGAATTTAAATGTTCAGATAGCCCATAACTTTAAAGTAATTCAGCATTTCTGCTAGTCTAATTGGATATGCTGTCAAGTGTTTTTTTTTTAATGAATGTTATTTGGGTCTTAGAAAGATTGAGAAAATATTCTTTCAATCGTTTTCCCAAACAATAAGATTTCTTTACTATATTCTAATATATTGATTGAAAAAATCATATATTAGGAAGTAAATGAAAAATGTATTCCAGTTTAAAAGAAAACTCCAGCTTCTATTGCCAATTAAATGGATCATCCCTTAAAATATCTGTCAAGTTCAGGCAAGTAAACTGGAGTGAAATTATACTGAATACCTTGATTAAAAAAAGAATGGGATAGAACAGAATGAATAGTTGGATTTAAAGTGAAACCAGCCACTAGAGTCATATGTTCACTATTTTGCACTTCCATTTATTTACATGGCAGTGATTTCATTTATCCAGGAAGATGGAATGGTGCCACATCTTCATGGCATTTATGCGCACAGAGTAAGCTATTTAATTTGGTCGTCATATCATACCCCTAAAAAGGGGCTAATGATATGAATGTTAGATCTGGGTGAGTGGGAATAGACCCATCACGCACTCAACCAATCAACCAATCGAAAGTACGTACGTTTATTCCAAATTCAATCCAGTTTTTCTAGTGGATTTCCCTATGCCAAAATTGTGTAAGCCACCGATGTAATTCATCAAATGGTAGAGTTGAAGAATTAAATTACGTTCCTATCTATGCCAATTTTCTAGTACAAAAGTGTACATATTATATATCCCGAACAATTTCTTTTGCTGATATGACTAAACGTCATTTGAAAGGTAGTCACTGTCAGAGAGGATTAGATTGTTAATTTTGAGCGGTGGATCCGAAAATGATCAAGTTACGCTTTTTGGATAGAGCTTGTCAAGGAGGGTTTCCGTAACCAAGTGGAAGACCCTATTAAGGCCATGAAAGACAATAGCCCTAAAAAGGACTTTTTTGTTGTGAAGAATCCCATGATCACTTGTTAGTGACCGATTATCCCTCTGCTCCTGTGGTTGGTCCCTGTATACTTCTTGAGTGTCTTGTTTGACCCTGTACTCACTCGATTCCCTGTATACATCTTGGGTGTCTTATTTTGGATTCTTACTCTAAGCATCCTTGCTCCCTTGTCAATTTGCTTCCGTATTTTCCCTATCAGTTTGGAATTCTTTGTGCTGTTTTGTGTAGAATATATAACCCCATATGACAACTATTTGCATTGTTTGTTAATGCATGATGTTATTAAGTTACTGCAAGGCCTGATAGTTTTGGGGTTAACTACCTTTATAGTGTATAAATTTGAGGTCATTTTCTAAATTAGCATATTTTTGGTTGCAACTATGTGTTGCTGGGACTGATTGTCTTGGGTTTGAGACTACCTTATAAGATCTAATTTGGGGTCATAACCTATAGAACAGTATCTCTTACCACGATTATCGTGAATGGCACAATTGTGAATGATAATAAGATCTCTGGATCATAATGCAGGTTTTTCTGTTAGAAAATTTGTGCCCTGATTGAAATTGTCCAAATAGTTGTGCGTATCTGTTAATTCATGTACATAAATATCACCACTGAGGCTGATCATCAAGTTTAAATTAGTAAGTAATGCATTGAGGCCATTCTTCAAAAATATCTCAGTTTCCATCAGAATTGTGAGCAAAAAGTTCCTCCATATTGTTAGATTATGTATTATATATTAAGTCCAGTATCAAAACATTTCAGAGTAACAACATTGCTATAAATTTTTATGATGTGACATATGATGATTACATCATTTTAAGGATTGTTTTTTTTGTGTGTGGCTGCTTCTTTGTATGCAATGGAAGAGAACATTTGGTCACTTTAAACACAGTAAAATACAATATTAGTCATCACTGTAGCCTTCATATTATTTGTGATGTGATGATTATTTCAATATTCTTCCTGCCTATTGGGGCATGCAGTCCAGATGAATTTTGCTATATATACAATCTTCCAGTGACTGGAGGACTGCTTTATCTGCCTTTTCATTACTCATAATACAATTGTGATTTGGCAGCCCATAGTACTGAAAATGTTTCCACTGAATACATTCCTTGATTGCATTTATTTAATGTTAGGAAATAAGCTCTACTACCTGGAGAATCCAGCAATTCCAGAAGACTGAAACCATGTCTATATATCATGCAGAAAAGCGGGAAAAACTCTTATCCATTACCTTCACTTATAACTGCTAGGTGTCTATCTATCAACTGGCTGTTTCCCTACTTTAAGATTTTACTGTGGTATAATCAAACATGCCCCACATTGCCTACAAGAAGAATCATTCAAGAGTTGTTTTAATTCATATATTCAGGAATGTATTTACAGTTATGTAGCTGGTACCATGTTCTGATGAACCTTTGGGGATGGAGGTGACACTGGAACATCTCCAAAAATACTACCGACAGAAGACAATTTTGTTTTCACTTTATATTTCTATATCTTGCATATTTTCTGCAGCAACAAAAGAAAGTCTGCTCTGACTAATAAAAACAGTTTGTTTATCTATCCCCCTCCCCTTTTGATATTTTCTTCAATGATGGAAATCTCAAATGATTTTATGAAGGCAGAGATCTTAAAGAACGATATCAATTCTTTATTCTCCAAAATAGCAAGAGGGAAACTTTTCAAAGGAAATGCTCCATGGTTTATTTAGAGCTTGCTGAAAGTCAATGGCAATCTCAGACTGGGAATAGATAGCTGCCTCTGTGTACCCATATTAGCTCCAAAAATCAAGAGACCATTAAATACGAGGTGTTCACAATTAGTATCATTCTGACCAATGCATTCTGTCATATCCCTGTCCTTCCAGTTTCATGCAAGTTCATTTGAGTCACCTTAAAACAACACTATTCATTTCAATGATATGATATCTCAGCTACCTTTTTTCTGAGGAATAAATATTAGTTCCTGTTGTTACAAGGGGATATTGTTCTATGATTTCTGACACATCCGACTAAATGGTCGAATATAAAGCATAAATAATCATTATAATGAGATATTAGCAGGTAATCTTTTCCTTACTATGCATTTTAATTAATTTTCAGTTCAGAAATTCTATATGACATATTACAGAAATTTTTAATTCTTTCTTTGATGAAGACTTTTCACATATGGACCCCATCCATTATCACAAGCATCAGTTGTATGAATGTTATTAGACTACTTCTGAATCAGTAATCTATTAGATAGAAAGAATTTTAAATCTTGTTATGTTAGACTGGATAGATGATTGATCTAAATACAAGTCCGATAATTCTGAGACATCTCCTTGGTGATATAACTTGGGGAGTAGGAGTGATGTGACAGTGTTGCAGGGGATGAATTACTGAAAACTGGAGTGGAGTTTGGGCAAATATTCCTTTACTGTAGATTTTAAGGTTGTGTTTGGTTGCTATGAATTTTCATTAAGTGATGAAGATCATGGCTGAAAAAGTGTTAAGCTTGTCAATCATTTATTCATCAAAGATGTAGGACTCGTCAACATTATCATTGTTTCCATTGATGCATTAAACTTGTCAGTTTGAGACATGTTACTGTGTGGTATGGATACATGCTTCTTCTTACCACAGCTTTCAAAGCCAGAGGCTGACTTTCTCTGGTCTGTATCTCAGAAAACTGGACACTTTCACATCAAACATTGTCTCAGAATGTTATACACATGTTAGCTAATGACCATCACTGACCAGCTAAAAACTTCTCTTAGAGGAAGTTCCTGTTAAAAATTTAGTAGCACTGTGAGCAGTTCATTTACAAGTAAAGTAATTTCGAATAAATTATTCCCATTTAGATATATTTATAAGTAATGCAGGAGTTAATATTTATAAGAAATGCAGTTCAGTTTATTTTTATATGATGCTTAATGGAATCTGCATTTTTGTTGATGTCCATTCAATTCAGTTTAAAATCACACTAAAATAATTTGAAGTAGTGATCTAAATATCCAAATTTCTAGTATTCTGATATAATGGGAGAAGCAAATTTCAAATTTCCAAATCTGTACAAAACTTTTTCATTCAATATTTTCCTGCACATTATTGCTAGTGGGCAGTGGGGAAAAATCAGATGTAATGGGAAGGTATTCAGTGTGGCATAAATGGACAAACTGAAACTCAGCAATGATTGGACAATGTTGCACAATGATTTTTTTTTATAAAATCAACAGGATTTGATGTTACAGTGAAAACCAAAGTAGTCTAGTCCAATTAATATCATAAATTGAGATTTTGTACTAAAGTTAGCACTATTTCTTTGATGGATACAATGATAAAATTATTGCAAGTTTCCTTTCTTTTCGTGCCACAAGATTAATGATTGAGCCTCATTTGGATAACCAGATGTTTATTTGATGATATTTAATTAATACTTAATCCTTAATTGTACAGGATTAAAAGGATATTATACTGTGACAAGTAAATAAACTTAAAAATATGTCTTCCAGAATTCCCTGAAATTAGGGTTATTACAAATGGTGAGTTACGGTTCCTGACAAGAACAAGTGTGGATAATTCTCTCCTGAAACCACTGAAAGACTTGACCATTGGCACCATACAGATATCAGTAAAGGTTTGTAAAAAGCCTACTCCATCAGTTAAGGAAGAAAAACAAAAACATATAGGAATGTTATTTTTTAATTAACGCATGTTTGAATTACAAATTAATTCCTTGTAAGGCTTGTAAGGAGATGTTTATGGACTGTTTCATTTACACATACATGTACCAAGGAAGACACTTAAAAAATATATATATATATTTATATGCCAGGGTAATCGAAGAGTTCTCATGGAAAAGATACAAAGTTGAATCTATGGATGACTGCTCCACATTAGTGGTGCTTTTTCTGAGGCTCAACATCCCTAAAGTCAAAAGTGAAAGAAATTTGAAGATGTCCATAAATAAAGAAAAAAATGGTTGTATGGTTATAAAACACATCTTGCGTTACACTTGGAGCTATGATGGTGATTACAGAACCCATTTGTACCTATTACTTTATTTACAAATCTCTTATTTCTCATACAATTTTTAAAAAAAGTTTCATTTATTGATTGATGATACCTATTTGCATATTTCTATGCTGACAAATTGAGTTCCCTACATGATTTATATAACTAAGAATGTATTACACTATCTGACATTAGACCAAAATCTAGACTATACACACATCCCAATTTCCACTTGGCAAATATATATTTAGCTATACTTGTCATAAATTTGCTATGATTGAGTTTCTCAAGAATTTCTGAGATATTTTCATTGCTTAGCAGTTACAAAGAGCAATGAACTTGAAAAAGAGATTTCTCATAGATTCCTGGAAAGCAGAGCACAAGTCCCATATCATATGAAATTTACTTTGGGATTTGGCAGTTTGGGTAATTTACAGTTTCAACATAGAAATATATGTCTATATAATTCTTTGCAGGTAAAGAAAACTCCAATGGAGAAGAATCTGACACAAGTCCTAGAGCATGTCAATGGAAACTTGAGCTGTATTGTTAAACAACCAAAGGGAGGTAAATAACAATTTGTGAACTGATTGTCAAAATGTAGCAATGGCAAAACTGTACCTTGGCTGTCTCTATGAGTGACTGAGATATTTAAGGCAAGGACAATCACATCTTTTCCTTACTTTTCATTCCAAGCACATGTTATGTTTTATTAAGGGTGAAGCTATCAGAACATGCAAATTTGACTGCTGTTTCTAGTAATGTATAGTATAGCCTGTCTAGATGAATAATTTTCATAGAGCAATAATATTCTTAAATTCTTTTTCCTTTTGGCAAAGGATTTAAATGCAATAAAGAATTCAGCTCACTTCTTACTGGTTTATAAAGTTTAACATTTCATAGTAATATGAATTTCACTGTAATCTTTTATGCCATTAGAGATATATACTACAATGTATCTCATTTACACCTTATATTAAAACCTTAACTATGACTGCGTAATAGCCATCTTGAAAATTATTGTATAGCTTCTTCAGAAGAGGTGGTGAAATGAACATGGAATTTTCACAGAATGACTTCTAATGATTCCATCAGCAAATCGTACATATCTTGAGACAGTTGGATAATTTTAGTTATTTTCTATTATCCCTGATCAAAGATGAATGGTTAGAGGCCATAACAAAATATTTGTACTGATGTTACAGTTATTATTTTGAATGAGTCAACTTTCATGTGTAAGAAAATGTTACCAAATGTGGTATATTACAGTCTAAGAAATATATCAAAGAGTGTTTAAAATCAGCAGTTTAAAAAAAGACATGAACAAATGAAGCAGAAATTGTTTATGGCCAGCAAAGCATTGTCCTCTTGGGTTTCTTGCACCATTATGTGAATGTGTTGCATGGTAATTAAATGTCTCAACCAATGTCAGTGTTTTGCTGGGTTTGCTAATTTATTCAGAGACAAACCACAAATTAGACAATGAAATTACTTGATCTGGAATTGCCCAAGGAAAGAATAGACACCTTCATTGCCAGAGGGACACTTAATGTTTAAACATAGAATAACATAATAGAATAAGGATTACTTGTAAAAAAAAACATCATTAATATTGATACATTTATGACAGAATACTCTCAAATCATCTTAAGTATTTTTATAAGCAGCAGAGGGGGTGAACAGACCAACTTTTTAGGCAAAATATTTCGTAAGCGATTCGTTACAAAACCGAAAAAAAAAATCTTACCATGATAGTGCCAATTTAGTTGTCACAAACACATGGGCTGCGACACTGCAACGTTCCAAGGCAACGTCGTAAGCGGTCGTCGTTAATAATGGAAAAATAATCTTACAACGATTTTGCTATTTAGTTGGCGTTCACCCTCTCTGCTGCTATGCGCTAACAATTTTTTTACGATGAAAGTCCTTAGGACTTTACAAACAAAACAGACTAATTTGCAAAACTTCACCTCGCAGATCAATCAAATTATTAGATTGGTCAGTGAGTTTAAAATTAATTCTCGTTAAAGAATTATTATTACATCGCATATAGACTGGATTAGTTGGGTCTTCAATAATTAGAAATCCTGGAGGAGCCGTTGGTGCAAATGAATATAGAATATAACCTTGCTGAGCTTGATTTGATTGCTCGAGATTTATTTGATAGCTTCCTTCGATAACGTCACATACTAAATTTAATGATATCACCGAGGATATATTTACGTTGTTCGGAGCGATATGTCTACCGCCGCCTTCTGGATCATTATTGTGTTTAAGGGTTTTTATTTCCGGTGATGTTGTTTTTTTCCATTCATCTTGAATTTTCTTAAACCCGATATCGATGGCATAACTGAGATATTTTTTTAATTCGTCGGGGTTATATCCTGGAATTTTAAATGTTTGAATATCCTCTTCGCGGATTCTGTATGCTGCCGTAAATAACTTTTTATTGTCGTCGTTCATTAATACTTCTTGAATAATTTGCGCATGAAATGTTTCCATATCGTTGATGATTTTGTTACATGTTTGTACAACGTTGATAAATTCATATCTGGTGAGAGAGCCGGATTTAAGGGATATTAACAATAATGAAAAATCATTATTCATCGCGCTCAAATTTTCTTCGATTGAACCAGCGTAAAATGTCATACGTTTATAGTTGTCATATCCTATAATTTGTTGGGGAGAATAATCTTGATAACTTTTTATTGGATTATCAGGTTTCATCTTATCTGTGACGTAATCAGATTTTACAGGTTCTGGTATATCAACGGTTTCTTTCTGTCGAGGTGGTAGTTCGGGCCATCCTAACACTGATCTTATAGAACTCTGATAAATATCTACAACATACCCAGGGGAATTAATCTCGATCGCAGATGATAACGTCGGCTCGTGAACCGTTATAGCGATTTTTGATTCTTTTCCAGTGATAGATTTAATTCTTCGTTGTAATTCATTATTGATTTGTTCGATTTGATATGACCCAGTTGGCAATGAGACAACGTTCCAGTCTGGAGTTCCGTCTTCACGATTTTTCCACGCGAACACCAAGGAATTATTTGGTTGTTGACCACCAAATGCTACCGATCTGATATTGGGCCAGCTATGATACACTCGTAGTTTTGCTAGCGCGATCTCGCTCACGGGAACGGGAATCGGGAAATTCACACTGAATTCAGGACGCGTTGAGGTTACTGATATCATGCTTGTTTTTACCGGTGTTGTATTTGTTACTATTTGTTGAAGTAGTTCTTGCGACGATGTCTGTGACATTGTTGTTATTATTATTATTCTGCTCTAATTTTAGCATTGTTGATTTATACAATTGAGCCATCGTTGAGAATTCGCTGTCTGATATTGTTGTGTCATCGAGTGACGATGATATCAACGAGGATAATTGCGAGTATGCGGCAGATGCAATGTGAAATTTAATTACATAATCGTGTAGTTTACTCTGGCTACACGATGATAGTTTTTTTGTGATCCCGGTTAATATACCCGCAATTGTAGCCACCGCAGAAATAGAGATTGGAACTACGACCGGAGCAATCATTGTAACTGAAGATAGTATTATCCCAGCAGCAGTGATTACTCCCGACACCGAGTACATGGTGATATCAACTGCGGTTATTCTTCGTTGGTATTTTTTTATTTTTATTTGATACTCCTCACAGTGAGAGCTGAGTTTAGTTTGAAATTCTCTGACTTGATCATAGCGATACTGATACACTGAAGGGATCGTCATTTTATTTTAAAAGCGCTAGCATTTTCAATTGATTTCAAATTGTTAGTGTTTTCAGTTTAATTGTTTACTTAAATCCACTACGAATTCTACGTACCACGTTACTGAAACCCTGACTAGATTTCTATCTGTGGTCGTTATCGTGAATTGTTCAGATACATCCTTGTCGATGATCGTTGATATCGTATTATTGACTCCAGATGAACTACTTGATGATATATTAAACTGATTCGGTGATACTATTGTTAATCGATAAATACCCTTGACGGCTGCGGTTATGTGTAAAATGTTGTTTGTGGGAGTCCACGCAAATGATCTGTAATGGATTGTGTATACGTTGTTGACAATGATTTTTTTATCATGAGGAATTTTTATTTTTTCAACAACGCTTATCATCCTCGTTGCATCATCTTTCATTGCATTGTTGAATGTTTTAAGCTCATCGATGGATTTTTTAATATCAGGAAGGGTTATTTCAATTTTATCAAATGGGGTTCCAATAAACTTATCAATGATGTTTTTACAAAACATTGAAAACTGTTTCACGTGTTTATCATATTCGGATTGAAGAGTTGCTAGTTCCAACATAGAATCTTTTATCGAGGCGAGTTTTGGTGTGGTCACTGGTGGATTTCCAAAAAATTCTAGCAGGGGTTTATCAATTTTGTCAATTGTATTTCTTTGTAATTCACTAAACTGATCAAATACAACTATATGATCGTCATATTTATCATTGAGCGATTTCAATGAATTCGCCGTGTTATCGAATGTTGCTAATTTATCCGTAATTGTTGAAACAAGTACACCTGGTTTGAGTTTACCCTGATCGGAAAATAACGCGATAGCATCCTCTGCTGCATCTCGTCGTTTAACTAAAATATCATCGAGAGAGACATTACTAGTTTTCAATTTACCCTGACGATCTTGAAATACAACTATTTCACCAGGATCAACACTTGCTAGGTTCAATGTTTCTGCTATTTCATCTTCGATTAGTTTTTTAACACCCTTGATTTTATCAAGGATTTCAACTCCACCAGTATCGGGTTTCTTCAGCGTTGATGAAGGTCGTCCCCAAATATCAATCATTGTTATCATAAAAATCTTTTCTATGCTTAAAATCTAAAAGATTTCCAATCAAAGATTTTCAATCCAATGACCGCTAGTATACTCATTTACTACTACATGGGGTGGTTTTGATTGTGATTTCATCAAAGATTCTCGTGAAATAGCATCAAGTACGTTTAATACTTCATTGCCACATATGGGTGGGTCAAGCATTGTTTGTGTTGGTAACGTGGAATACCAACGGGGTATTTTTAATTTACTTACATAGCGGTTAAATTCCTTCGGAGGCGCTAATCCATATGAGTCAAAATAAATAACCCCGCGTGGATCAATCGCGTATGCAACCCAGTGAGTTCCAGGTCCATCGCTGTTATCTAGATTAATAATACCGGTTTCAACATCATTTGGTTGTGCCGGTAACTGATCTTTCATAAAAACACCTCTGAAGTTTTTAATCGCGAGTTTTTTAGCGGCATCAATTAAATCAAAATTGGACATAGGAATCATTGATTTGGAAATCGAAGATTTCGGAACTAGTAAACCAGTCCTAGTCTCAGGCCGCTTCCGCTGTACCATGAATACGGGGTTCCTGGTAGTCTTAGACCCTTTCCTTTTTTTTTACTAGATCCACGGACGGATCTGCCTGTTGCTTTCTTTAGTGCCATTCCTGCCGCGGTACCAACGGCTCCTAACGCTGCCGCTTTAGCTACCGCTGGGGCCGCTGCGGCAATCAACCCTGGAATCAACCCTAACAACGGGAATATACCACCAGTCTTTTCCATGTTTTTAATCGCGCTCGCAGAAAGAGTAACCTGAACCCCCCTTTTTTCTTTAAACGCTTTATTAAAATGATTAACCTGAGTCTTCGTCAGCGATAGTTTATTCACCCCACCATTCATTTGATTAGGTTTCAGCGTTATTGTGGTTCCACATTGCTTAGCTGATTTGGATTGTAATTTTTTTAGCTGACCAGGTGTCAACGTGACAGTGATATTACTATACGACATTATACAAAACAGATTGATTCTAAATCACAGACAGAGATGGAAAATCAATTACAAAGTAATCAGTTACATGTTTGGCAAAATCCGAAGGTGAAATTGCACAGCAATTTTCAATTACAGATTTTCCACTGGTGCATCTACCAGTCTCATTCGTCCACCAACACCCTCGAGTATCATTGATTTATCACTGAGAATGACAGCAACCGCCCTATAATTAGCAATACCACCAGGACGGGTTACACGAGCTCGGAAGTGTATATCAATGACGGATTGTCTCATCAAGTCAAGATGTTCCAACGAAAAATAATAAATCGGATACAGACTTTTAAAATCCAACTGTGATATTTGTAGACCAGTATCGACATTTTGATCGCGCCCCATATACGACAGCAACCGATGATAAACTCGTGCAACGTGGTTGTTTCCATAATCAAGTTGTATATCCTCTGATGGTTCTTGCTGTCCGTTTATTTTCAACGAGACTTCATTACACCCAATTTGATCAAATATCATATGGGAACGTTCTTGATTATTTAATCGCGCAGTATTCTGTAGCGCAACAAATATGTGACGTGGAGCTGAAATACCCTGTCGTGCTGCCAAGTGCCATGTAAGTGTACCATCAATATTAGAATCCATGTTATCTGTGGACGTTGACAACCAACTCAACAATGACTTTCCCCCCTGATCCATAAATGACAGTAACCGCGGTTCTGTTGACAACGACGGAGTCAACACTGGCATCCACAGTGATAGTTTTGATAAAACGACCCTACCGGCGGGAACGCCAGCACCGCGCCAGATTGCATCATCATCAGTGCCCTTTCGTACTAACGCTACCGTATGTTTCGTACCATAAATAACTTTTCTGACGTTTCTACAAAATCCAAATATACGATGCAACGGAATCGCGCATGAAAACCGTCGATGTTGTCCCTGTAACGTTGCTACTCGTGTTGCAAATCCTAGGTTGTAACTGGTAATATTATTTATGACATCAAAATCAGCAGCTGGTCTTGTATATCCGGCTGGTGCTGGATTAACTGCGGTAGCTTGTGCTGCTTTCACTCTAGAATACTGGACGTGCTCAGCGTTATCAGTAATATCCTTCGCGAACATCATAGACGGACCAGCTTATCTAGTATAATCATCGGAGTATCTCGCTAACCCGATTATTCCGGTAGCAATATCAACCTCGCGTTCAATAGATTCGATTTCTCTTCCATCAATGAGATATCTTGCACTTTCAAATAACGCCATAATACCATTGTTAACAAAACCAACTCGGATAGTTGGGTCATTTGCATATGGTGTATCATCATGCTGTAAAAGTTCACCTTCGACTTCAATAAAGGCTTCAGCGGGTACAAAGTATTTACTGGTATCATGAACTTGAAGTTCGATTCTCCCCCGAAGATTAGGTTGTACTGAGTGATAGGCAAAAAATTGATAATCGCGTACAGAATCATCTTTAAGTACTGGGGCGTCCATGTCAAATGCACTATCAGGGTTCTGTTTGAACATTTTTTATTATATATCCGCTGGTCTAAATTGGAGGCGAAATCGTGAAAATTCTTTGAAATTGCAAGTGAAAATCTTCGATTTTTAATTTCAACAATGATTTCACTGCAAAAATCCCTTGGATTTTCATCGATGTCTTTGACGTTTGTAGAAATTCTTTGAATTTCCGAGACCACTTCCCGCTATCATATTTGCTGTTATATTATCCTGGGTGTTAGTGTATGACGGAGTCATCAACGATGATGAAATCAACGACTGTAGTTTTTCATCTACTGCGTTGTTTATTATTTTACTAACCCGCGCAGGCATAACCGCAGTAGATGGTAACGGCAATGGTTTCTTTGATTTTCCCCGTCGAACTAGCGCTGTTATTTTATCCTTCACGGCTGAAAACGCCTTCATGGCAAGATCACCAGCGAAATCTCCGATTTTGCTAATACCCTTATCTCTGATAACATCAACAGCTTTCATTGATAGTTGTTTTACTAGCGGCGCTACTTTTGGAGCCATTCTTGAAAATAATCCCATTATAGTATTACCGAGACCATCTCCATAGTATGCTCGGTATTTTGGCAATCGTGAGTTTACCACGTAGACGTTAGTTGGTTTATCATGGTTGTAGTGTATGATCATTCTCTATTCAATTGATATTTATCTAATCGCTATGATAACCGTGATGAAAATCCAAAGGATTTTTCTCTACTAACTCTTCAATGAAATCTCGATATGTTGCAATATCCATGATACCACCTTGAAATAATCGCCTACAGATATCAGCTGCTTCATTGATTATTTCTGGTGAGTTATTCCCGGCTCGTTTTCCTCCTACAAGTATTTCTAATCGTGCTATATCACTGAGAATATTGCCAGGACATGTTACGCTAGAGTTTCCAACTAAACCATTGCCTGTTTTTTCAGTGATACCAGTTGCACCTTGTGTATCTATTTCTGAACCGGATTTTGATGTTTTAGGTGAGAAGGATATTTTCTTCGAAGATTGTTTCCGCCGCTGCAATTTTTATGGTTTTTGTTGTTGTCGTAGTTCTTCATATTTATTGTATGCTTTATCCACTATGTTCATGTAGTCAATGTATGATGCACTATCTGTTTTAATCTGACTTTTTTCAGTTTTTATTTTATAAATCACATCAGCGTAATGTTGTAAACTTTTAATATATCCATGTTGCCCTGGTTTCAACATTTTTTTTCTGTTTTCATAAGTCGTAACAACAAACACAGGAATATCTGCTGGTTTAGTGTTATCAATTGCAGCTATCCCCTTCTCGTTAAATCTCCCCCGTAAACCCTCTACTGTTCTTTTTGATTCAAGTGGCAATTCTTCAGGGACATCTCTTCGAGATTCATCACCGACATCAATACCACTTTGTCGTTGTATTTCCATCTGAGTTGCCATATCACCTGAAAGTTTTTGTACAGCCTGTTTTGTTTGTCCAGTTTCGATTGCTATTTTTTCAAGTTCACCAAGAAGAGGCCTCTCTGTTTGTTTTCCTTCTTCAGGGACATCTCCGTATATAGCTCGTTCAGTAGCTGTTTTCACATCTGTAGTTGCAGTAACAATCGGTTTAAAGAGTTGTTGTGTATCCTCTGTAAAATCAGTCTGAAGTAATTGTCGCTGTTGAAGTTTTTCACGTATACGATCACGAAGGGGTAATATTTTCTTAAGAGCGCTAAGTCGCTCTTTTGTGTTCCGTGTGGTCAATGATTGTCCTACCATTATTGAAAGAGTATCACTATTGTTAAATTGCAAGCAATTGAAACTCTTTGAGTTTTCCAAGTAAAAAAAAAAGAAAATACACCAACCCATTATACTTCCCTGTTGTTGTACGGGTCACACCTACACATAATTTTACTTCCTCGTTTGCACAGGTAGTAATTATACATGTCATACAATACAACAAAGGAGGCTGTCTACGTGTGGGGCTACGATGCTACATAACGGTACAAACACATTAACGTCTTCGGTATTGACTAAACTTTCACGTATAAGTTTTTGTATGCGCTTAATTAAAAAATATTTCTTAGCGAGAACATATTTTCCGGTCTGTTCTGCAAATTTTATGTCCTCGAAATCGGTCATAATTTGATCACAATCTAACCCTGAACATAATTTTACACTTTGATCTTTAAGCTTGTTGATTTCAATAATAATCAATTTGAGATTTTCAAGATTCATATTATATAAAAATATATTTGTTGAATTGCTTGAAAAATCACAAAATGAATTCTGGACACGCTAAGGTGTTGATCATCTTAGCATATCCAGAAGCTTAGTGCGATTATAGGTGATTATGATTATAGATGACGACGGCACTTACAACCCCTGATCTAGTGTAACGGCGGTTGTATTATACATATACGACGGCACAATTTACACAAAGTGTATTCCCCCAACGAGTAGAGTCTAACTTGTCAAATAACAGGTTTGACCTACAAGAGGATACGTTTGGTGCGTGGACCAGACAAACACATAACAATAGATTATAGGTGATTATGGTATTTACAATGACAATGACGACGGCACAACAATAGATTATAGGCGATTATGGTATTTACAATGACAATGAATGACGACGGCACAACAATAGATTATGAATGAATTGATTCAATGACAATGAATGATAATGGTATGTACAATGAATTGATTTCAATGACAATGGATGACGCGGGCTATTCTACATTCAAGTACAAAATAAACCTGAAATCAAAACCTGGTTTGAATGTCAATAATAACGTTCACACCACGTGTGACGGTGTGGTTTGATTTGTACTTGAACTTCGGCTAAGCCCAAATACATAACAGACCAGGTTGTATATAACCACTCATTACAACGAAGTGACATAGAGAGATGTGTGCTTGTAATTGTTTGTTGTGTTTGTTAGCGATCACTGACAACGTTGAAAACACGCATAATACTTGAAGCAGACACTAAAAAAAAGAATTAAATACGACGTGTATATAAAACAGTTCTGTTAATACTTGAAAAAAGACGAAATCAGTTATGTGTTATTGAGATTTCATAATAGCGAAACTAACCAATCAAAAACTACTTCCACGTTCACCAACGGTAACTCTGTCATTGGTGATTTGTCGCACTCGCGTTACCTAACAGAGTTATTCCCCGTCAATGCAAGATTACATATTATACATAAGAAAACTGAATTTTGTTTTTAAAACGCTTTGAAAAAGCCGTCTTGGTTTTATTCTCTGCTACTTTTTGTACCGAGGGAGGGCAAATATCAAAATATCTACCAGCTGAATACAAGGATTGAAATACTATTTCCGTGTTATTTTCAGTATTAAACGATCTTACGGGTCTAGCATTTTTCGAGTTTTTTCCAGTTCCTCCTCGTTTGGTGTTTTCACGTTGTGAAATAGCTTGTAGATTCGATAAAGAATTATTAGTCTTAATGCGATCAATATGATCAATAACAAAACCATCATTAATCAATCCTTTAAACACTTCATATATGAAACGGTGATTGAGATAAGTTTTCTTTCCAGCGTTAAAACTCAAATACCCCATACCATTATCCAACCCAACCGGTTTCTTGAGTCTACAGTGTCTAATAACACCATCACGAGACGCTTCGTAATTTTCAATAACAGGATGTCTTTGAAATTCTTGGTTCATTTGTATACTAATATACTTTTATTTGTCTAAATCATTATTTGGTTTAGATATATTATTTGAAAATCTTTCTATGTAGTCTTGAGCAGTTTTAATAATCCTGTCATTGACGTCATTGACAGCGTCAGGATTTTTGATTCTTCGCTTGTCATAATAACGCTTCAACTCTCTATAACGCTTACCACCACAATTGAAGCATAACTGCGACTTGCCTCTTACACCTACCCCACAATACAGGCACGGAAGAGGACCATTACTCCCCCGACGAAAACTTTGCATATGATACCCACAGAATTCATTTCTGCATGATTTGTTACACGGAGTCTTTGATCCAATCATAAGCCATTTGCAATGATTCATTATATAAAAAACTTTTTATTTAAATACTTGTTTTAATTATAATATGAAAGAATTCAAGAGATTATCGAAATTTAATCTCGATAGAGTTTCTGTTAAACCGAAACGTCTAAAGGACGATAGCATGAAGGAGTTCAAGAGATTATTGAAAATTAAACCAGAATTTATTCGGGGTACTAAATTCGATCTCGATAACATCTCTGATATGAAAGAATTCAATAGATTATCGAAAATTACACCTTGGAAAAATGCTAGATTTAATCTCGATAGAATCTCTGATATACAAAAAAGTCTAATAGATGACAAAACCCTGTTGAGTAAAATCAGCGACTGTTTTAATGAATTTAAGCGCGATGGAGCATCTCATGCGTGGTCGACATTTCGAATTATCAACAACATCGAAGATGTCGGTGTCAATGTACCCGTAATCGATGCTACCATGAACGATACAAGAGCAGCTGAGATACTTTCACACCTTGGCTCGCCAAGGGGCGGGAAATCCAAGGGATTTCCAAGGAGGTATTTTTTTAGAATAAAATTCATTATCGAAGACGAAGGTGAATGGGTTATCAGAGATAAATTTGATCCAATCCTCAAGGATAAAAAATTTGTTATTGTGAGTAGAGATTCCAAACCAGGAATTCTAACTGGAATTGACAAACCATACTACGAGAGATCTTACCCTGTAACAGCAGTTGTTTACGGAATATATCCGTTAAATGATAAGCCAAGTATTGCAAAACTAGCACCTATGAAAACATCGTCGAAATCACAAGGTGATTCAACGCTCAATTGTGTAGCAACACGGGTAATGGAACACTTCACAAATGCATCCCGGGGAAACAAACTAACTGAACAACGACGAAAAAAAAATAACCAAATGGGAACTGACAGTGGAACAGCGCGGGGCAATGATTTCCGATATAGCTAAATTAGAAGCATTATTAAAATTTCCAATATCGGTTGCGACGATAACCGGAGAAGTATTATACGAACCGAAATATCAATCGCGAGGAGCTCCAATTGAAATTATCGATCATAACAAACACGCGTGGACACCTGCAGTAAACGTATTTCCACGAGAACGAATCGTGAGATATATCCCCGGGGAGTTTTCCAAGGATGTTTTCCACGAAGAGAGATTATTCGATGCTATTGCTGCGTTGTGTAAAGCTGATCCTGTGTCAATGTGGTTACTTAGAAGTGATGAAGATCCCGAAATAGGATTTGATCAATTTGTAAGACCAAATGGAGAATTATATCGCGTTGAAGAGTTAGATAACAGAATGAGAAAAATCGCTAATGAATTTTCACCGGAGAGTTTCCATGAAAAACTACTCGCTGATAGCTTTACAATTCCATCAGTGGTAGCTCACTTCGCAAGAGAAAAGAACTCATGGCGTCCAACACGAAGTGATTTTCTCGAGGATGTCAAATTGAGTTGCGTCGAATTTAGTCATGGAGGATTATGGAATACAAAATACTCACGTGATGGTATGATTTCAATTGATATATCCGCATGTTATCCTGGAAGTTTTCTCGGGTATGGAGAATGCGCTGAGTATTTTAAACGATTTGGACATCCCACGCATGAAATGACTCGTGTTGCGATTAATGGTCGTTTGCCTGATTTTGATTTAACCGGGTTCGCTCGTGTGATATCATTTGAACTCGCTGCAGGGTTACATCCGTGTAGTTATGTTTGGCTTGGTAAACATATGTCTGTGAAACACTGGATGCCAATAGTGCTATTGAGATATATGATCGATTGTGGTATGCTAATATCGTTGATTGTCAGTGAAGCTATTATATGCTATCGCGCGCAGAAGGATGTTTGGTTACCACAACCCGATCTAGATCGTATAATTAGCGAACAGCGAAAACAGTTTCCAGATTTCAATGAAGAACAAATCATGAATTGGTCGAAGGAGTTATTTGAAATTAAAAACAAAACAGCCAAAGATTTCGGACGAAAAATAATCTGTAAATTCACTCAAGGTGGAAGATTTGACAATACAAAATACTCTTCGAGGTTGATCATAGATGTCGCTGAATACGATTTTATCATAGCGGATTTAACGAAACAGGGAAAACTTGTAACCCGTAAAGATGCTTTTCTATCCAATGGTAAAAAATTGGGTACGGTTGTTACCTACTGTGATGGATATAGTTGTCAGTACACACATTTGAGAAGTTCTATGCTAGCGTATGCTTGTATTAATTTATTCTCGATGATAAATAGATTTCCAGATACCGCGGTTAGAGTAGCTACTGATTCGATGTATATCCACAACAAATACAAATCAGATGTAGCGGCATTCACAGATCCCGAGGAAGCGTGGGGGTGTTGGCGATTTAAAAAAGAAACACTACATGAGTATTGTAAATCCGCAGACGTTGCCAACGACAATAAATACTTGAAAAGCAACCAAAATCTCTCAGAGATTCAATCAGAATTTTCTAATGCACCACCGGTATCTGATCCGATATGTAGATACAAGACAGTTTATTTAAACGGTTGTGGTGGGTCAGGAAAGACAACTTGTGCAATTGAATTATTTCGTCGGTCAACCATGATTGTGTTAACACCAACTCACAGACTCGCCAGAGAGATGATAGCGCGGGGAGTAAAAGCCTGTACTTATCATAGCATCTTTCCATGGAAAGGCGATACATGGACTCCTGATCGAATGGGCGATAAATTCATTCCTGAAATCATAATCTGGGATGAAATATGCACGGTATCGTTGAGAGTATTACAGACATTTCTCGAATGGTTATTATTGAAAACTACAAAAATCGTCATGTGCGGGGATCACGGCCAACCACAGCCATTTGTTGGTGGATCTCCACATGAGTGGTTGAAGAATCATGTAGACTATTATGAAGAAATTAATACCGACCATAGATCACTTGATGAAAAATTACGAGAATTCAAAGCGCTAATTAGATTACAACCGGATAAAATCCAATGTGAAATAGCGCGTGAAATAATTTCAGAAACTCCCATGAATGATTTTTGGGAAACATGGAGACCAAATGATTTAATAATCGCGAATAGAAAAATAGTCAGAGACGCACTTCAGATGAAGTTATTTGAAACGCATAAACGTAAATTTGCAACACTTCCAGTACCGTTGTGTTATAGACCAAAAGATACCCGAAAGCAGAATATCGACGTTGACATTCCTGGACAACAACAAAAACAGAATTTAGTATTAAATGATATTGTGCTGGTTGATATCAGCGTCGTCGAAGATGCATTACGCGCTGATAAATCCCCATGGACGTTAGGTTATGCAGCAAAAATACACTCTTCACAAGGATTAACTATCACAGACACAATTGTTTGGATAGTAGATAATCGCATTGAGTGGTCAAATTTAGTTTATCTCGCAGTGTCCAGAGTACGGCGAATAAACCAACTTCGAAGAATTGTTTTCGATGATGCCAGTGATGATATTGTCAGCGCCGATGATATAATCAGAAAAAAACTCTCTGGTTATAAACAACAGGATAAAAAAAATAATAGAAAATTTGACATTGATGCTGAATTAATAATTACGCTGAAGCAGCAACAGAATAATCACTGCGCGAGTTGTAATTGTATAATGCGTTGGCAGTATTTGGATAAAGATCCTCCCCAATTTACCGTAGACAGAAAGAATAACAATCTCGGTCATGTCAGAAACAATGTGAGGTTGACTTGTCTTGAGTGCAACAGACGCAACGGTGCCAGCACAATGCCTCTGGCATCGGGTGCTAGTTAAGACCACGCGGTGGTAATTGAGTATCCTCAGGAATTACCTGTAATTGTTGTCGAGTAAATCCTCGCTGAGGAGCAGTTGAATCCAGTCTATAGATTGCTGGTCTAGAAACGCTACCCGTTGATCGTGTTATACCGGATATCTTGTGCGTCGTGACACTCCAAATAGGATCGGTAGCTCTTTTTTTACCACCCTCAAGCTCTCCTGGTTTGTATAAGTACCTTACAATGACATTACTACCAAGAATTGGTTCGGAAACGCTAGCGTTTCTAGAAAAATCTTTTTGTGGTTGTACGGGTATATACTTCTTTTTAATAGCGTTGACAGGTTTCATGTTAATTGTTCTAGTAATCTCATTATTGAGCGCAGTAATCACAGCTGGTAATCTCTTAACCCATTCACGGGATAGCTTTTCTTGGATAAATTTTTTCGCGTATTGATATCCAAATAACCGCTCTGCAAGAGTCCGATTAAACCGTTCAACAATTGCCTGATCGCGATGTAACGCAGTGTGTCCTCGTCTGATGGCGACATTATGATGTTTCATTGTTGTTAAAACAGCACCCTGAAATTCCTTGCCAGGATCAACTTGTAACAGATTTGGCCAGCGTAGTAGACCTCGTCGATAAATCCTTTCAAATGCAGAAGCAACTTCAGGTGATGATTTTGTCTTCAGCGGTTCTGCTTGTTTGTATCGACTCGCAATATCAGCTAACGTTAACGCGTATTTGTAACCGTTGTCATGCGGCAGAAATAGTATATCAGCTTGATGAACTTCATTAGGAACGGTCACATCAAAATGCGAGAAGTTAATTTGTTTCGGCGGCGGTAGATAAATTTGCCATATCGCCTGTTTGGATAACCAGTTTGCTGCAGTGGTTTTTTTCACCGCTGCAGCGCTAGCGAGTTTACTTATTGCTGCGTAACCTCTCCAGTATCCTCTCGGAGAATAATAAATTTTTTCCATATTGTTATTAATTACCCGCACCTAACATCAATTTGCCTTTCATGGCAGATTTTACTAACCACGAAGCCAATTTTTCTTTGAAGGATTTATCAGGAATAGCATTCAACGCATGAATTAATTTCACATCTGCGAGATGCCTGTGCTGCAAATTGCTGCTTTTATATGCGACATCATGAGCATGACATGCCTTATCAATAGCGTTTATTGGATACTCGCTGGGTCGGGGTTGGTTTTGGTCATCAAGTCTGATATCTAATCGTGTTCCCGGTCCACAGTAGCTATATCCTGGAAGGTGCTTTTCTCCTGGATACTTTGCCCACGGTGTTCCTGGGAGTTTTGCTAACTTGGCTGCAATATCACCTCCTCGTTTTTTTTTAAAGGTTTCGTGGAAGTAAATCTAAATTTCTTTGTACTACATTGTATGCACTTACCAGAAAGCGCTGATCGATTATTTTTCGTTGTAATCGTCGTCAAGTCATTTGTGCCAGTACGCGTCCTACATTTCACACAATATAGATCCATAATTTATATATAACGACATGAATGTAATTGATTATTCAGCTACGAGACGACGGGAACCTATTAGACACCATGCAATGTTACCAAATTCTATTCGCGCGATTATCATCGGACCATCTGGAAGTGGTAAAACACAATTGCTACTTAATTTGATAACGAGATGGATGAAGTGGGATAAGTTGTATATGATTGCACCCAGCGTAGATGATCAGCGATGTTATGAAGTGTTAAAGGATTTTAACGAAGCCACGCTAGAAATTAACGGCGATGATATTATTGAGTTTATAACCGATATCGAAGAGGCACCTAGCATTGACTCCATCGACGGAAGTATTAACAATTTAGTCGTATATGATGATATCATGTTAGATAATCAAAAAAATCCTGCCAGGATATTTTCCAGAGGCAGACATAAAAACACCGACGTGATATATGTAACTCAACGTTACACTCAAATACCAAAAGTGATCAGAGATAACTGCAATTTGTTATGCGTATTTAACGGAGTTGATACACATGCTCTTAGAAATATTTGGCAAACTTGGTGCGGTGGTGATATGGATCATAATCAATTTAAAAATTTCTTAAGCCGCGCTCAATCAATCCCACACGGATTTGTGACGATAAATTTATCAGACCCTTGAACAAGATATCGTGTCGGACTTGATCAAATATTTAGTTAGCGCATAGCAGCAGAGAGGGTGAACGCCAACTAAATAGCAAAATCGTTGTAAGATTATTTTTCCATTATTAACGACGACCGCTTACGACGTTGCCTTGGAACGTTGCAGTGTCGCAACCCATGTGTATGTGACAACTAAATTGGCACTATCATGGTAAGATTTTTTTTTTCGGTTTTGTAACGAATCGCTTACGAAATATTTTGCCTAAAAAGTTGGTCTGTTCACCCCCTCTGCTGCTTTATATCTGTATAGATTGTACAACTAGTCAAGATTGTTTTCATTTTAAAAACATTTTGGTTGAAAACAGACTTTTGTTGTTGCAAAAAAGCATTTTGTCATCACATTTGCAGATATCTGTTGAACATTTAATATTTTATCTTTTAAGGTTCCCCAGAGTTTATTCACTGTTCCATGCATCTACAGAAAGCATTGGGAAATCTACCCACATCTGAGCTGGAGAAACTTGCTGATTATCACTTTAGACCTCGAGGGTAAATTAAATGTTTTCACACACTATAGATTTATAAACAATAGTAAACAACAAAAGACATTGTCAAAAATATAAACAACAGTATAATTTGTCTTGCGTGACTACCTGTTTTACTAGCAAAAAGATGGCTCTATCAATTCTACCCCATGGGTATTACATAATAACACAGTTAAAATTATTATAAATAACAGTGTATAAAATATGTTATATATTGTATGACAGATTTTCAGAGACTTGTTTTAAAAAAATTCAACTCCAGCTGACTGAAGAAGAGGCATAGCAGGAAAATGCAAATACTATGTAGACAGTAAATATTTTTCATTTATAGGTAGTAATGTATCCTTGCTTTATTAATTTGTTTGTATTAAAAACAAAACCTGTGTTCATATCAGATTTTGAGTTTGAAAGTTACTATTTTGCAATTTCTAACACCAAACCTATGTTTAGAGGTTTTATTTTGGTATGAAACAGAAATCCATATAGTTAAATAAAGAACATAAAAAGTTGTATTTGTATTGTCAATAACACATTCTGACAGATTGTAATGAAATTTATTAATATTTTTTTTTCTCCCAAAAAACAGAGGCAGAAAATGGTCCTCATTCAGTATTGTACTTTGCTGTAACCATGTTTTAAAAGATTTGTCCTTAGCCAAATTGGTTTCAAGACAAGATTTTCAAACATTTTGGTTCACTGTGTAAAAATACAAGGCCAGGTTTTTCACTCAACACAATCGGGTACATACATATTCAAGCATGTATCTATTCAAAGGTCTGTCTATTGCCAAAAGTTGAGAGCAGTTCACACAGTTGAACTATGATCGTAATTTTATACCCCTATGATCATAATTTTTTTTACCCCAACTTGTCAAGTGTAATAATTTTTGGTGTAAACAAAAATTAACATTTTTCTTTGATATAGCTCATTTTGATTGATTTTTGTTTTTAGGGTGTTACATTGATTTCATGGTTGCTGTAGACCATGAATTGCAAAAAGCAATGCAAACTGATTTATATGGCGGAAAAATTGGACTTGATTTGTTTTATTTGGCATATTTTTTACCCACAAGGTATAACATACAAAAATGATATCATTGAAAATAAATAACCCAGATTCTATAAGAAGATTTAGAAATGGTCATGTGTTTGGTTAAAGGAAAGGACAAATCTTTTAAGTCATCAGCTTCTTTGACACTAAACTGTGTTTATTATCCATTTATGGCTTTAATTACACATGCATAGAGATTGCAATCCATTAGGGAAAGACAATTTTGTATTATATAAAATTATCAGTTGCCTTTATAGCAGGAATACTTAGGAAACCTAACTTTAAACCATTGAATTAAGTTACTCAGAATATTTTAAAGTTGAACATGTTGACATTCACAGAATCTACTTTTAAAATCATAAATTAGGCAATATGAATACAAAGAAAGTTGTTATTGGAGAAATTACGTTATACTGTTAAACTATTTTTTGTGTAGTACCAATTTTTAATAATTTCTTTTCCTACAGACTTAAAGTAAGTACTCCACGAATCATGAATCTTCCAAGGAAAGACTAGAACACCATTACAAATCAATGAATTTAAGTAGCAATGGACATGTGATATATTTTCCAAAACCATAAAATTGATACCAATAAAAATATGTGAATTCACAGTATTTGCTCTCATGTTTGAGTTGGGTCATGGATCTTTCCAATTCATAAACTTCAGGTTTTCATAAATTTCAAGTTAGGAGTAGAAAGGAAAGAAGGGACTTGACTTTTCTTAGGATGAGATATTAGTATCAATTTTTCATTTGTTTAATATGAAAGAGATATTTGACATGAACAAAAATGCAAAGTATGTACTTCAATTCCAGTGAACAGTTTAGCTCCTACACAGTGCAGGCAGAGCAGGATGCAATGTTGGATGCTTTGGGTTCCCTCCAAACCAATGACTCCCAAATGATCCTGTATAAGTACATATTTGATTCAGATAAAGTGGATGAAAGACTGGTACAGCGGCTTTTGGTCCATATTTCTGTTATGGATGAACTGCCAAATCAAGTAAGAGCCTGCCTATTTTAACCTATGTTTGGTTAGAAAGAAAAGTAAGAAAGTTGTTATTCTTTAAAGTTCATTTACATATATTTTTGTGCCCCCAACATACTCATTTTAAGAGACATGGTACCACTCATGTCATCTGTCCATTCATGTGTCACAATGTGATTTCCGCTCATTATGTTGGGAAGTTTCAATGGACTGCAGCCAAATTTGGAATTAAGCTTTATATTAAGAGAACCTTATCCACCTAAATTGGCCAGGTTTGACTGCCCTTCTCATCTACTGCATCTGCTTCTGCTGCTAAGTATTACAAAAAGTGAAGTCTTACAAGTATAATAATCTCAAGAAGACAGAGTAAAGTTCAGTTACAACTTTGGTCAAAGTTAGATTGAGTATTGTTATTTTTGAACCCTAAGGCATTACAAACTGTATTTGTTTTAAATCAGTGACTCTTTATGACTCGATGTATTTAAACTAAGTTTGAATAGCTGCAATATATTATCTGTTACTATATTTCCCATGAAGCCATCATGCAAACTAAGTATTCCCTAAGTAGTATATTTATATCCTGAATTGAAAAGAATCTGTCTACTTTTAATTGATTGCAATAAAGTAACAAACAATTCTGTTAGTTGCAGATCAGAATGCAATTGGCACTAATTTGGTTCTTATGAAAATGTTTGTGGGCATTGCTCTGATGGTCAGTTAGCACTTTTCACCTTTGAATACATGAGGGCATATTATTACGTGCTTAGGTTCGAATAAGCAGCAACACAGAAAGAGTGAAAACTAACAAGCTTGTGAAACTTTAACAATGATTTATATAAGTACAATTATTTTCATAAAATAAATAAACTTACGGTTTTAGAGAATCAAATCCAACAAATATAGAATTCACAAAATAATCCACTAATGGAATTGCAAGTCCTGATAAATAAATGTTCTAATAGTTCCAGGTTCGAATCTTGACGATGTAATCCAAAATGGCTGACAATGTCATGTGATGCAGTTCTTGATTTAATATCATCCAGATGAAATTATGAAACATATGTCCTTTTCCAGATAATTCTTCTTTCTTCAGTTAATTGACACAAAGTCCAGAACAAGATAACACTCAAACATGAAATATACAACTTAATAATAATAAAGCCCAAACATCTACTAAACTCCTCTATCCAAAACAACAGTCTATATAACTGTTTTTTAAGTAAACAAGTGATCACATGATTTTCTAGAAATTGATAGAGGTTCATGGAAGGTCACAGAAAGAGACTGCCTTCACTAAAAATCACATACTCTAGATATTTCTTACCCCTAAGAACTAAAAATAAAATGTCTTTGAAATTAACCAATAGTGTTAGAGACTTGTTGACAATGTCCAAAGCAAGGTCAGGAATTAGATCAACAAGCCAAGGTCAAAACTTGTTTACAATTAAAGGATGGTCAACCTGTACTTTCTAGAAAAAAATCTCCCAATAAATGAATTTTAAAGCAACCATGACAAATTTGAACTTAACAATTAAAAAATAAATAATTTAAATCCAATAGCCGTAACAATATGACATTTATGATGATTATACTGAAACTGATTTAAACATGAATTTCACTTGTCAGGACTTGTTTAAATGATATTTATTTTGTAAAATGTTGGCATCACTAGGTATTACAGACAATTGCATTTATCAATATTTCATTGTATATTTTTTATTTACAGTACTGAGAATTTTCAAAATAGAAAATTTACCAAAATATATGACATCTTATTTCAAGTATTAAATTTCATGCTGTTGATTCTTGGCACTAACAGTTTTTTTGAAGATAAAACAAGCAGATATATATATTAAGGTTTTGTGTATCAATCTTGTTTTTAAATTTATTCATGTTCAGCAAATAGGGGCCTGTTGTTTTAGTATTTTCTATCAGAAAATGGAATCCATAAATGCATCTGTGTGTTTGTGTGTATTTCTAGGTGCACTAAAATGAGGAGAGGTGCATCATGTGAACTGTTCTCTAAATAAAATGATTCATGCTGTGGTATGGATATTGGAGTCAATATTCTCCAGTTTTTATATGAGAGATCTTTCATCCCAAAGTGCTCAACTCAGTCTGGTTGGACCTATAGCCAAGGTGCAAAAGGTTACCTTTCCAGGTTGTTCTACAGGTTCATAAGAAACAGGTTTACAACTTCCACTGGACATGTGGGAGGGAAAACTTTTCCTGTTTTGAAACCACTTACCAACTAACTGAGTCTTCAATTGGGTTCTTCGAGAATACTTAACCAATCATAAGACACATACTATCTCCCATCATTGGTGCAGTTACATATATATAGAAAATGTTCCATTTGCTCCAGTAGTAACTGAGATAGTCTAGGAATTTAGCATCAATCCTTGTACTAATGGAAGATCACTCTGCCTATGTGCCACCTATGTTTGCAAATAACAGTTATCATTTTTTGTAAGAGTTTTTAACCTCGAATTGCTGGATTTGTGAGGTAGTTGAGTAGTTCTCCTAAGGTATCCTGACTGGGTAAGTATTTTCGAAGAAAAATATTTTGCTATAATAGATTGGTTTACCAAAACTGTAGAGAATGGATTAAGCAATGCCATTGACATTGGATGACAGCCAGTAAGGTTAGTCCCATCACTACCTGTGAGTGTTTATGGGATGACACATACACAAATTCATTGATTCCCTCTCTATAGAGGAATGTCAGGGAGGACAGTCCTGCCATGCATCTGAAACAGGCTTAGGATGATAATGTCCTTTTCTATACAGGTGTGCTCATGATCTTTGTTTTATTAGTTTAATTTGCAAGCTCAGTATCTAAAGCCCAATACCCACCTTTTCCTCTGGTTTGTCCCAGATGTAGATATTCCCTGGCACCTGGGGTCATCTCAATTAAAATTTTGGAAGGCTTGAACCCAGGTAATGATTGCCTCCCATGCTAATCTATTTTTCACTGTCTCATTTAGTCTCATGAAAATGGAATCATTTTCTCCACTGGCTCTTCAGCACTTGCTAGAGGCTGTGGCAACATTGCCCAGGCATGTGAGGCTGTGGCAAAATTCATGGAGCCTGAAGGGGTAGCTTTTAAGGAAACAACCTAGAAATACAGGCAGCACTCCTGCTCCACAGTTTTAGCCTCATAAGGCATCATTGTGTTATGGTTGCCTCAGACAACACATCTGAAGAAGCATGCTTCAGGTGTTAGAGAGGTACATATCTTTTTCACAGAAGTCTGGTACTTAATCCAACAGGTAGTCTCAGAGGAGATCACTCTCAGGTGTCAGAGAGGTACATATCTTTTGCACAGAGGTTTGGTACCTAATCCAACAGGCAGTTTCTGAGGAGTTCACTTTCAGTGTCAGTGATTGTCTGGGCAGATAGCATTATCTCTTTGTTAGTTGGTAGCAGATAGACTTTTGAAACTGCTGTTTGAGATGATTAGGGGACTTGTGTGTGACAAGACTGATCAACAGGCTTCCTTTTTATGTCTCACCATTGCTAGAGCAGAGGACCTAGATGGGGGACACTTTAGTCTAAAGTAGTGATTGTCTTCCAAGCTTGAAAATAATCCCACAGGTTATCCACCAAGTCAGGACCTCAGTGTCTTGTTATATACTGATAATCACCCTGTGGCCACAACGGTGATGGTTCAAAAACATACTTGACCTGTTGATAGAGAATACATGGAGATGACAATTGAAGATGTATCTACTGTCACAGAACATGGATCTCTTCCCCTACACAGCAACATGGAGATTCTCAACCTGCATGCTTGCAGTTTGCAGGAAAATTAAAAAGAATACAAGAGCAGTGTACTGTAAATTGTTTGATATAACTGCACGTAGGCATGTTTTATAAAGTTATTAATTGATTTTATTATTCCTCTGGTGTTGAGATGGAAAATACATTTTTCTTTGCTCTGTTCAATGTACCTAAAATAAATATAAAATCACTAAATTTTCCCCCTCTTGTCCTTAACTTCCCTGGGCGATGGGTATCTCATTGTATTATTCATTTAAAGTTCCAATATATCCGATTCACAAATCTGAATCTCAGTTTTTTTAATTTGTGTGTTAATATCATGCTTACTTTAGGCTGTAATTTTCAGATATTTGTACAATTGAAGATATTTAAGTTTTAAATGTTTTATTAGGATATTCTTTGTGAAATTAACATTGTAAATATGTTTTGTACCATTCTTAGGTTCTTATTAATGGTGTGAAGCAGATTTGTGAGACTAGATGTTTGGGTAAGCAGCCACTGTCCACAGAAACCTACCACAGAACTCTCCTATCACTTGGATCAATTGCAAACAAACTGGACAAACATGGGCAGAAGGATCAAGCCAAGGAAATTACTCAGTACCTGCAGAATATGCTTGGTTTGCATGGTTAGTGGTATCTTAAATTGTAATAATTCACTTTTTGTGTAATGGGTCAAGTTTGGTTGGCTGTGTATATATATATATATATATATATATATATATATATATATATATATATATATATATATATATGTATATATATATATATTATTGTTTATTATGTCAAAATTTAGTCTTGTTAGTATGAACAGTGTTTCTAGTAGATATTTGGTTGCTGCTTGATGCAGTAAACTGAATTATTTTCAAAGGCATCCATATAGATTCCATTGTTATATGAAATTCATGGATTGGTAAAGTTTGTTTGTTTGTTTAATTAGAATTTTTAATGTTAAGCTTTAACAATTTTTCACTCATATCACTACAATATCTGCAGTATGGCAGTTTATAGTGATGTCAAGCACTGGGGCATCATGCTGCAGACATGTAGCATGATGTCCCACCCAGTCACATTATCCCAACACCAGGCCATCGAATCCTAACACTAACTTATATTAATGCTGAGTGCCAAGCAAGGCAGCAGTTAGTATAATTTTTGTAAGTCTTTGGTATGACTCAGCCGGGGATCGAACCAATGACCTCTCACTTCCGCAGCAGAAGCTCTAACCACTAGGTCACTGGAGTGGTCCAGATTGGTAAAGTGGTCTTCTTTACAGATGCATAATTACCATAGATACTAATATATAAAGAAAAGTTTGGGAGAAAAACAATCTAGAAGACTGGGGTCAGCTTATCCATGGGCAATAGTCTAAACTTTAAAAAATTTAAGTTTGATTGTTGACTACCATATTGACTGTAAATCTTGGAACATGGGAAAATAAACCCTTCTGTGTCTTATGATTTATGCAAGCAATTCCATTTTCAGTGTCTCTTCACTTTGTATTTGCATATTGTCTGATTTCTCTTTCATGGCATTAAATATTGATAAATAAACAAATTCACAGGCCGGAGAACAGGCTGTAGTACATTGAATAGTACTTACACAGTTAACTTACTTTGTGGATGATTTACATTTTGAGTAAGTCTTGAAGTGAACCCTATTGATTTCAGATACAGAAGCTCAAAAGTCTGTAAAACTGTGGCTGGAGAAAATACAATGGTTTCCACACTAGGATTAGCATCATTAACTATTATTAAAAACATTATAAATGACTTGCACTAGAGTTAAGGAAGAACTCTTTTGATTTTGGTGTTAAAATGTCAGAATTGAGTATACATATAATAACATCTAAAAGAAAAACAATCATTGCTGTGCAAAAATTTTAGTTCTGAGTTCTGCAGAATTTACAGCTCTTTTTTGGTCATGAGTTCAATGTCTTAATCACTGAGTATCAGTGCCTTGCAGACAAAATACAGACTGGAGCATTAATGGATGACAAAAAATGTTTTTATAGCTAAGACAGTACATTTTATGACATGCTTGCTTGGCCTTGGACCTTATAGACTTATGTCCCATTCATTGAAAGTTTTGCATTAGGTTTTGATTATTTTCTGAACTCGTTATATTTTCACCATTCATGGAAGAAATCATTATTAAGTTAAGACAATCCATTCTGTGATGTCTTTCCTACCAATTTTGTCGTTGGGGTTAATGTCAGAGTCCTTTGTGGGTGGGAAATTGTTTCCTTTTGATGTTGTTCCTTGAAATATGGAGTTTGTTCTCCAGTCTGGTTATCTAGAAGCTGTCTGACACACTACAAGAGTCAGGAGATTGTCTCTCTGGTGTGAGGGGATGTATCTCCCTTCCCCTGTTACCATTTCATGATACTATTATTGGTAGGAAGAAGAAATCATTTTTGTTTTGTTTTGTAAAACATGTTTCTTCAAAGCTTCCCTGCAATTAAATCCATGTAGTGAGTGCACCTTCCACGCCAGTAGTAACTGAAGAACACATGACTTGGCACCAACCCCTGTATCAAGGTAACTGCCACCTAGGTGGGCAGATTACTGTTAGATTTCTTTGCTAAAACATTTTAGCCTGAGAGGGAAGGATATTTGAGATAGTAATGATTATCCTAAAGTATTATTATCTGGTAAGTATTTTTGAGGAAACATAATTTAGTAGAAAATATTGGTTTCACTTTTACTATGTCATTTTGAAAATGACAACTATTTGTTGGGAATTCTTCTTTAACCATACATCCAAATGGTTCTCTCTCAGATTTGATGGAGGCATCAAACTGGTAGAAATCACACTGTGCTGGCCACATGGTCATTTCACACCTCTTGCAATATCCATCTTACATCTAAGGTCAGTACCCAGGTATGAGATTCATTTAAAACAAACATTTAAGTCTGAATGCAAGCTCCTTATGGCTTAATTAGCAGAAACTTCCTGTGTAAGATTTAGGCATTTTATGGTAGATTGAAAAATGAGAATTATATTTTTACTTACATTTTCTGTGTGAATGTACACAAAACCTGACAGTACTGTACATGCTGGCAAATGGTCGGCAGTATCACAAGAGACTCGTTTAGAAATCAACTTCTTCTTGTACACATTGCTGGCCAATATATTTGAGTGAAAAATAAGACTTTGCTTGCTCATTGTTAATAATGAATATATTTCCTTGAACAACTTTTCATCCACTAAGTGAAATATATATGTTATTCACTTGGAGCAAGCAAATATCCTTTCCATCTTTCCATATCTCAACTGTGCATTAAAACAGCTCACTATAATTTGGTAGAGCTCTATATGGAAATTCATTATAAGTCAGTTTGATGTAAACATTTCTCTTTGTATGTCTGATAATCCCTTAAAATATGTTTCTTCTTTTAATTTACTCTATTCAGACCCTTGGGTATATCGTCAGAAAAGGTCCACTATGACAGAAGAAGAATCAATTGAGTATGATACATTCAAGGTGACCCTTGTTGGAGCACTTGGTAATGCAAGGCATGATGACTCCTACCATTACATTATATCCCATATGAATGATACCAACTCCCCTTGGATTAAGAGAGCTGCTGTCTTTGCTCTGAGACATTACCAACATCAAAAAGTAAGTTTTTATAGTAAAGGCTTTTGTTATGACATCTTTGTTTAATTAAGAAATATCATGTGAAATAAATTATATTTTTGTTAATATCAATTTTGCAAGTCATTTTGTATATAAAAATAGTTACCAGAGTTCATGACTGTTTATCATAGTTGTGATGTACCAGGATTCAATTTTTTTTAAAAATCAGTTTAAATGAGATCGCTTCTGAATTTAACACTATGAATGATTATCAATTCTAGAGTGTATGAAAATGAATATTGTGTTTAAGCACCATAATCTGACCCTTCAGTTATTCTGACACCATATTTTAAAGCTTTGTAATGATTATATACAGTAGAAAAATTATATTGACACCAAAATGCAAACATGCCACCTACCGGTATTATGCTTATGGCGTAGCAGTACACGTTTTTTCACCAAATTACGTTTTATGCTAGACTGTATATGGATGAACCCTTTACTCCCCAGCTACGCATTTCTACGCCTTTACCTTTGCCCCCATCTATGCTTTTCTACGCTTTACACAGTATCGACCAATAAATATAATCTTCCATTTAAATGCTGGTAAAAAAAATAGATTATCTTTACTAACATTTGATTTTAATTACGTACTTTGTAACCTATAAATCTAAATTTAACCGACCAATTATACGTAGTGGGGTTTTCCACGGTCGCATCCAAAATGGAGACATTTGCCGATTATATTACCTCAATTCAATGTAAATATTATGACCTTTTCAACACGTGTCAGTTATTCATAATCATAATATATTCAAATATGATGCTGAATTATACATTAGTTGTATAAATTCATTATGTCATCCGGATTTTTATGTACAAAATCACATTCTTAAAATGCGCTGCAAATACAACAAGTCTTCTTCCATACATTGTAATGTTTAACGTAGCATTTAGGTGTCTAAAACATGAAATCTGCTGAAAGTGCGGGAATTTAAAATAAAATAACACAATTAAGAATGTCTGTGTTGTTCATTTCTTCCATTCATTTCAATCAAATCGTATAACAGACGATACCGGAAGTGAATTGTTTTTATTTATGAAGGGAATTCCTTGATTTCGTCATGACAATGTCGTCCTTGTCTGTTGATAACAGTGATTTGTCTGGAAGTGAAAACGATTTTTCTGGATTCAGTTCCGACGAAATACCAAATTTGTTTAACAATGATGCATTTAATGATGAAGTATTTGAAATTGTGTCATCAGACTCTAGTGACACTGATGATGATCAGCCAACTTGGTTTGCAGACGTGCAAGATATTGACAGAAGTCCATTTACTCAGCGATCAGGACCATCACATTCTTTGCAGGAAACAGCATCAGAACTATACTATTTTAAATTATATTTCCCAGTTGGACTTTTTGAAAAAACTGTTAGTGAAACAAATAAATTTGCAGCTGAACAAAATGTGGATCATGAAATTGTTGATGATACCTGGACAGAGACCAGTGTGGCTGAAATGTATGCCTTTCTTGGCATGTTGATCATAATGGGGAAAATCAAAGCTCCTGACTATAGTTTTTATTGGTCAAATGACAATTTTCTATCAAATGAAGGAATCAAAAATGTAATGCCACACAGAAGATTTGAAAAACTCCTTCAATACCTTCACCTAAATGATGACAACACAAATTTTCCTGCTGATCACCCTAACCATGACAAACTTCACAAAATACATCCAATACTGGATCAAGTTCTGGAGAACATTGAAAAAACTTACAAGCCTCGGAAACATCAAACCATTGATGAAGGTTTGTATACATTTCTACATTATTTCAACATAATATATTTCTTTTCAACAGTAGAGATCATAACAGAAATACACATCCATGCAGACATGTTTAATTGTCTTTCATCATTACATTAATCTGATATTTGTTCAAATTAAAAAAGCCTGTAATGTATTTATGATTTAAATTATATGTATAATAAATGTCACTTGTGTGTGTATATCATATACACATAAAAACAGATATCCATAACCACACAATTCCAATCTATCATAACTATATACATAAATCTAAACATTCAATTCATGAATATGTCACTTTATGTGAATTGTAATGCATACCTTTCCATAATAATAGTATTTAAAAAAGTTTAACTTTTCATTCACTGATCCAGTCTTAAGTTTGATTAAAATTTCATACAATACTTGATTTAATGATTTATCAGTAAGATAATGCACTTTACAGGTATGATTGCATTCAAGGGATGGCACAAAGCCAAGCAGTATCTGCCTTCAAAGCCAATCAAGTGGGGCCTAAAAGTATGGATGCGCTGTGATAGTTTGTCTGGTTTCTGTCACCAGTTTGAATTTTACCAGTGGAAGGAAGATACACATGAAGTGAATGAGAGCATGAAGAGTCTTGGCTATCGAGTTGTGCAAAAGCTTACTATGCCTTTGAGAGGAAAATTTTATCATGTATATTTTGATAACTTGTTTACATCCATTTGACTGGTACGTAGTTTATTAAGACATGGTATATATGCCTGTAGCACCATGAGGAAAAACCGTAAAGGCTTCCCAGAGGAATTTAAATATCCACCATACATGGAGCAAGGAGACCATTTAATCAGACAGGATGGAAACCTTACAGCCACACTGTGGAAGGACAAGAAACCAGTCACAGTCCTATCCACAGCAGCAGATCCAACCATCATTGGCATTGCTAACCAGAAACAGAAAGATGGGACAGTGCAACTGGTAAACTGTCCAAAGGCGGTCACAAATTACCGACAATACTACAGAGGGGTTGACATGTGACCAACTCAGGGCCAGATATCCAGTTGGACGATCATCAAAGAAATGGTGGCGATATATGTTTCATTTTATTATAAATATTTGTATAATAAATGGTTTTATAACAATGGTGGAAAGTCATCCTGAGAATCAGGAAAGAAGAAAACGATTCAGACAGTTAGATTTTCAAATTAATTTGGCAAAGCAGCTCATAGGAAGCTTCAAGAGCAGGAAGGTTGTCATGCCTCGAACATCTGTAGCCCCAGTGACACAGGCAAATATTGAGACACACAGACTGCAGGCACTTAAAAGGAAAAAATCTACCTGCAAATACTGTACTAAGCATGGAGAAAAGAGACGTAAAGAAACCAAAATTGGCTGTGTCATTTGCAATGTCCATCTATGCTGCATAGAATGTCACAGCCTGTTTCATCAAAACATGATTGTGATGAGTAGACCAGCAAATTGATCTCTAAGCCATTTTTTATTTTGACATAGCAGCTATGTCAAAATAAAAAAAAGGCTTAGAGACCAACTTGCTGGTCTAGTAGAGGAGTAGCTGTAATGTGCTTTACAATTGTCGTTTGTTCATATTGTCATATTTGTTAATTTTGTTCCTTAACATGAAACTCAGAGAAGAAGTGATTTTCTAAATAGTTGATATTTATATTCGAGATCAGCTCTTCAATGACATGAAACTTATAGGTAAGATCATTTTTTTTCTCTTAAATATATGCATAGCCATAGGCCTACTAGATTTACATATCCTTAAGTTTTTTAACCACATTGCTAATGACAAATAACAAGAACTCGTTATGAAATATTTTTAATAACCTTTAAAAAGTCTATGTTTGGAAAGCATGCCAAGTTAATTAATGACTTTGTACAATTTTTTTTTTTTGTATAATTCTGATTGAAAGATCTAGATTAGTCATGCATAATAATACGAATAATTTCAAGCTACTAAGTTTTAATAACATCCAAACTTTGATAATTAATTTAATTGTTGCTGACTAAACAGTACCAGAGTTATTCAACGACGATGAAATGAATCATTCAAGTCCATCCTTGCATGAAATAAAGTCATATATCCAACTGAATCATCACACTATGGACAAGAGTAAAATGGCGCCACTCATGCCATGTGGGTGCATCTATTTTTAGAAACAGGGATTTTTATAATATGACCATACACGTTTAAATTATGTTTAAAAGAAATTATTGATAATTATAAGTTATATTGATTAGTATGTACTGTTAAATTCTCGAGAGATGAGATGCAGAGTTTATTTCTGATGTCAGCATCCCACATCACCATTTGTAGTTTGAAAATTGATGCTGATTATGAAGCATTTGCCATATTTTGTCCACCACCTATCAAGTGGCTATTGCGGTCAGCTGACCACCTGCCACATGATAAAAATTCCGAGCAAATTACGAAGTTCGCAAAATCTCCATTAAATGCTCTATTGCTTCCTAAATCCCAAAAGAATGATTACTGAATGCTGTATAAAGTTTCTCAACAAGCAAAATAGGATCTCCATTCCCACGAATGAAACTTACACGAGTCAAACACCTGGCAATACTGGACCGTATATATTAGCATAAGTTAACACCCAATATTGGGATTCTTTCACTCCTGTATTTTAAGAAATAAATAATTATTTTTAATTATGCAAAACTTGTTTATTTGTTGTTTGCTATTTCTTCTTGCAGAGTGTAAGTCTCTGTAACCGTAACACGGGATTGATGGCAAAAGTAAAAGATCAATGAGTAAAATGCACAAATATTATTTACACCGCCTGGATTCATGTTTGGTGACACACTCCTTCTTCCAAATATCACAGCCAGTTGTAAATGAATTGACGAACTTTGCCTTGATACATACATCACAGAACATCTGTTCTAACTTTTTATCATATCTCAGCCACGGACGCCCAAGTTTCCAACTGTCTAGAAATTTTTGGGAATTTTTGCCCTGTTCATCATTTTTTGGTGTTGCACTTGAAGCACTACATGCAGATGATGTTGGACTGCAAGGTTTATCATTGGGTTCAGTGACTGTATTATCTGATGAATTTGCACTAAATCCAAACGCCGTTAATTTTGTTAACTTAGGAGGAGATGATGAACACGCAACGTCTAACTTCCATTTGCTCATGATAATGTTGCACTGGCGACAGATATAATTGTGATTGAGATTTTTTCCATTTGCTTTGTATGTATACTCAGTAGTCGGTACTTCAAAGGTTATCAGTTTTCTATGAAGGTTCAGCAAAACTATTGTATTGGTATATGTAAAAAAAAACAAACAGAAGGATTAGCCAATCAATTAATTTTATCTGTTCTATTTGCGTCTTCAAAAGTCGGTTAGTTGTAGGTATAGTACGGTAGCATGATTGACTATCACAGCATACAGTACTCAACCCAGATGTCAGCATAAGCAGATTATGATGTAACAATCCACTGCTAAGATGGGGTTGTCGATACAAACAAAAGGGTCATTTGTGTACAGATTGATTCCAATGCATTGCTTAGTCAAGTTTGTGGCTTCCTTTTGTTCTCCCTTTTAATTTATCCAGTCCAAATCCATGATTGTTTGTACAGATTAAATAACCAAAAAGTCTGTTGCCAAAAAAATTGCCAGATGGGACATTTTTGTCGCCAATAAGAGAAAAAAAATTGCAATTTGCGACATTGCCGAAGCCCATGACAATCCCAGGCCCTGCATTGGATTGGTACACGTGGTAATTACTGAACACTTACCCAACTGTTTTTACAACTAGGAATAAAAATCGTGAAACGTGAATATTGACCGCAATTATCGTCCTTCAATATCACATGCTGTACCGTTCGTTCGTGTTAAAAAATACCGTATTTTTGCGCATATAAGACGAAACCGTATATAAGATACGGGTTTTGACGATTTGTGTAAAAATATTTTACACAAGACGCACCCATATATAAGACGCACACTGGGTGCAGGGTGTGTAAAACTTTGTATAAGACACGTCTTATATACGCGAAAATGCGGTATGTGCCAAATGAATTAAAATTATGGCCTGTCTAATGAACAAGCACTTGACTAGATATCGCGATGTCCACTATTATTACTTTTCTGCCTCTTGTCAGGTTCACTTGTGATTTTTATCTGATATTACAAAGAATATAACAAGAACATGGCTGTGAAAATTTTTAATTCAGTATTTAAAAAATAATGTTACCAAATATGCTAATTAAGTACATATTAACATTTACATATTGATGTTTAAAGTTTCGAAGCACAGGTTGATGTGATTAAAACAAAGCAACTTGTGCATCGGGAGTAGTTGTTTTTATCACGAAATGATAACAAATAATAACTTATGGTAATCTGGCATTTAGAACAAATAATATCTTGCAGTGGAAATGATTAGGTTATTTTGAGGCTATTAGAGCAATGGGAAAATATAATTTTGTGAAGATGATGTTGCTTTTCAGTTTACATGTCTTTTTAGTGGGAGCAAGGATATGATGTCGTGAACGTCATATGCTAGGCACAGGTATTATGGTTTGATTTTCATATGGGGAGTAAAGGGTTAAGCTTGTTTGGTAAATTAAAAAGATAACAATAAAACATAAAGCAATCAAAAGTGTTTGTCATTTTTATTATCATCTCTTTAATTCCAGTCATATAAATTTGACAATATTCTTAGAATAGTGACTGCTGCAAAAGAAAAGCGTCAGAGTACTTTCTTTATGTCTTATTTATAGCAACTGTATATGACCTTTTTCCAAGATAATGGACAGGTTTCTTCAAGCGTTCATTTCATAATCATACTGCAAAGAAGTAAACATTTGTTCTAAGTCTTTTTTTCTTCAACAATATTTTGATAACATTATTGAAATCGGTAGTTTTCACAAGTATTACACAGATATGATTACTTAAGTGACCAGCTTCAGGGAATGCAACTCTCAACTAGTGACCTATATTTTACAGGCAGCAGATGCACTATTGACAGCAGCACTGACAGATGAAGATGAGAATGTGAGATATGAAGCTCTCTTGCAATATCAGAGCCACCCCCTCTCTCGGATCATCATGCCATTATACACAAGGTAATCCCTCATGTACAAAATTGCAGTTTGAAAATAGTCTTTTTTGCTTTTATACCCACACCTTCACAAAGTCACTTCTGTTAAAAGGAAGCTAATGTTGATTCTTTGCCATGTATAATTTTCCTGTTTCTGTTAATAATTAGAGACTACTGAGAGGTCCATTGATGTAGTTAATACTAATTTCAATTCAATAACTTACCTACTTTCCATATCAAGTAAGTCTACATTTAACAGGTTAAAAAATGTTTTAAGTTTCTGAGTTTTATATTTTTATTGCATAATAGATTTTTGACTGTGACTACTGCAGAGTTTGAATTGAAAATAATTTTAATCACCTTCACAGAAGGAAAAGAGGGAGATATTCTTGTGAGTTTTTACATCAGTGATCAGTGTCATAACCAATAAATATAGGATATCTGTATTTTTTAAGTAGATATAAATATTTGAGAAGTGGAAACATTGTGTTATTACAAGCATTGAAGCCATGAGTGACAATCCAAAGTCCTTCCAATTCAAAGTTGAAATATTTCTTTATACTTTTATACTAATAAATGTAGATTTACTTTTTTATATATATTTTAAGGCAACAAACCTTGTATTTTCATAGATCTGTTTCTCCATTTTTTGTAATGTAATTTACATCTGTATAACTGAACTGATAAAAATAAGTTCCAGCAGTTTACATCAATTTGAGGACAGCACCTTTTTAGAAATTTAAATTGTACATATAATTGTTTCATATTGTATATTTTGTGATATTGATGAAGGTTTTGATGTGAACTGGAAGAGATTTTTTGTTAATATATTTATGGCACAGATTGATATATTGAACATTGCTGGGGTGGGAGTACAATAGCAACATGACAACACTCTGACAGATTTAAGATTATAACACCATTAACATCATTAAAAAACAGATTTTGATGATCATGAGTTTACTTGTAAGGATTTTGGCTGATATTTTGGTTTTATTTTTGCATTCATTTGTACATTTTGTGTGTTGGTAGGCTTGCAGTCTAATTTGGTAATAAACACTTCACTGAAAGTACCATTACATTATCAATTTACTTTTGTTTGCAATTAACTCTAATGCCTGAGTTCTCATTTGTATTCAGACATGACTGTGATTGTGGCAACAGTTATAAACACTTTTATTACTAAATGTGGCAATAGTTTTTGTTACAAATGAATATCTGTTGTCATTGAGTGTAATGTGTATATTATATGTATATGTATGAGTGGCATATAATATTGAATAGCAACAGGTCATGAACTTGCATGATTAAAATAAATAATAAAAAGGTTAATACCCACAGCCTGCTTTTTTTCTTGATTTGGTATCATTTATACGTATTCATTGACTACATAAATGTAAAACTGCTATTGAAGACAAACCCAAAGAAGACTTAATGGCCATGTCCTTATTGCTGATGATTAAATTAACAATTAGATTAATTTAGATTAACAATTTAACAATTATAGTAGTAGATTAACAATTATAAGCTTTTTAAAAAGTTGAAATCTGTCAAAAGTATTAGGCTACGCTAAGATCCAAGTTCAATATTGATAAATGACACAATTGAAACAAGTAGATTAACAATTATAAGTAGTTATTATTATTATTATTAGTTCAGTTGAAGTAGTAGATTAACAATTATAAGCTTTTAAAAAAGTTTAAATCTGTCAAAAGTATTAGGCTACGCTAAGATCCAAGTTCAATATTGATAAATGACACAATTGAAATAAACACTCACATATAGAAAACATTTAATGTCTTAATTCATAAAAGGAAAGATGCAGTGTTAAACATATTTTTTTACTACAAGAATACAAATTATGTTGACATATTAAATGAAAATTTTGCTTATTTTGGCAGTAAAACTTTCAGTAAATTAGTGAAACTATTGCTAAACATTTTGAAGCAATGCCACATAATTGTGCTTCATCTAAATTCATATAATAATGAAATGCTGTGTAACAGTTTCAGGGCAAACAAAGTCAAGGTTTGCAAGTTATGCATGAGTGTTGTTGTATTGTTTATGTTTTTGGTGTGATTATTGAGAAATGACAGTTGTATCCCTCTTATTGGGCCACTCTTTCTGCAGCAGAAAAGTTGCCCTGTATGGTGATTACCATTTCTAAGGTGTGGGGATTACATATATGAGCAATAATTACAATTGAAAAGTGGATCATGTTTGAATATTTGATATATTTTATATACATGTTATTTAATCCATATCTTATAACTTAAATTTGAGGGGCCCCGAGTGGCAGAGTGCTGAAAAATGGCATTAAACCCTAAGACAACAACAACAATAACTTAAATGAATCTTATTATAAAAGTTTTAAATCAGTAATCATCAGGCATGGTACAGAACTGTGTTGCCAATAAAATCAGGGTACATTCATCTGGCTGGACCTATAATGATATAGCAGCTAATAATGTATGTTTAATTATTTCTGATCACAAATTCCTCAGCAATGATCAAAGGATGTCCATCCATTATATTTCCTCTATAGGTAATATCATGATTTATGTTTAAATCTTTCTGACATCAAATTTCTGAACAGTGATTAATGGAATCTCCTTTTCATTTCGAATTGCTTTCCTTTTTCCATTCTAAACCAATAATGTTTGATGATGATTTGCACTTTTTGCAACAACTTGTTCCTTCATTGTCAGTTGGTACTTATTACACATAATGCTGAATGATTAGAAAGGAAGAGAATTTATCATGTGATTAACTGGTTTTAGGCCCATTCATTTTTAAGTACATTTCATAAGTATGAGAAGGGATGCACAATGGCAACCAGATGACATGTAAACTTGAGTGGAACAATATATTGCTTCTGGCTGTTGGTTTTTCTCATCTTGAAAATTATCAAAGTGACAAATCATAACATCTAAACAACACACAGCTTTAGGGATAATCAGATTACTTGCCCCATTTTATCTATTAAAGTTACCCTAATGGCATGTTGGGGAAGATATCAGTGTGTTGAATTTAGGAATCAACAATAATCTTCAACTTTTTGTCTGTAAACCCCTTTTGATGCTCTCAGGATTTACAATGCACCAAGAATATGGTTTCACTTCAATAATACCAGTACAGTAGAACCTGCCAAAAATAATGGTCTACTAAGACAGGTGGCCTCACATAACAGGTCATAACACTATAATGAATAAATATATGCATGGAGATTCTGGTCTCTCAAAACAGGTGGTCTATCATAGCATTGGTCTCTCAAGACAGGTTTTACTGTATTTAAACTGAAGCTGGTTAGCATGCTTTATTCTGAATGGTGATAATCTTCATTGTACATATAGCGAAGAAAGAAAGAAAGAAGGAAAGAAAGAAAAAGAATAAAATGAAAATGGTAGAAAATAAATTTTCCTACATCTTCATTGTAAACCTTGCCAAATAATTCTTTGAGAGAGAACAAAATGGATGATGCAGAAACAATAAAGTACCATGGATGTTGATGAATGTAGATTATGATAAAGAGGGGTTGAAGCTTCATATTTATTTGATACCCTCCACATGAAATAATAAAAAATATAGTTCAGTATATTACATTTATATGTAATTTAAACACTTTTGTGAAAATATCAACTTCGTTGTTGTTTGTAGAGGTATGTGAAGTTGAAAAGGCAAACAACTTTTTGAAATTCTGTGACATCTTTTTTGCATGTGAACAAATGCAGCTACATTTTTCAACTCCAGCATGATAAAAGATTTTAACTGCAAGAAATGAAAGAATTTTCAGATTTTGCTACAATTTATGCCATTTTTTACCCAAATATCCCATGCCTCATTTTGTATAAAAGGTTTTGATTTGTGTGTACAAAAATCAAAAGTTCACTTTCCCTGCAAATTCACATTTAATGCACAGTATTTGTAATAAACATTGAAAGAACTTTCTTACAGGTTATGTAATAGTGGCATTTTAATTTCAAATAATCAGTTTAGAAAATATGGATGTTTTCAAGGTTTTTATATCTTATAAAAATCAAGCTTGTCTCGGAATTAAGCAGTAAAGCAAGAATTAAGATAGTCTACTTAAAGACTATATTCCCTTGCTTGTACCCTTTTTATTTTCAAAGACATTACTTGTTTTTTACTGTACATTTTTTTCTTGTCCCAGAACTTTAATTTTTTTTAAACATTGTCCCAACATATACAGTACCTTTAACTGAATGGAGTAGATCCCTTGGAGTGAAATCATGAGAATCACTGCACTAAACTTTAATGATATCTTCAAAATACAATAATGAAATTTCAGAAATAATGCTTCGAAAATTATGCTAATACCATAAAAGCTGAGTTGTAGTATGCTTTGATGTAAATGATATTATACCATCCATCTCAACTCTTACACTGTGAGGTTAAAAAATTATGATTTTTGGAATTGTTTCATGTCATCCTCCCAATTTTATATCTCCTGATTTTTGCAGAGAACTCCCAATTATTGCATTATATCTTTGATTTTCATTTCTCTTTTTTTTTAATAGGTCTGATGGCAATGGAAGAAACATAACAGATCCATATGAATCTGGTATTGCTGATATCCAGAATCATCCGATGTCTAAGAGAGGAATTTTAGATGAGGGGTTGAAATTTCGATTGGAGGCACCATCTGTTGACTGGCAGAAGCGAATAGGTACTAGCGACATTGGAGCATCATTTGGATCAATTATGGTCAATCTGTTTGACCTAAAAATTGGTGAGTTTTAATGTTTATGAAATATACACTGTAACACAAATTATAAACATCTCTCAATGATTTGGGGATACCTAGGAAGAATAGTATTATGTTTGGTAACATTCTCAGAAGAAAAAAAATATCTCCACTCCCTGTGTAACACATGTTGTACAAAATGGATAAGCCTGGTGCATGCTACTTGTCAAGTTTTGTGTTGGACATGTGATTGCTGGCAAGAAGTGGAGCCTTTCAAACAGAAAAGTTCCTAGTTTCATTTGCAAGCATTTGGATCTACCTTGGCTATATCTGTGAGACAAAATTATTCATCATATATATTCTGTGTAGTAATTTACAGAAAAATCATACATTTTGTTTACATGAAATTTCTCCCCCAAAAATAGAATTCATTTTATTTGGATCACCTTGGCTTTTTCTACAATTGGGTTGACTATGTGATTGGTCATGATGTTATGAATAAAAAAAAGTATTTCATTCATTTTTCAGTCAATCTTTGTTTCATACTTAGCTGAACCAGTCCAAATGACGCTACAAACATAAATTTGAGGTATCTTCTATGTGATTGACACCAAATTGCAAATGATTTGCAAGATTAATTTTGTTTGCTACCACATCTTCTCACTGATTAGCTCTTCCCTTTTAACTCTGGTATTAATTGTTAGCATCTTGTGTGGAATTTACTTTTAGGATGTGTTAATTTGGTACATTGAAAAATGGCTTTCCAAATATCATTGGAAAGACATTTTAAAACAGAATTGGCTTTATTATTAAAATTGGAATGAAATTTTTGTTTTATGAATGTTGCAAAGTTGCAGAGAAGTCTGATGATAATTAGTTGCATTTCAACTGCAGTATGTAGTACTCCAGATCAGTAATCAGTTGAATTGGAAGACTCAGTCATAAAAACCTGATGTATAGTCTTATCTGCTTTTGATCATTTGTTTCCACCATGTTTCCAATATATTGAAATCGACTCATATAGGAAAGCAGGTTTAAAGATTTCTAAATATTTCAGATTCTGGAGAAGTGAGAAATGTTGCATATACTGTGAATACAGAAAAATCTTGAGTTACAACTGTAATATACTGTTTCTGGTTTTGTGGTCTTTTGTTTGTAGAAGTAACTTAAAATCAGCACAATAATATTTAATAGAATTTATAATTATTTATAGCTCGATGTGTATTTGGGCTCTATATTGAGATAACATTAGTTGTCATTCTAGGAGTTTATATGTGTCTGCCATTTAAAAAAACTATCTCTAAAGATATGAAACTTTTATGCTTGATATCTTCTAACTAACTGGTCTGTTTTTATTAAGAGCCTGATAAACCATACTATGAATGTCTGAGTGATAAAGAGTCTTCAAAATAATATTGATAATAATGCATAGTGCCTAATCTTTAAAATCTCTAAGTGCTTTACAACATCTTTAATGTTATGACTACAAAAAAACTGAAAGACAAAACACCATGAAATTAGAAAACATAAAAAAATCCTGAAAATATTTAGGGTAGGAAACATTATTAGGTCTTTGCAGTCAAAAAAGCTTAGTGTTAAGAGCACACTTGAAAGTGATCACTGTGAATTTGTGTGGCCCAAGTATGCAAAAGATTGTCCATATGACTTTGTTTTCATAGTGGAAATTAGATGTATATGATTGTCAGAAGAGGAGCTTAAGTATCTTGCTGGTGTGTACATATGGGTAAGGCCAGATAGGTATGTTGGACTGGAATCCATCAGTAAAACATAGCACAGAGAACAAATTTTGTGTTTTATTCTGGATCAAATGGATAGCCAGTGTCAGGTACAGAGCAGCAGGGAGGTGTGCTCTGATCGTGGTACTCTAAGTATGATCAGAGCTGTGGTGTTTTGAACCTTTTGAAGTTTCTGGAGTAGATATTGCAACGAACCAGACAGACTTGAGTTACAGTAGTAAGGTCTTGAAAGTACTAATGAACACACAAGTGTTTTGGTGGCATTAACAGAATGATATTTGCAAATGGAGCTGATGCATCTCAGCTCAAGATATGCAGCCTTGCGTATGTTCATGACATGTTGGTGCAATGTGAGAGTATTGTCTAGAATAAGACCTAGGTTTTGTACTGACTGTGTGAATTTAATGTTGCTGTTGCTACTATTTATTGTTTGAGGTAAAGAATGTGAATGAGAAAGTCTTTGTGTTGCATTAACTGAAAGATATTTGCAAATGGAGCTGATGCATCTCAGCTCAAGATATGCAGCCTTGCATATGTTCATGACATGTTGGTGCAATGTGAGAGTATTGTCTAGAGTAAGACCTAGGTTTCGTACTGATTGAATTTAAGGTTGGTGTTGCTACTATTTATTGTTTGAGGTAAAGAATGTGAATTAGAAAGTCTTTATGTTGTGATCAGAATGGCCTCAGTTTTATCATCATTCATCTGCAACTTGTTATATGTCATCCATGATTTTACATCAGAAATACACCTCTCTACTCCATGGATGGTAGCATCAACTTTAGTTCAGTGGTTAGATTTGTATATTTGCGTGACATCAGCATACAGTAGGTGCACACCAGTTATTATGTACTTTTCAGAGAGTGACCTAAGTGAGGTGAAGTTATTTGCATTTGTAACATGCACAATGGGTCTCTATGCTGCTTTGATGTAATGTGGCTGACATTTCTTTGGATACTGCACTTGTGCAAATTGTACATGATCTAAGCACATAGTATAACAAATGGATGCTCCCATGTGCTTGACAAATTAACCAGAATTAATCATAAGTACACTAAATTTAGCAGTTATTAAAATAGGGAAAACGAATTTTGCTGATGTAGGCAATAGCAGCTTCTGAAAGTGCATTGAATGAATTACAAAATATCTGAAAAGTAAACAAAATTGTTGGATTGTTTTTCTACAATTTACCTCTGAAGTCCAAGTGAAAAAAACCATACGGAGCTAGCAAAATTCCTATGCAGAGAGATTAGTGCCTTTACAACCTTTGGAAGATTCTTAATATACTGTGGGTTTGGAATGAAATATAGTGATGATAGTAATGGTAATCAAAATAACTTTTTTTTAAAGAGCATAACACAGTTAGTTGAAGAACTAATCTACCTTGAGGCCCTAATTCCATCCATTATACTGATTACCCTGTACAGCCTATCATGTGCTAAAACATGACATTAAACCAAAGCACAGCAGAAACACAAATCTTTCAGTTTCAATGCTGTTTGTTTTTGTCTCTCAATCCATCAAACCATTATCACACTTACTTTCATGGCAAAACTCCGAACAGTGTCAGCTATCTCTATGAAATTTTTAATTTGCCTTTTTTAATTTAATTAGTACATGATTATTAAACAAACTTTAAGATCCTCTCTATGCTCTTAATTAGTACATCTTAGCATTGTTATGAATTTACCTGACCATGCTCATAAAAAATATTGTTTTTAGTTGATTCACCTTAAGACATTTTTGTACCATGCTGAGGAAAGTCTAGGACATACCAAGGCAGCTGACCTTGAATGGCCTGCCTGATGTTTGGACATGTGACCCTTAGATTATGAATTAATTGTTTTATCAACTAAGCTACATCAAATTAAAAATATCAGTGGATGACTTTATGCCCTGACTGCGTGTTCATCAGTAACATCAAGATTTGTGTATACTATGTCTGTCAGTTGCTCTGTGGAACATCACATATACATGTCTGTGACTTAAGCATGTTAACACAATTACAGTTTAATGAAACCACTTGACCTTGAGTGAACTTTTTTCAGCATATTTCTTCATTTAATACAGTTATGTTTTTATTTATCAGTGTTTGCTTGTTTTGGACCAAGACTTAATGAGGAGTATTTAATATTTTCTTTATTTATCATTATTTACAGTATCAGCCATAAAAAGACCAGGTGTCTGGTGTAATAAATTTGTGACAAGAGGAGGGTGAAGTCTGTTGATCAATTATGTCCTTACTAAATAATTTGCCAAAATTCTGTGAAAGGTGGAGTTTGCAGTTTGGATCAAGTGGGCGTATTGAGCATTTGTTTATCATCAGTTAAATAGGTATTATTTACACAGTTCTGCAAAAATTATTGGACCTTTGTAGATGAAAATTAGGAAGACAATTATGTGCATGGATGACTTGATTTTATTTTTGACCATTTTAATGGGAATGGGGTTGTGGTTTTTCTTCTTAATATTCTTAATTTTGGATTTTCCTGCCTGCAGTGCAAGCTGAAAAGTTTTGCAAACAAAAATTAATCTGCTTTTTCTTTTCTTCTGGTTTAAGTGGTTTATGTATTGGAACACTCTGGAATGCAACTTTCTTTAATAAGTGTTTGATTTTTGGTTCATTAATTTTAATTGCAGCCCTTTCCAGTGGACACATTAAAGTCAACGTCCATGATGAGGCATATGCAAGAGTTCATCTTGGAATAATTGGAATGAACTGTAATTTTTTCACAGCCAGACTATGCTTTAAAGGAGGTGCAAGTTACAAATTGAATGTTTTGAAGGTATGCTGATTAGATATGTCCTAACCTTTTTTATATAGAATTCACATGAAAATCGGCTTTTTTTATCATCTGGAACAGTTTCCAATAATACATTTTCAATGTTGAGATTCAAATTATGGATAGTAGATTCCAGTTCTGTATTTTTAGCATGGACATTTTAAGTTTTGTATCTAAAGCAAGTTTTGGGTTTAATTTATATGTACAGTATGATCCCGCTACTACACAGTGGTTGGGGTCCATTGTGCCCAACCATGTCATAAACCAAATGGTGTTAACCAACCATGTCAGAAACCAAATTGTGTTAACCAACCAAGTCAGTTAGCAGAAAAAACAGATGCATATATTAAAAATTATGGCTGGGGGGAGAGCAGAAAGGGGGTGATACAAGTGGGCAGAAAAATATGAATTTTTATTTAAATTAAGAGAAAACTAGTAGGACAACTTACATTTATGTAGTATGATAGTATTGAGTCGGTAATGCATTAAGTATTGTATATGTGTATGAAAAATCCATGAATTTGAGTATAGATCACTTGTTATATAATTCATTCATGTTGCTTACAGGATTTTGATCCAAAATTTGGATTCAACATTGTGAAGCAGTTCATTGGACAAATCCAGAAAATTGTAAGCGCTATTAAAGGTGGTGTAGATAAATTCACTGCTTTGATAAATGGAGATTTGTCTATCCAAAGTATTGTGGAGGATTTCATTAAAGCACTTAAAAATATTCCAGGAAGGGTGAGTAATACATATTTAATTTTGCTATCCTTCACAAACAGTAGGTATGCTCTCTCTTTGGAATTTATTTTGAAAAGAACTCAGTCTGGTTGTTTGAAGTCAAAAGCTTAGTTTAGGGAATTCCTTAACATTTGTTGACAAAACAAATATGTAGAGATTATATAGAATAATGTATTTGACCAATTTTACATGGAAACTCTACAGTGGAGCAACAGATCATTTGACTGAAGAAAATATTGCATGTATATAGTTTGGCCAATGGAATTTGAGACTTCTTGTTATATGTGGCAGGTTGTAAGTGAAATTTATAGCACCTCCAGAAATATAATAGATCTCGGAATAGCTACTTCACAGTGGCTGTTCATACCAGCATATAATCAGAGATCCTGAAATTTTAATTCCCCAAAAATAATATTGTGGTTATTTTCTGGCATATAAGTCGATATTTTTTTTTTTTAAAGTCAGGTCCTTGTCTTATACTTTGAATCGACTTATATATGGATTATGTCGTTGAAATTGCATCAGCTTATTTGGATTTCAGTACCTAGTATGCTATTAAAATTACTCTATAATCAGAATACTTGAAAACAGGTCACACTGAAGTACAAATTCTTGTTTTATAATTGTCAATAAATTGTTGTAAAATAATGTGACTGTATTTATATTTATATGTTTTGTCGTTATTTAGTTTGCATTCGACCTGTATTTCCTTTTTTCTTGAACATAAAACAAAAGAAAACAATTACCTGTAAAAAAATTCACTGGGCCACATAGCACACTTAAGGTTTATACTCTATAGTGTACTGTGCTAATTTGTTTGTTTCTTAAAAAGATATGAAATCAGTTTTGTTTTATTCATCTGTTTTAACCATACCTGATTCTTCCTATCAACTGGTCCAAATTTTATTTTCCAGTATACTGTTGGACACATGAAAGCGATTACCATCTAATCATTTTCATTGATCTAATTAATCCTACAAAGGATGTAATTCATATTAACAGCGGCATTCTATGATTCTTTATAAAATACCATTGATTTTGCTTTCTACTGAATCCCTCAAATCATATGTTTATAAATCTATTTGACAAGGTTTCTCAAATAAATACACCGCTCCCTCGATAACTCGCGCCCTGATAACTCGCGAACCCGCTTATAACGCGGTGTCGGGCGTGGATCCCGTTTTTTAAAGAAAATATTTTTAAAAATGAAGAAAATCGTGATCAGAACTGGTGAATGAAACCTTGATATATCGCCCGTTTTATCGTCGAAAATGACGGTTAGTGCCCGAAAAGTTAGAATCAACATCGTGAAATTTTCAGGTTTTAATAAGGAATCGCATATCTTGTTAGATTTTATCAGGAAAAATATTTTCTCAGTTCACTGTAAATTATAATACTGTATATGTATAGGGGAAATTAGTGTTTTAATCTTTTCATTGTGTTGCAATGTAAGCAGCATAATCGTTGCATGTTCTCTTCTATTCAAACATGAAAAGAGTCAATTGACCGTCACATCGATGCCCGCGAGCACATCTGTGAGAACCTAATTAAATGCCGGCTTCGTTTTGATTGACGACTTGGGGAAGTGTTTGTTGCATTGTAAAACTCAATTAAAATAGACCTGCTTTGTTTTATAAGGCGGTCTTTTGTATCAAATCAGGTAAAAGATGCACAATACAAAAGTTCAATGGAATGCAAATCCTACATGCATAAACTCTGGTCAATATCGTGTCTCAACATCAATCAAATTAGTTGGACCAATCGAACATGGTTTCAAATAGTATGTACTTATTGTCATTAAAGTATATATTAATCAGTAATTTATCCTAATCATTTGTAAATGGGATCATGGAGAGCAAGGGAATCAAGCGAAAGGTGTACTCGGTGAATGAAAAGCTTACTGTCATAGAGAGGGTTCGTAATGGTGAATCAAGATCAAAAGTTTGTAGTGAACTTAAACTTGCCGAGTCGACACTCAGAGGTTGGCTCAAGGATGAGCAGAAATTTCGGGATTATTTGCATGAAGTTGATTCTGATGATGGATTTAAATGGAAACGGGCACGCACTGCAAGCGACACAGAATTAGATGATGCTGTGTACACCTGGTTCACACAACAACGTGAACAAAGTGTTCAGATTTCGAGAACAATTCTCAAGGTCCAGGCAGAGAAAATGGCAAAAACTATGGATGCTGAATCAGATTTCATGTCAATGAATAAAACAAAATTCTTTGTCAGGAGAGATACGCTCAGCAAATCAGGCGGCCTCATCTAGTTATCCCAACCAACTCCGAGAGATACTGACCCATGATGGATATACAGACGACCAAGTTTATAATTGTGATGAGGCTGGTCTATGCTATCAGATGATTTAAATATTTTTTATTTTTTTTATATATTTTGTTTTATATGTCTGATGTTTAGACCCATTAAATTCATGGTTGGTAATGGTTTATCTTTGTAATTTTTTTTTTTACATTTTACTCTATCTATCTAATCAATCTATCTATGTATCTATTTAGTGATAGCAGAATTTTATGTTTTAGATCAACACAAGTTTCGACGTTATCGTTTTTCGATATAAATGTTATCTTTTTTGATAAAATAAATCTTGATTCATTTTGAACAAACAATAAAACTAGAATGTATCCAAATCAACACAAAAGGCAGTGACGTAATACACAATGTGTTTAGCGATACACATGTTAAGAATATTGATACCTCGTGGAATAATGTTTGTTTTTACGATCTTTTCAAGATATTTTTTCAAGAAATTAAAGGTAATTTATAAAGAAAAACGAACAACACCTTTATAAAGAAATATTTATTCACAGTTATTTTCAGCACGATTATAAAACGAGTATTTGACAATGCACCCCCCCCCTTTCGCCTCTGTCGATCTCCCATCACTTTATTAGTTTTTTTTATAGGTCCCTCGGTAACTCGCGCCCTCATGCGGTCGATGTTTTTGGACCCCGTTGTGCGCGAGTTATCGAGGGAGCGGTGTATGGATTAAAGTAAACTAAATCAGATGATGTCTCTCTTTGATTATACTGGTAGTTGATAAATTGATCTTTGGCTTCCAACAACAATCAAAGCCAGTTGCTGTAATTGTTTAAGCCCTGAATTGGCTTTGGCTACCAATATTTGTTACCATATTTCCGGTACCTGTTGTTTTTTTATCATTCATCTGCATCAATTACGCTATTAGTTTTTAATATCAAATGGATAAAGAACCACATGAAATGATGCCAACTCCGTTCTCTTGATGTAACTAATGAATTTAGCTGTGGGTGTTGTTTTCATTGGTATAGTAATTACATAGCAATCTTTGAACTGTAAAGTTCACAGTAGAGAAAGGTGGGAATATGGCTGCTCACAGGAAATATGGAGTCAGTGATAAATGTATCCAGGGTTGGTGTAAAGCTAACATTTTGCATTATGTGCTACAGAAAACAAAGAAAGCAAATCATGGCTGCAAAGCAAAATGTATTAATATTGAGGATAAAATAGAAGAATATTTCTTGAGATAATGCGCCACTTGTTTTGGAAGGAAATGGAGACTGAAAATAATGAGAACATTTCCAATGATTTGAGGCCTGAGATAGCCACCAATTTTTATCCTGATTTAATGGAAGACGAAGACTTCAAGGGATTTTCAGATATTGGAGATAATTAAGTGAACACTTAATCACTATTTTCTTAAATAGAATGTGGAACAGTTCTACTACCGGTAATAAAATGCATTACAACATCAATGTGCTTTCAGTTATAATTGACATGTTAAATAACTTGTATTATAAAACTGTTTTATTTATTTTTCAATTGTAACTTTTCTGTTTCTGTCTCTTAATTTTCTTTACATTTTTGATTTCCCTATGGGTAGCCACGTTTCCCTATTCTCATCTGTTGAATCTTGCACTCAAGACTGGTAAAAGCTTTAGACCCTTAAATAACATTTATATAGTATAGTATATATATGGCTCTTGTTGCAATGGGTATCATAATTAAAGCAAGCATGGACTTTTTATTCAGCTGTGTCAGTTTGATAACAGTATTTTGCAGTACCTTGTACAGGAGTAAAATCACAAGCATGTTAGCATCGGTGATGTAATTTTACTATTGGCGGTAATATGGACTATCGTACAGTGATATCATTAATATTCATAAAAATTAAAAGTAAACTATGAAGCCAAGCTATTGACCTGGCCTCATATTATATTCTGAATCAACTTATATATGGATTTGTATGGTAGCCATGAACTTTCCCCTTTGAAGTCTGGCTCCCAGACAAATCAAGTCTAGTCTCCAATTGTGTTATTTTGAAGCTGTCTCAAATATCTTGGGGTAGAAGAGATATGTTCTTTGTGATAAGAGGATGTATCTCTCTCTCTCTACCTCATATTTTATTATGAATAAATAACATATTTGAAGAAATAATCATTTTTTCTAGTTATGTTTCCTTAATAATTATAAAGTAAATGTGCATCAGCAGCAGAGGGGGCGAATCCGACAACTTTTTATAGGCATCTATTCAGAAAATTAAGGCTTCCTCGAAAAGTGAATCGGACAAGTGTCAATTTGGTAAACTAAGGTTTCCTCGAAGATGCCATAGTTGTTGTGGCCGCCCCCTCTGCTGCTATGGGTTAACCTGATATTTTATCAAGTCTGATACGATATTGCGTCCGAAGGTCTGCTAAATTTATCATCACGAATCCATGTTGGATTGACTGAGCGCGACTAAAGAAATTTCTAAATTGATTATGATCCATATCACCGCAGCACCAAGTTTGCCAAATATTTCTAAGAGTATGAGTATCAACTCCGTCAAACACACACAATAAATTGCAGTTATCTCTGATCACCTTTCGGAATTTGTGTATACCGTTGAGTGACATATATCACGTCTTTTATGCCTGCCTCTGGAAAATATCCTAGCAGGATTTTTTTGATTATCTAACATGATATCGTCGTATACGACTAAATTGTTAATATCTCCATTAATATCATCAATGCTCGGTGCTTCTTCGATATCGGTTATAAACTCAATATTACCCTCGCCGGATTTTTCTACCGCGCTGTCGTTAAAATCTTTTAACACATTGTAACATCGCTTATCGTCTACACTAGGAGCTATTTAATAGGTTCCCATTGTCGGGTAGCTGAATAATCAATTACATTCATGTTATTATATATAAATTATGGATCTATATTGTGTGAAGTGTAAGACGCGTACTGGTACAGATGACTTGACGACGGTTACAACTAAAAATAACAGATCAGCACTTTCCGGTAAGTGTATACAATGTAGTACAAAGAAATTTAGATTTGTTTCCCTTGATAAATCAAAGAGATTAAAAAAAACCGAGCAGGTGATATTGCAGCCAAGCTAACTAAACTTCCAGGGACGCCATGGGCGAAGTATCCAGGAGAAAAACACCTTCCAGGATATAGTTATTGTGGACCCGGAACCAGACTCGATATCCGACTCGATGATCAAAACCAACCTCGACCGGCGAAGAACCAATAAACGCCATTGATAAAGCATATCATGCTCATGATGTCGCTTATAAAATCAGTAATTTGCAACATAGACATATCGCAGATGTGAAATTGATTCACGCGTTGAATTCTATCACTGATAAATCCTTCAAAGAAAAATTGGCTTCATGGCTAGTAAAATCAGCAATGAAAGGTAAATTGATGTTAGGTGCTGGTAATTAATATCAACATGGAATCTATTTACTATTCTCCAAAAGGATACTGGCGGGGTAAAGCAGCAATTGGTAAACTCGCTAGCGCTGCGAAGGTGAAATATACCACTGCAGCTAATTGGTTATCCAAACAGGCAATATGGCAAATTTATCTACCGCCGCCTAAACAAATTAACTACTTGCATTTTGATGTGACCGTTCCCAATGAGGTTCATCAAGCTGATATATTATTTCTGCTGCATGATGGTGGTTACAAATACGCACTAACTATAGTTGATGTTGCGAGTCGATACAAACAAGCAGAACCGTTAAAAACAAAATCATCAACTGAAGTGGCTTCTGCGTTTGAAAGGATTTATCGAAGGGGTCCTCTGCGTTGGCCAAATCTATTACAAGTTGATCCTGGCAAGGAATTTCAGGGTGTGGTTTTATCAACAATGAAGCATCATAATACCGCGTTACGACGAGGACATACTGCACTACATCGCGATCAGGCAATTGTTGAATGATTTAATCGCACACTTGCCGAGTGGTTATTTGGATATCAATACGCGAAAGAATTTATTCAACATAAATGATCTCGTGAATGGGTCAAGAGATTACCAGGTGTAATTACCGCGCTGAATAATGAGGTTACTCGAACGATTAATATGAAACCTAACAACGCAATTAAAAAGAAGTATATACCCGTACAACCGCAAAAAGATTTTTCAAAACAACAAATACTCGGTAATGTCACTGTTAGGTATTTATACGAACCAGGAGAGCTTGAAGGTGGCAAAAAAAGAGCTACTGATCCTATTTGGAGTGTCACCGCGCATAAAATATCCAGCATAACACGATCTACGGGTAGACCAGCAATCTATAGATTGGATTCAACTGCTCCACAGCGAGGATTTACTCGACAACAACTACAAGTGATACCCGAGGATACTCAATTACCGCCGCGTGGTCTTAACTAGCGCCTCTTCGTCTGTTACATTCAAAACAGGTCAGCATCACATTATCGCTGGTATGACATGCGCTGCTATTCTTTCTATCTACGGTAAATTGGCGATGATCCGACCAACACCAACTCATTATACAATTGCAACTCGCGCAGTGATTATTCTGTTGTTGTTTCAGTGTGATTATTAATTCAGCATCAATATCAAATTCTCTGTTTTTTTTTTTATCTTGCTGTTTATAACCAGATAGTTTTTTTCGGATTATGTCCTTTGTGATGAAATCACTAGTGATAATATCACTTACTGTAGTGTCATTATCATCTAAAACAACTCTTCGAAGCTGATTTATTCTTCGTACTCTGGATACTGCGAGATAGACTAAATTCGACCACTCGATGCGATTATCCACTATCCAAACAGTTGTATCGGATATAGTTAATCCCTGTGAAGAATGTATCGTCGCTGCATATCCTAGCGTCCACGGGGATTTATCAGCGCACAATGCATCTTCGACGACGTTGATATCAACCAGCACAATATCATTTAGCACTAAATTCTGCTTTTCACGCTGTCCTGGAATATCAACTTCAATATTCTGCTTTCGTGTATCCGAAGTCCTATAACACAACGGCACTGGAAGCGTTGCAAATTTTTCTTTATGTGTTTCAAATAACTTCATCTGAAGTGTGTCCCTGACTATCTTTCTACTTGCGATTATCAAATCGTTTGGTCTCCACGCTTCCCAGAAATCTTTCATGGTAGTTTCCGAAATTATTTCGCGTGCTATCTCACATTGAATTCTATCAGATTGTAATCTGATTAGTTTTTTGAACTCGCGTAATTGTTCATCAAGCGCTCTATGATTGGTATTAATTTCTTCATAATAGTCTACAAAATTCTTCAGCCAATCATGCGGGGATAAACCGACAAATGGTAGTGGTTGGCCGTGATCGCCGCACATGACGACCTTTGTGTTCGCGTGCAATAACCACTCGAGAAACTTTTGTAATATATCTAACGACACCGTGCATATCTCATCCCAAATTATGACGCCGGGGAAAGATTTTTCACCCATTTGATCAGGAGTCCATTCATTGCCTTTCCATCGAAAGAAACTATGATAAGTGCAAGCATTCACCCCTCGTTGTTTCATCTCTCTGGCAAGTCTGTGTGTTGGTGTTAGCACAATCATGTTTGATTTGCCACGAAATAATTCAATCGCGCGAGTCGTCTTTCCTGACCCGCCACAACCGTTTAAATAAACTGTTTTATATCTACATACAGGATCAGATATCTGCGGTGCATTAGATAGTTCTGAACACTGATTGCTTTTTAAGTATTTATCTTCAATCGTAACATCTGCTGATTTGGAGTAATCACATGGTATTTCCCGCTTAATTCTCCATGATCCCCAACTCTCATCGGAATTTGCGAATTCGGCCACTGCTTTTCTGTGTTTCATGTCTATATAAAATGAATCAGTGGCGACTCTAACTGCGGTGTCAGGAAATCTATTTATCATCGAAAATAAATTAATAGAAGCATAAGCCAGCATAGATGCCCTCAAATGTGTATACTGAAGACTGTGTCCATCGCTGTAAGTAACAATTGTACCCAATTTGGTCCCATCGGACAAGAAAGCATCTTTACGATTGACATATATATCCTTAGATGTTACATCCGTGATTATAAAATCATATTCAACTCTATCCATAATCAACCGTGAAGAATATCGTCCATTGTCGTATTTACTACCTTGAGTGAACTTAGCAATTATTCTTCTACCGAGATCTTTTGCGACTTTGTTTCTGATTTCATATAACAGTTTGGACCAATTCATGATATATTCTTTGTCGAGATCAGGAAATTGTTTTCGTTGTTCGCTGATTATACTATCTATATCAGGTTGTGGTGGTAACCAGACTTCAGTCTGTGCTCGATATGATATAATCGCTTCACTGACAATTAGCGATATCAGCATGCTACAATCAATCATATACCGTAGTAACACTATTGGCATCCAGTGTTTCACAGACATATGTCTACCAATCCAGACATAACAACACGGATGAAGTCCTTTAGCCAATTCAAATGATACCACACGAGTGAATCCGGTTAAATCAAAATCAGGTAGTGGTCCATTAATCGCAATGCGGGCCATCTCATATGTGGGATGTCCAAATCGTTTGAAGTATTTAGCGCATTCTCCGTACCCGAGAAAACTTCCTGGGTAACACGCGACTATATCAACCGAAATAATGGTTTCAGGGTTATATTTTGTATTCAATAATCCGCCGTGGTTGTATTTGATGCAGCTTGATTTGATGTCTGTGAGAAACTCACCTCTAGTTGGTTTCCACGAGTTTCTCTTTCTTGCAAAATGAGCCGCAACCGATGGAATTGTAAAGCAATTTGTTAATAATTGCTCGTCGTCGAAATTCTTCGAGAAACTACTAGCTAGTTTTTTCATCTTGTCATGGAGGGCTTCAGTACAGTATAATTCTCCATTGGGTCTTACAAATTGATCAAATCCACCTCGGGGTTTTCAGCACTGTGAAGTAACCACACTGACACCGGATCGATTTTACTCAACTGGTAAATAGCATCGAACAATTTTTTCTCAGAGAATTCTGGAGCGCAAAACTCCCGGGGTATATATTTTATTGTTCGTGTTCATGGAAATATTGTTACCGCAGGTGTCCATGCGTGTTCGTTATGATCAGTAATTTTGATTGGAGCTCCATTTGATTTATATCTTGATTCATGTAATATCTCGCCGGTTATCGTCGCTACGGTTATTGGGAATCTTAATGATGTTTCTAATTTGGCTATATCCTGAATTGATGCTCCGTTCTTGTTAGCTGTTAATTCCCATTCATTTATTTTTTGGCGTCTTAGATCAGTCAATTTGTTTCCCCAGGACGCATTTGTGAAGTGTTCTATTATTCGTTCTGCTACACAATTCATTCTTGACGAAGTCGATGATGAAGTCATCAATGACAGTTTCATGGGTTTTAGTTTTTCAATACTTGGTTTATCATTTAACAGATATATCCCATTAACAACTGCTGTGACAGGATAAGATCTTTCATAGTGCGGTTTGTCAATTCCAGTCAAAATTCCTGGGTTTTTTATCCTTCAGGATGGGTTCGTATTTATCCCTGATAATCCAATCTCCCGTGTCTGAACGGATAATAAATTTCACTAAAAAAAAATACCTTTTCCGCGTAAGATGTGAGATTATCTTGGCTGCGTTTTCGTCATTCATGGTAGCATCAACACTACCATGAATTCGAAATGTTGACCAACAGTGAGATGCTCCATCGCGCTTGAATTCATTAAAACAGTCACTGATTTTACTTATCATGGTTTTATCACCTATTAGACTCTTTGGTTTATCAGAGACTCTATCGAGATTAAATTTATCATTTTTCCAGGGCTTAATTTTTGATAATCTCTCGAACTCCTTCGTACTATAATTAAGACAAGTATTTAAATAGAGAATTTATTATATAATGAATCATTGCAAATGGTTTATGATTGGATCAGTAACCTCGTGTAACAAATCATGCAGAAAGGAGTTCTGTGGGTATCATATGCAAAGCGTTCGACGCGGAAGCCTTGGTCCAATTCCATGTATAAGATGTGGGGTAGGGGTGAGAGGAATATCACAATTGTGTCTCGATTGTGGTGGTAAGAGATACAGAGAGTTACTTTGATAAACGAGCTAAGAATTCCATCAATAACTCTGACCCTGACAGCGTCCTTGACAAGGTTATAAGAACTCCTCAAGACTATATCGGAAGATTCTCAAGTATGATTCAACCAAACAATGAATTAGACAAACAATAGTATAGTATATAAATGAACCAAGAATTCCGACCACATCCCCTGGTTCCAAATTATGAAGCGTCTCGTGATGGTATTATCAGACACCGTAGATTGAAAAAGTCAGTTGGTTTTGACAATGGTATGGGATATTTGATGTTTAGCGCTGGTAAGAAGAAATATCTTAATCATCGTTTCGTGTATGAATGTCATAACGGATTGATCGAAGATGGTCTTGTTATCGATCACATTGATTCTAATCCAAGGAATAATTCTCTGAATAATCTAGAAGCTATTTCTCAAAGTGAAAACACCAAACGAAGTAGGACTGGCAATTGTAAAACAGTTGGGAAGAGACCTATAAGATCATTTAATACAGCAACTAACGAAGAAATTTTTTTTTTAGTCTATGAATGAAGCCGGTAGATATTTCGATATTTGTGAATCCTCAATACGGTTTGTAGCAAAGGGAAGAACCTGATCAGTGATTTCCAAATGAAATGGACAAAAATTCAATTTATTTATGTATAAAATCTGATTGGTTTACAAAAAATAAATAAATTTTAACAAATTAATAAATTAATTATTTTTTTGACTGATTTTAGTCGATTTTTGACTGATTTTGGTCGGTTTTTGACTGATTTTCAGTGGTTTCAGTCGGGTAAAGTAGTCGATTTTGCATGGGATTTCTCGTAGACTTTTTCATGAAAATCATTTTTTGCAATATTTTTTTCATTTTATCGTTGAAAATCAGTCAAAATCAGAGAAAAAAACAACAAAAACAGACAAAAATCAATCAAAAAACACCAAAATATCGTGGTGGTCTCAGTCGGGTCAAGCAGTCGATTTTGCATGGGATTTCTCGTAGACTTTTTCACAAAAAATGACTTGCCCGCGAGTGTTAGTAAAAAATTAAATAATGCAGACGCCAACGTCGTTGTCATTCACCCTCTCTGCTGCTATGAGTTAACAATGAAAATCATTTATGATGAAAATCCTTAGGATTTTACAAACAGACTAATTTGTAAGACTTCGCCTTGTAAATCAATTAGATTATTTGACTGGTCAGTGAGTCTGAAATTAATTCTTGTTAGCGAATCGCATATAGACTGGATTAATTGGATCCTCAATTATTAGAAATCCTGGAGGAGCTAGCTATTGGTGCAAATGAATATAGAATATATCCCTGCTGAGCTTGATTTGATCGCTCGAGATTTATTATTATAGCTTCCTTCGATAACATCACATACTAAATTTAATGCTATCACGGAGGTTATATTCACGTTGAACGGAGCGATATGCCTGCCACCTCCGTCAGGGTCGTTATTATGTTTGAGTATTGTTGGTGGTAGTTGCAATTTCTTCCATGCTGCGAGTATTTTGGGAAAGTATTCATCGAGGAGATCATTGGTTGATTTTTTTAGTTCTGGAATATTATACTCAAGAAATTTAAATGTAAGAATATCTTCAACGCGTATATTATATTTCTTTGCAAATTCTATCTTCTCAGAACCTACCCTGACATCTAATACTCCTTGAATAAGTCGTATGTGAAACAATTCTACATCGTGTACAATTTGATTTAATATTTCCGTGTATTTGATAATTAAAGTTTTTGACGATTGTTCTTGAAAACTCTGTCGTAATTTATCTAAATAATTCTTATGTTCTTGTTTAAAAATATTAAAATTTTCCGAGATGTTATCTGAAGAAATTTCGATCCAACCACCATCCCGCTGTCCAAAAAACCATATTCCATTACTGTAAATAACAGGCTCTGTTAAAACTTTCGTATAAGTAGAATAGATTATTCTGGGTTTTAAAATCGGGATATTTATTGTCTGTGATATAATCAGATTTTTGTGGTTCGGGTATTTGATACCCCTCAGGTGGTATTTCAGGCCATCCCAGTATAGTTCTTATTGAACTCTGATAGATATCTACGACATAACTAGGTGAGTTTATCTCGATCGCAGATGATAATGTCAGCTCGTGAACCGTTATAGCAATTTTCGATTCTGCTCCAGTAATAGATTTTATTCTACGCTGGAATTCAGCATTGATTTGTTCGATTTGGTATGACCCAGATGGTATTGAAACAATGTTCCAGTCTGGAGTTCCATTGGGTTTATTCTTATTCGCAAACACCAAGGAATTATTCGGTTGTTGACCGCCAAATGCTACCGATCTGATATTAGGCCAACTGTGATACATCCGTAGTTTTGCTAATGCGATCCCCTTCACGGGAATCGGAATCGGGAAATTCACACTGAATTCAGGATTCGTTGAGGTTATCGATATCATGCTGGTCTTCATCGGTGTGGTATTTTCCGTTATTTGTTGAATTGGTTATATATTCTTTACTATTCGTTGAAGTAGTTCTTGCGGTGTTGTCATCGTTATTATATTCATGTTGTATTTCTAATTTTGATATCGCGGAATCATAAATACTTACCATCACTTAGAACTTACTATCGGATATTGTTGAGGTTATTGAGATCAGGCTGGTTTGTACTGGGTTTGTGTTCTCCACTATTCGTTGAAGTAGTTCTTGCAGTGTTGTCATTGTTATTATATTCATGTTGTATTTCTAATTTTGATATCGCGGAATCATAAATACTTACCATCGCTGAGAACTCACTATCGGATATTAATGTATCATTGAGCGACGACGATATCATCGAGGATAATTGCGAGTATGCGGTTGATACAACATTAAATTTAATTAAGTAATCCTGTATACAAATTGGAACAACTATCGGTGCAATCATTATCACCGAGGATAGTATAATTCCAGCTCCGGTGATTACACCACTCACCGAGTACACAGTAACATCAATTGCAGTGATTCTTCGTCGGTATTTTTTAATTTTTATTTGATACTTCTCAGTGAGGGTTTTGAGTCTATTTTGAAATTCTCTGACCTGATCATAGCGATATTGTTGTGACGTTGTCATTTTATTCTCAAATCATTTACGATTTCAATTGAAACCGCTAGTGAAATTGCTTTGCAATTTTCAGTTTAGTTGTTTACTCAAATCCGCTATGAATTCCACATACCATGTTACTGAAACCCTAACCAAATTCTTATCAGTGGATGCTATCATGAACTGTTCGGTTGTATCTTTGTCGATGATCGTCGATATCGTATTGTTGACCCCAGATGAACTCGACGATAATATATTAAACTGAGTTGGCGTCACTAGTGTTAATCGATAAATACCCTTGATGGTTGCAGTGATATCTAATTTGTTGTTTGTAGGTGTCCACGCAAATGATCCGTATTGAATCGTGTATGTTACATTGTTGGTTTTCTCATGAGGAATTTTCCTTTTTTCAATGATTGTTATCATCCTCGTTGCATCACCTTTGATTGCTTCGATGAAGGTTTTCATCTCATCGATGAATTTTTTAATATCCGGGAGTTTTATATCAATTTTATCCAGTGTGGTTGCAAAGAATTTATCAATGATATTTTTACGAAATGATGTAAACTTTTCAACGTGATCTGCATATTTGACTTGAAGTGCTGCTAGTTCCAACATAGAAGTTTTTATCGCTGTAAGATTTGGTGTGGTCACTGGAGGATTACCAAGGAAATCTAGTAACGGCTTGTCAATATTGTTAATTCTATCAACAATAGTTGAAACAAGTACACCTGGTTTGAGTTTACCCTGATCGGAAAATAACACAATAGTGCCTTCGGTTGCGTCTCGTTTAACTAAAATATCATCCAGGGAAATGTTACTAGATTTCAATTTACCCTGATCGGAAAACAACGCGATAGTGCCTTCAGTTGTGACTCGTTGTTTAACTAAAATAACATCCAGGGAAACATTACTAGATTTCAATTTACCCTGACGATCTTGAAATACAACTATTTCCCCGGGGTCAACACTTGCTAAGTTCAACGTCTCAGCGATTTCATCTTCGATTATTTTTTTTATATCACCGGTCGCAGATGTTTCTGTGGTTGGTTTCTTCAGCACTGATAGAGGTCTTCCCCAAATATCAATCATGTTATTGTAAAACTCTCTCTCTCTAAAATCTTTGATTTCCAGCGATTGCTGGTGTATTCATTTACGACGACATGTGGTGGTTTTCCAGATGTTGAAATAGCATCAAGAACATTTAATACTTCGCTGCCGCATATTGGTGGATCATTTAGTTGTTGTGTTGGTAGCGTAGAATACCAATGAAGGGTGTTTAATTGTTGTATATAGCGGTTAAATTCCTTTGGCAGCGCTAATCCATATGAATCAAAATAAACAATTGCACGTGGATCAATCGCGTATGCAACCCAGCGGGTTCCGGGTCCGGTGCTGTTATCGAGATTAATGATGCCAGTTTCAACGCTGTCTGGTTGTGTCGGTAACTGATCTTTCATAAAGACGCCTCTGAAGTTTTTAATCGCAAGCTTTTTAGCAGCATCGAGTAAATCAAAATTGGACATTGGAACCATCTTTTCCTAAATCGAAGATTTCTGAGTTAATAAACCATTCCTGGTAGTCTTAGACCTTTTCCGCTGTACCATGAATACAGGGTTCTTGGTAGTCTTAGACCCTTTCCCTTTTTTTTATATCCTCACCCAGTTGCTTTCTTTAGTGCCATTCCTGCCGAGGTACCAACGGCTCCTAACGCCGCCACTTTAGCTACTGCTGGGGCAGCTGCAGCAATCAATGCTGGTAACGCAGCTAACAACGGGAATATACTGCCTGATTTTTTCATGTCACTGATCGCAGCTGCAGAGAGAGTGATCTGAACGCCTTTTTTATCTTTGAAAGCATCATTGAAGTGTTTTACTTGACGAGTTGTCAGTGACAATTTATTCTGACCACCAGTCATCTGATTGGATTTCAGTGTTATTGTGGTTCCGCATTTTTTAGCTGATTCCGATTGCAATTTCTTGAGTTGACCGGGAGTTAACGCAACACTAATATAACTGTATTTCATTATACAATAACAGATTGATCTAATTGCTACATGTTTTTGAAAATCATAGATTTTCCACTGGCGCATCTACCACTCTCATTCTTCCACCAACACCTTCAAGTAACATTGATTTGTCGCTGAGAATGACAGCAACCTCTCTGTAGTAGGGGATAGTAGGATCACGAAGCACATTAGCTCTAAAATGTATATCAACTACGGATTGTCTTGTTAAATCAAGATGTTTAACGAAAAATAATAGATCGGATATAAATTCTTGAAATCCAATTGTGATATTTGCAGACTGGTATTGACATTTTGATCGCGTGCCATATATGACAACAACCGATGATACACGCAGGCGATATGGTTTTGACCGTAATTAAGTTGTATATCTTCGGATGGTTCCTGCTGGCCGTTTATTCTCAGTGAGACGTCTCTAACATCTAATTGATCAAATATCATATGGCTGAAGCGTTGATTGCCAACTCGTGTTATCCTGTAATGCAATAAATATATGACGTGGCGCAAAAGTACCTTATTTTGATGCTAGGTTCCATGTAAACAATCCATTAATATTTGATTGTTTAACATCTGTACTTACGGTTAGCCGCCTTAGTAATGATTTTCCTCCTTTGTCCATAAATGATAGTATTCGCTGTTCTGCGGTAATTGATGGAGTCAGTACTGGCATCCACAATGATAGTTTTGTTAAATTGACTTTACCGGAATCATCATTTACATGATCCTCATCTGGGTTTGCTGGAATCCTCCAAATCAGTACCCTTTCGCACGAGTGATACTGCATGCTTTGCTCCATAAAAAAATTTTCAAACATTTCTGCAGAATCCGAATATATGATGCAGTAGAATCGTGCATGAACATTATCTACGCGCTCCTTGTAACATTGACATGCGTGTTGCAGCTCCTAAGTTGAAATTAGGATTTTACCAAAAACTACAGCCTCAACATCAGCATCAGTATCAGCAGCAGTAGCTTTTTTTGGTCGTCTGATAATAAATGGATTTTTTCTGGTTTCATTATTATTATCCTTTGCAAACATCATAGAAGGACCTGCCGATCTTGTATAATCATCGGAATATCTTGCTAACCCTATTATTGTTCTGGCCACATCAACATCACGATCTATCGACTCAATCTCTTTTCCATCGATGAGATATTTTGCATTCTCAAAATAACGCCATGATCCCATTATTGACAAATCCAACTTGGGTATCAACTGGATACGGTGCTGGTACAGCAGGAGTATCAGCAGCCATTACAAGTTCTCCTTCTACTTCAATAAACGCTTTACAAGGCAAAAAGTATTTACTGGTATCATGAACTTGAAGTTCAATTCTTGATCGACTATTTGAATCTATTGCATGATAGACAAAAAATTGATAATCGCATACAGAATCATCCTTGCGCACTGGGGCTTCCATATCAAACGCTGGATCAAGTGACTGTTTGAACATTTTATTATATTATATTCTCCTTGATTTATCAAGATCTAAATCATCGTCGTCATCGACCCCACCGTGGTTATAAGCCACTTCCCACTATCATATTTGCGGTTATGTTATCTTGGGTGTTAGTCATCAACGACGCTAGTTTCTGATCCACTGCATTATTTATTATTTTACTAACACTCGCGGGCATTTCCACTGTAGATGGTAACGGTCCTGGTTTCTTTCGCCGCCGAACTAGCGATGTTAGTTTATCTCGAGCGGCTAAAAATGCTTTTCCGGCAGCATCTCCAACGGCGCTAATACCCTTATCACGAATAACATCAATGGCTTTCATTGATAACTGTTTTGCTAGTGGCGCTACTTTTGGAGCCATTCTTGCAAATAACCCTGCAATGGTATTACAGGGACCATCACCATAGTACTCTCTATAAACTGGAAACCGCGAGTTTACTTCATAGACGCTGGTTGGTTTATCATGGTTGTAGTGTATGATCATCTTATTTAAATGATATTTATCTAATGCGATGACTTAGTCGCTGTGATAATCCTTAGGATTTTCAACTAACTCATCAATGAAATCTCGATATAGACCAATATCCATAACACCGCCTTGAAATAACCGCCTGCAGATATCAGCTGCTTCATTAATTATTTCTGGTGAGTTATTTCCAGCTCGTTTCCCCCCGATGAGAACTTCTAATCGTGCTATATCGCTGAGAATATTTCCAGGGCATTGAATAGGACCATTACCTGAAATTCCAGTCCCAGAATATCCACTTGCTGTAAATTTTTTAGTTGTACCAGTCGCACCTTGTGTTATATCAAGAAGTTTTGATTGTTGTGGTAAATGAAGAAATCCAGGATCTTCTTCTGTTTTTGTTTCAATCTTTTCTATTGCTTTGATATAATCCTTATATATATCATCTTTATCCTTATCTCTTATTTGTTCTTTTTTTGTAAACACACGGTATAATCCATCTCTCCATGTATTCTTGTCTACGGTTTTATAATAGTCGTTGATATATTGTTGTCTGTAATTAAAACTATCAATGACGAATTTAGCCATTTCTTCTATATTGGAAAATCTTTTATTTTGTAATTCATTGAGTTTATCCGGGATAAATTTATCTTTGAATGAAACTCTTTCTTTTTTACCCTTTTGTTCTTCTCGTTGAGGTTCAGGCGGTGGGATAAGTGGTGGTTTACTAGCAAGTTCTTCTTCAATTTCTTCAATAAGTTCTCATTCTTGTTGTTCTTGTTCTAGTTGAAGTTCTCGTTCTTGTTGTTCTTGTCGTTTTGTAGTGGTTATTATATAACCAGGAAGTGTTTTTAAAGATATTTTTGTTTGTTTGGATCTTTTTGCTATTTTTTCATGTTCACCAATAAGAGGCTTTTCTTTTCTTGGTTCGTCCTTGGGAACATCTCCCCATATAGCTTGCATAGTGGCTGATATTATCCCCTCTGCTGCTTCCTTCGTTACCTTGGTAATCGATTGAAATAACTGTTCAGATCCTACGGAAAGGTCAGTCTGAAGACTCTGCCGATTCTGTAGTTTACTCCTGACAGAATCACGGACGGGTATATATTTTTTGATAGCCACCAGTCTCTCTGTCGTTAATCGAGTAACCACTCGAATGCTTCATTTACCATTATTGAAATCGTAAACAATCTTCCAATTTGAATCTCGAAGAGATTTTCATATAGTGATTTTGTTCATCATACATGAAAATCCAAAGGATTTCAAATGGAAAGAGTCTAATTGATTTATTTAAAAAGAATTGACTATTTAACCCGACAAGTGTCAATGAAAAATAACATAAGAAAAACACTCGCTAAAATGTTTTTCGCCATGTCAATTTACTCGCGTGTTGTTTGATCAAGCCGGTATTTGATTATTCAGTTGAGCATACATACCTTTCCATTGCAACATCTGTTTCATTGTATTGCAGTCATAGTACAAATTTTACCTTGCAGTTACAAGCTTATAGCAGGGTATCCAAAAGGGGTTTTTCATTTCCTTGAATTAATGCTCGTATAATTCTAATTTTCGAATTGATCTCTTTTTTCAATTCATAATCTCGGCCTAATTCCTTCCGTATACCTTCAACGATAGTAAATAGCGGGACAAACACGCTTACATCACTACAAAATGCAAGAGAGTCTCGAATGGAATTCTGAATTTTTTTATTAATGCATATTTCTTTGGTAACTTGTATTTGTTCATAATTATACCGTACTCTATATCTTGAAAGTCAGACATAATTTGGTCAGGGTTTAGGTTGTCAGATAATTTAATTTCTTGTTTTTTTTTAATTTATAAATTTCGGATACAATCCTATCGATATTTTCAGAGTTAATTTTATATATTATATATATTTGTAATATAAAAATATATATTTTTTAAAAAATGAACCCCCGTTCGTGGTAAGTTGTTGTATCATCTTACTCACGCCAAGGGATATTATGCAATGATATATGATGATGAATCATGTCCGTGCTAAGGTGTTTGATCATCTTAGTATGTCCAGGGATTATGTGATTAACCCCATTTGGAACCTCTTCGGTGTATTTACATCGAAGACACCCAGAGGTTACATATATGACAACACATCTCATAGGGCCCAGTCAGGTGTATGTTCATCTAACTACGCCCAGAGGTCATGAAACATATTCCCCGTGAGTAAGTCTAATTCGCCAAATAGTGGGTTAGACCCTCAAGAAGATACGTTTGATGAATGGACAGCACAAACAATAGATTATATATCACGAAGCATATTGTAAGAGTGATTTTAACTCGTCAAATAACGGGTTATAATCACAAGATGATATGGTAGTTATATAATGAATGACGTCAATGATGTGATATTTGATAATGGATGATAAAGGGATGGCACAGGACAATGCTACATATAACATTAAATGAATGATGACAATGAATGATGACATTCCTACATTCAAATTGCAACCATATACCCACCCACAAAACCACCCTGGGTTGAATGGAAAAAATCATTCACACCACGGTTCGGTGTGGTTGGTATATATGGTTGCAATTTGAATTTCGGAAGTGCCCCCCCCCCCACCAATTAAAACCATCTTTCGGCTGCCGTTGACAATAATGCCTGTTACGGGTTTTGAACCACGACCGTCAGTATAGCGCCGCGACATGTTACCGATTGAGCTAATGGTTCTTATACAAACATACGTGCTTTTATATTTTTTAAACTAATACAATCAAACACGAACAGATGTGATGTACGTCAAACGTATATGAATGCACAGTCGCATTATTTTAAATTTATATATTCACTGACAATATAAAACAGAGCCGAGTATTTGTAAACACTATATATTTTATTCATTTTCAGATAGCACTAACTGTTTTGCAGGTAATGTGCAAATTAAACGTGAACAGATGTGACACGCACTGGTTATACATGTAGACCACCGATCAATACTAGCTCGAACTGTCTGTACTGTACAATGAATGATGTGAATATACAGAACATGAATCTATATATCTTTCTTGTACTTGTTGACAATATTAAAGCAGAACCGAATACTCGAAAGACAAAAAAAAGACAAAAAAAAAGAATACAGCCGTTTGTAAACACTTCATATTTAATTCGTTTCCCACAAAATAGATTATACTTCCGCTGAGAATCGTGATAGTTAAAAATAAATCGGAAAATCCCATTGAGATCTGTAACTCTTTTCATAAGCCGAAACATATACCTGGACGAGTTATCTCCCTTATTGTACAACAATTGTTAACCCATAGCAGCAGAGGGGGCGGCGACAATGACCATGGCATCTTCGAACATGCCTTTTTTTTTACGATTTCAAGGAAACCTTAGTTTACCAAATTGACACTTGTCCGATTCACTTTTCGAGGAAGCCTTAATTTTCCGAATAGATGCCTATAAAAAGTTGTCGGATTCGCCCCCTCTGCTGCTGCATCAAACAGTGATACAGTTAAAACTGGAGGATAAGTGACCATTTTGTTCTTATGAATACACCCCATATTCTCCCAGACCTGACTGTTACCGTACAATAATATAATATAGAATTTTTTGACCAACTTTCATTGCATTCAACCTTGAAAGCTGTCTCAGAGAGTTAACATGGCAGTCCATTAAAAACTCCAGGTCTAGTTGTACTTAACAGTATGTCAGCATAGTACTGGATATATAGTATTAGCTGAACATTGAAAATGATAAATTGTAGAAGGATAAAGAGACAAAAGGCACAAACAAGCTTGAATTAGAAAAGAAGACAGCACTTTGTCAAGATCACTTTGGTCTAAATTTTGTATTGCTTGATAATTAATGATTGCATTGGCTGCTTGGAGACTTTTAAAAATAAAGTTGAGGTATGTTAACATTGATTAAACACTGGTTGTGTGACAGAATGCATTTTTTGATTCAGTGTTTTAATGCATCAGAACCTTATTTAGACCTTCTATCCATCTGACCATTTTACTGGACTTAATGAATATTTTTATAATATATGTCATCATTCTCTAGTTTTGGACTTAATTTGTGATTTTTATAAATATGCTCTTCCAAATTTTTCTGATAATCTTTCAAGCTGTTTCTGCATAATTTCTCATGATAACCAAATATAAAAAAGTGTCACATCATTTGAGTAATTTATTTTGGTATTCTCATGTTGGAAATACATGTACTATCATTATTTTGTATGTTGTTTTACCTGACAACAGAGTTATTCCTCTTGTTATACTTATTCTTCATCAAAATGCTTTGTGATATATCACAGGTTTAAACATTAAATAAAATGAGTGAGTGTAAATTTGTTTGTTTGTTTTAGGTAATGAGCTTAGGATCCAGAATTAATCAGGTGGTAATGCGTCTGCAGCAGATAAGAATTGAGAAGTTGCCACCATTTGTACGGCCTCTTCAGAACTTGGTCAAATACATCACTGGTTTCATTGACAATATCCAAATGGATGTTATGACATTCTACAATGTATGTCTTCACTGTATATATATATATATATATATATATATATATATATATATATATATATATATATATATATATATATATGTATATATATATATATATATATATATGCATCCCAATACTTGAAAAGTGAAGGATATTATTTTATCCCTGTGTGTCTCAGGCAGTCTGTCCATCTGACTGTCAGTCCATCTGTCCATGACCTTGTTTTGCTTCCCACAATACTTGCAGGATTTTAATTAAACTTTGTAGGCTGCATGTGTGGTTGGTTGTAGATGTGCAAATAATTTCTGGAATATTGTCTATACTGTTAGCTGCCTAGTGACATTGGTATTACAGGTAATGTTGAGCCGATTAAGTACTCGTGCAATCATATCTTTTTCAGAAGAGAATATAGCTTGTTCTAACTTGAATGATGTTCTTCAGTTCTTCATTCATACTTGGCATACTCTACAACAAGCTGTGTAACATCAGAGCCACTATTAGAGAGGAGCATCCTTCATGTAGACAAAATTGCAGTGATGAGGTGGTATTGCACTCATTTTGTTTCAGACATACATATCCAACTTGTGTATACCTCCAGCAGGGTGAAGCTCAACTAGAGTGCAAAACTTATCAGTATCCATTGACAATGGAATACATTCATGTTAAGTGTATTGACTTTGACACATTGAGACTGAAGAAATTTTAAGTAAACTTTATCACAATACATCATTTGAGAAAATCATGATCTTTTTGTGGGAATTTGGTTACACCATTATTCTTAGACAGTTACAGAGATAAACATTCTGATCTTTCATTGTTTCAAAGGTCTTGCAAGAGGTGGGATGTATGTTATTATATTTATATAATGTCTCTTTGATTTTAATTACCTCTTTATTAATCGTAACGGTGATAGCAGATATGAGATTAAAATAATTTGGGAGGAAGAAAATGCTTTAAATTTTGACCTGAAAGACCACTTTTTACGAGACAACCTATTATTTAAGAGCACTGTAAATGAAAAACATTTTATGACTTTGTAAGATTATATGAGAATTTAGTTTCTTGTCTCAATAGGATATTTTAAAATGGTAAGACATATACCCCCTTTAAAACAGCAGTGTCTTTGGTTGCAAGTCGGTTAGGCTTGACATAAAATGTTCGTGTTTTATGTTTTTGAAATTGCCAAATATAACTGTGCATTCTAAAGCAAGACTGAATTCTGAAATTTCATAATAAGAGAATTGTTTGTTGTTCATTTTATGAACATTAAAATAGTTTGAATATTTTCTATCTTCAGAGAATAATTGAAACTGTCACAATTATCATACCCCAGTCTGCAACACAGATCTTCCAGTCTGCCAAGGACATAGTCAGGAGTTTTGTAGGAATATTTAAAGACCCCCAAACAGCACTTGGAGATATTGGAAAAGCAGTTATTAAGTAAGGAAAGTCTATTCAGATAATTATCATGACAGATATAGCAAATCAGAAATTGCTGCAAATTCGTAGTTATTTTGTAACAGTTCAAGTTCTTTGTTTTATACTGACCATAAAATGGGTAATTTTGCCAGTGAGAAAAACAGAATGTAGAACATATGAAAAATCAATGGAAAATAAAATGTGTCTCCCAATCCTTGAATATTGTGATGATTAGTTAACCCACAATGGTAAGCTAGAGTCGCTCGACTTGTCTTTTGCAGGTTAATAGTGACATGGTTCTGGCATTATGCCAAACCTAGAGAAATCAGAATTTTTGCAATCACAAGATTTAGAAAAACAAATATTTTTATTTTTTATTTTTATTTTTTAAAAATAATTTATTATCCCCATAATAGGTTGACTACTGTGTTGGGGAGCCATCCCAAGGTCACCTTACAGTCTAACATTTCTGATAATCTAGGGATAATAATCTACAGAAAAGGAAAACACACACACATATACACACATGCATATGGCACACGATCTAGGTGACATTGTGATATTTTTACAGTATTTGTTCCTGTTTAGCATAAAATCAAATACATATTACATACTGATTATCGAGGTCCACTTTTGAAGAAATTGGTCCTCTGTTTTATTTACTTTAGCAGTGTATTTTCAGTGTTCTTATGCATTTCAACTATTTGCTTAAAAGTATAAATAGAAGGATTTTTCATATTGAATCTGCAAGTATAAATATAATACTTTGCCAAAATAAGCAAGAAATTACAGAAACAGTCCAGTTGTTAACTTCCTAGAAATGTTTCTTTTTTGGACAGATGTGCAATATTTGGGTAAAAATGTGCAAAAAGTTCAATAAAACAGTACCAAAACTGTGAAGTAATATTGCAGTCATAGAAGAGATGCTCAATGCTTTCATTTTCACTCTACAGAAAGTACATTTGTTGTCTTCTAATATCATAATTCTTTTCAGAAAATCATTAGTAGCTATTATTCTATGGATTAATTTAAAGTTAAAAGAGATCAATTTGGTATCCTTAGTACAGGATTTCACTCAGATATATATCTGAGACCACTCCTCACCACTTATATTTTTATTAAATACTTGCATCCAAGTTTCATGTTTAGCAGTGTGTTGCCTTTTAGTTTTTTTTTTAAAAGATCTTTGTAAACAAACTTGAGTGAATTTTGTTTTTGTAAGTTCATTATTTTATCCTCCTGCTTCTCAGAATTATTTGGTACTAAATGTTTTTTTATGGCATCACTCCATGCTTTTGGAATTTTGGTTATTAAGAAGTATTTTAAGAAATAATCACTTCTAGTCTTTTTGTTTTATTATTTCAAAAGGTATTAAATTACCGTTATCATCTATTAGATCCTTCAGAATTTCAAAACCAGCTTCTCTTCGTGATTTGTATTGATGGAACAATTTAGTGGGGACAAAATTTAAAATATTCATATATAAATACTTGTTTGGACATTGCGGTTCCTCTTTCCAATTGAATACTTCCAAAATTACATCTCTCCCAAAACTGTTTTTAATAAGCTTACGAAGTTCTTCTAATTTCCTTCTCCCTAAATTCCAAATATCCTTTTTATTTCTGAGTACAGTTGAATTGACTAAGTTCTGCCATGCTCCATTTTCCTTTTCCAGGAATCGTTTTTCCCATCTTTTCATAATATACCTAATGAATGAAAATATGTATATCATATTTAGTCCTCCCTTGTTTTCTGGGGATACTAGCAAGCCGCATTTTTATTCTCTCTACTTTTTCACCCCATACAAGCTTAAATAATGTGTGATTTAGTTCTGCTTCAACTTTTGCTGATGGATTTGGAAGTGCTGAAAAAAGATGTATGAATATGGGCAGAACAATAGTTTTTACAACAATTACCTTACCAACTAATGACATATGTCTTTGACTCCAGCTTGCCAGTGTTGATTTATCTGTTAGTTTCTTCATATAATTAATTTCCACCATTTGTTGTAAATCTAGAGAAAATTCTATACCAAGGAGTGCAAAGTAAGAATAGGACCAAATTAGGCCCATTTCCGGACATATTCTTTCATTGGAGAATTTCCTGTTTCCAATCCAAATAGCTTTTGAATTTGTTATGTTGCATTCAAGTCCAGATAATAGAGAAAAACCCTGCAAGATATTCATAGTTGTTTATAAGAAAGTTGAGATCCATCAAGAAGAATAAAAGCGTCATCGGCATACTGACCCAATATATATTTAGTGCCATCAAAGATCAATCCCTGTACATCTGCATTTTGCTTTAACATTATAGCTAAAATTTCAACCCCAATGATAAACAAATAAGGTGCAAGGGGATCTCCTTGATTACATCCTCTTTCTAGTCTAAAATAGGATGACTTATGCCCATTATTTATAAAAACTTTTAGAGTCATTACAAAACAGTTTAAAGGTCAAATGAAACGATTTTATATGAGTTATACGATTTATTTAAAATGTTGTACAGTTTTGTGTTTAAAATCATATTAACGTTTCTCCGATTGAAAAATATGATCATACCCCATTTAAATCGATCAAAATGATTGGGTACATATTTCCCGCCATAATATTTACATCGCTTACTTCCCTTAGCTGATGACGTCACTTGTGCCACAACAAGCTTTGTTTACAAGCAAGTTTACCTGTGTGAATCGATAAGCAGTGAAATGGTGTATTGTGTCGCTTTTAACTGTAAAACTGAGTCAGGTCAAGGGGTAGGATTATTTGAATTTCCGAAAGACGAAAAGCGGAGAAAAGTTTGGATTTCCCGAATAAAAGGAAAGATTTTAGTCCATCGAAAACTTCGAGGCTTTGTGCACTTTACCAACGACCAGTTTGTTGTTGATCCTTCATTAGCAATGATAATCGGCTACAAATTGAAAAAACTACAGCTAAAACGAGATCCAATACCATCAATTTTCGATTTTGAATCGAAACAACAAGGATGTGAAAATGTGGATTCACTCAAAAGAAAACAACGACAATCGGGGGCAGTAGCAAAAAGAAAAAGAATTAAAGTAAGTAATTTTTTTTCCTTTCTTAAATTTATAATTGAATTGTTTTACTAATCATTATTTTTTAAAATTAAACTGTATTTTCAACATTAATATGAATCTTTAAATAAACTAGATCTCTCAAATTTCACCCAAGAACAATGGGTTTGTATGTATGAGATAAGCACAGCAGGAGAGTCTGGACTATGTCTAAAGATATAATCACTAATTAATACAGTAAACAACTGCTCATTCATTATGATTAGCATGAATAATTGCTATCCACACAATTAACAATTTCAGTAATACAAAGAGTTTTTTAGTCAATTCCTTTATAATTTATTTATTTTGCTGCTAAATAAAGATGTTAAATTATTTTATTTTATTTTTTACAATTTTTTGCAGACACTTGCACAAGTATTGAAGGATTCATCTGATAGTGATCAGAATGACAATACATGTAACATTAATGTATACTGTTCATTTCAACAAGTCATACTTTTCAAAAAGTAGTTTTATTCGTTCAACATTTCAATAACTTCAAATTATCTTTTTTTATTGCAGGCTTTATCTTGCCGCATTGCATTTCAATGAGAATGTAAATAGAGGTCAGGTGGTGAGATTAGATGGCAGTGACCAGTATCGAGTGTCCTTCCCAAAAGGGCGTAAGGGAGAAGGAGTTGCAAAAGAAATTAAAACCAGACAAACATACAGTAAGTTATTTGTTTAATTTTTAAAAAAAATTAAAGCATTCACATTTAACCATCTATTCTTCTTGTTTCAAGTAATAAACAGTTTGATTTGATTGTTTGCAGGATATATTGATGACTTGTTTGATGAACTTCTGATCAGACGGGAAATGTACACCAGCTATTCAGAAGCCTTTGATGCCAGACAAAGAGAAGACAAAGTTAAACCAGCCCCTCTGACACAGGCATTGCCAAGACAGTCAAAAATTGAAATAGTCGATAGACATATTTCAAGATTCAATTTAAACTAGAATTAAAATTATTTGTTTTCAGTTTTGTCTCTTTAAGAATTTAGTTAGGATATTTAAATCCACAATATTGTTGTGATGGAAATTTATCTCATATCGCTTTCACAACACATGATAGCAAGATCTTTCTTTGCTTTTTACCCAGACTTTGGTAAATCCATCGCACAAATCTTCTATAAGCTATATATCTGTACAGTCTGTAAAAAAAAATATTCTTAAAATCATTGAAGAGGTATTAAAATTGAATGTGGCACATAGATGTACAGATGAATAATCATTTATACATGTATATATATTTATTTTAAATTGATTTTATTTTATTTTTATTGTTGCTGTCATGTTCATCATCTATTACTACATTTATTTTGCATTACTATTAACACCTCTATAAACAGCTGTTGTTTTGTGTTTTATTTCTACAAATTAAGAAAACTATACATAAAAGGGTAAAACTTGATTTGGGGGGGAAAAGAGACCGGGTGTTTAGTGTTTACTAGAAGGTGCAAACGAACTATTTAACTTGAAGAGTTATTCCTTAATAAAACAAATGTAAAAACACTTACTCATGTATATTTTGATCATTTGGTCCATGTTCCTCCAAATACTCATAATAAGATGTTTCCAAAACATGTTCATTCAAACAGTTTGCTTGGAAACCTTCATGCTCTGTTATGCAGGAAATGCCTGCTTCTTCCATTTTTCCATCCACTATATTCGTGTCTTTGCAACACTTTGACTCACTTGTCTGCATTGGCATGCAGCGTTGACAAGAACACCTGCAACAATTAAAAGAATATACTAAAGTAGTGTGCCAGATCAGTTTATTCTCATTAAAAAATCTACCTTTTCCAAGATCTACATATAAACTGTAAAATGCACTAACAAATTGATCAACATTATATTTGTGGTGACAATATGGATAAACTTTTTAAGTTAAATTTTTTCAAGCAGATGTGAATAAAAATATGCATATTATATACAATGTAAGATACTTAGACACATGCAGGGAAATAGTCTGAAAACAAAACATCATTTTCCCCCCCTTTTAAACTCTTTTTGAAATGAGCAAAACAGTAACTGAATACTTAAAAAAAAAACGATTGCATTTTGTTCCTAATATAAGTATTTGTTAGAAATCTTACCAAAGATTCACTTCATCAACCTCTTCGTCAAGTAAGGAGTCTTCATTCTCTTCGGTTGAAAGGTGACTGTCAGACTCAGAGCTTGTGTCTCTGTTTGAAACATTTTGTACCAAAGATAATCTTGGTTCAAACATATATGGTGTTATTGACGGTTTCGGCGAAGTCAAGTCTGGCATTTCTTAATAATCTGTCGAACTTTCATCAGAAACATAATCCATTTTGTTATCTTGCTACCCACGCTGTATATTGTTTACAATTGTATGGCATGTATGACGTCAGCAGAAGAGGTAATTCAGGGGAAGTAAGCCAGGTCACATTTGCGCACAGTTCGACTTTTGATGACCGGGTACGTGCACCCGACATTGATTTAATTAATTTCATTAGTGTTTTTTTTACTTCCAAAATAATAATCAATCATTTTACTTATTAAATTTGAAGATCAAAAATCGTTTCATTTGACCTTTAAACCACTTACAAACAGAATCACCAAAGTTAAAAGATTTTAAAGTTTCTCCACAAAGGTCCAGTTAATGGAGTCAAAGGCTTTTTCAAAGTCTATTAACAATAATAAACCATATCTATTTTCATTCTCAATTTGGTCCATGATATCATATAATAGCCTGGTATTTTCTCCAATGAATCTACCCTTCATATATCTTTTTTGAGTATCACTGATTATTGATGGAAGAACCTTTTTAATCCTGGCTGCAGTGGCTCCCAAAGCAATTTTATAGTCAATATTTAAAAGTGATATAGGTCTCCAGTTTTTTTTTTCTTCTTTTGGTAGGCATGTGATGACTCTTTGAGTCTGAAAATCTGAACGTTTTCCTTCAATATATCCATAATTTAAATTTAAATCCCCCAAGAGACTTCCAAAAGAATTTATAGAACTCTACAGTGAATCCATCTGAGCCAGGACTTTTTCCATTTTCCATCCGCTTTAGAGACATACCAACTTCATAAATTGTAACCAGACCTTTGCATGATTCTCTTTCTTCATGACAAAGTTTAATCTTGTGATTAAGAAATCTATTTAGAGTTTCTTGAGTAGCCTCATCATTAAGCTGAGAAGTTCTACAGTTCTTGTTTTATTTTGTTTTATGTGGTGATAGTTTCCCTCACAAACAGATTATGAGTTTGTGTCACTGGGAAAAAAGTAGACAAGATCCTGTTTTTCTTCCTAGGCATTGAGAGTAAGGGCTACATTGTCAGTTGCTCTTTTCTTTCACTGCTAGAGACCTTGAACTCTGTAGTGGACCTTGTTCCCCTAGACAGGCTGCACTTGAGTCCCCGTTTGGTAATCCTTTTGAAAGTGGAAAATGCTCTGAATTTTTCTATGTATGGATTTTTGACATCAGCTGAGTGCTTTGAACCCCACTCCTAATTGTTAACAAATGCATCATATTCAGGGTGCTTGGGAGGTTTGGAATCTCATTCAGTAGGCACCATCAAAGAATTGCCATCCTAGTTCACCAAATTTCTGGTACAAAATTAATATTTTGGTGTACGGTATACCTTGGAAAGGTAAGATTGTCTCATGCAATGTTTGCTCCACCAATGCAGAGATGACTACCTGTTCCTTTGGTGAACTTATTTTGGGAACTTGTTTGCAAACAATCCACTTTAAAATTTTAAGTTCTCTGACCTTGAGGTCAGGGCAATGGATGCTTTCAGACTGAAGTCAAATTATCTATTTGCTTAAGTGTTGCTGTCTTTCAGAATGATCCCACAGGTCGTAGAGGAAGTCAAGTAAAAGCTAACTTTAATGATGTACTTCTTATTGGTTCCTGTTGTCAGATTCCTGCTTTCCACCTCATGCTGATGTCTCACTAAGTTATGCTATGTCCTATAAAAGAAACGATATACTTTGTGCAACGATAATATATCTGTGAGCTGATTTGTGATCTATGGTTCTGAATATTTTGGTTCACCCTGAATAAAGGATTAAATTTTGTTTTGCATTTAGGGTTTTTTCCACCCAGAATTGGATGAGCTATGCAACAGTTAAGTATTACATCATCAAAATTAGTTTCCCCACCCCCACATATTTTTAAACATATTTTAAATATTTTTGGAATTTTGAGGGAATTTGCGATAGCCAGCAAATTTATTGAAAATCCACTTGATCGAATTTAGTAGACATGATTATATGAATATTCATATTAATTATTAGCATAACTTAGTGAGACATCAGCATGGGGTGGAAAGAGGGAATCTTGCAAAAACCAATTGGCTTAGACAATGAGAATTACTGAAATTTAGTAGGTGTGTTTCTATGAATATGTCAATGGCCTAACTATATTATTTATTTTTAAGTAAAGTTTTTTTTACAAGATAAATATTTCACACTTTTTGGTCTGAGAGTTTTTCTGTACATTGGGACTGACATGTTTTACAAATGCTCAGCATTAAGAGTTTAGTGTTAGGACTGGTTGGCCTGGTGTCAGGATAATGTGACTGTGTGGGACATCATGTTACATGTCTGCTGCATGATGGCCCAGTGCTGCACATCACTATCAATGGCCACAATACAGAGATCTTAGCGATATGACTGAAAAAAAAAAATTTAAAACTGTGTTATAAATTTAAGTTTTTCAAATTATATTTCCTATTGAGACAATTTCAGAGGTAATTTAGTTCACCAGTTTTTGAAAGGAAAGTTTGATAATACAAGTTATGCTTGTCATATTATTACAATAAAAGCTTTATTAAATTCATCATAAAAGATATACATTTTTTTCAGCATTGCTCTGTCTATAAATCGATTATTAAATGCCAAGGACAAATTGCTGGAAGTCTTTCCTAAGAAAGGTAAATATATTTTTTAAATGATACAATTCATAAATTTAGGATTTGTGTATGGCTCATTTTTGATTCATATCATTTGAAATTCCTTTTTATGGGCAATATATAACTAGCTAGGTATAAATATTGCTAGTATCCACAAGGAAGAAAGGAAAACCAAAATACACTTGAATGAAAAATGTATTCCATGTTTGGGAAGAAGATTAATTACCTGGATATAAATTGGACCATATGTTCTATATTGTACAGAAAAAAAGAAAAAAAAGTGAAATTCTGATAAAGAAGTAGTAGTTTGGAGAATCTTGTTCTGGTAAACTGAGAAACATCACAGTTGTTCAGTTTATGGTGTCTGCATCAACAAAACCATGAATGACTCTTGTTATGTGCATTCATTCTGTAAGAATGTATATCAACACAAAGATATGGCAGCATATATGTATTGAAATGTTTATCTCTTGATTAGCATGTTGAAGTAATTCAGTAAGATTTATAACATGCATTTCATTCATTACATCATTATTTTAATTTCTTAGATGTAAATTTTATGTAAGTTTATATTATTATTTTACTAACTGATCTCTTGAAAGCAAACCAAGTGAAGCTGAGAGACTAGACTACCATAGTTACACATTGTAGTCATGGATACAAAGATGATCTTGTAAATCATGTACATGTGCAGTTAAGATTAATTCTGAGTAAATTTACCGGTACATCTTGCTCCATTGATAATAAAATTTCACTGCATCATTTGACAAAAATTATCTATTTTAATGTATACACTGTGTGATGGAATCATGCATGAATATCAGTGTTGCAAATAAACACCTTGAAGGGAATAGTAACAAAGCAACATAAAGGTACAGCCTCTCCACCCCCCCCTTAAAAGACACCTATCTGTAAATTGATCATTCCTTATATATAGGTTTGCTGTATCTGGAAGTACACCTCGTTTTTCTTGGGAAAATACTGAAAATATGAGGGTTATCAGTGTAAAATATTATGCATCAATTACTGATAATTAATTCAGCAGTCTTTTTTTTGTATTTTTCTGTTTTTTAAGTACTTTACTATTTTATTGAAATGTCTTTCACATGAATAAATATTTTGGTGGTTTTAAAAATAATAAACTAAACATTTTGTAAAGTCTGAAATATTATTGTTTATGCGAAAAATTTGAAGGAATGGATTAAAGTTTCAGAAAAAGTATATATCTTGCAAATTGGTAGCTAATTCACATTCGAGCCCAAGACTTTCTGTTTAATTGATGTTTGCATTAATAAAAATTTTGTATGATAATTTTTATTTCAGACCCTGTGCCTTATTGGATGAATATTAGTACAGTGAGAGATGAAGTATCAGAGAAAATTGATACTGCTCTTCAGGCATTAGAGAACTCTGGAGAATCTTGGATAAAACAGCAGCTTAACCCAGGAGATGACCTTATTAAGAAGTTTACCAATGGAAATTACTCTCAAGTAACTATTTGTTTTACATTGGCTTAAATTTACAAATGTGTTACCAACATTTTGAAATGTTCTTTTTGTGTGCATAAGTTGTGCAGTTTTCATTTTTACCTGGTTATGAAATCGCAACATAAGGTCTTCTTGATGTCATTTATATTTTTCACTGATTTTCATTTTCTTGAACATGACTGTTATTGAGATTATTAAAATTGTAGAAGCATTTTTCTTTTTCATTATTTAATAAGTGAAAGATGTCACAACATTTTACATCCAATCTTTACCCAAGTTCATAACCGTATGATACACAATGATGTCATAATATAATGATCACATTATTTTGAGCTGTTCTGTAGATGTTGATTTTTAAAAATTTAAATGTTTTATTGGAAAAGTTCACAATTTTTTATAGCTAACAATACACAGTAGCAATAGAATATTTGCAAAATTATTTTACTTGCAAAAAAAGAGCTTTCAGACTCATCTTTGATTTTACTGAAAACATCCCAGGTGAAATGAGTGATATTAAAATAGTAACAGTAAGTGAACATATATTTTGAAATATATGGTGCTGGTCTCAAACAATATATTTCCATTATATTTCAAGGAACTATATCATATTTGAAAATAATATAATGCTTCCATTTAAGATTCATTTTAATTAACCATCTTTCCATTTCAATATTAGAGGCCACTAATTTGGAATAGATTCCAAATGAAATTAAATAAAGTAGAAAATATCAATGTATTTAATTATAATCTAATTGAATGGATGAAAGGTAAATGGATTGATTTCACATTATTATGTCAGTAGTTTTGTACTGTATATACTTAATGCACCTAGTTTCAGCATGTTCTTGACATGTTTTCTGTTTATTATGGCCATATAAGTTTGTTAAAATTGTGTATGGAAATATGCATATAATTAATTGAGGTTCACAATGAGGATTAGTTCCATGCAACTAAATGTGCCACCATCTTTACAAAAAAGATAATAATAATAATAACAATAGTAATTATTATTATTATTATTATTATTATTATTATTATTATTATTATTATTATTATTCTGCTTCATGAAGACAGCAGAAGTTACCAGGTCATATTCAAATTTAATGAATCTTCTGAAATATTCTCTATATCCACTACAGGAGGACCTAAGGAGACAGATTATTGTAGAGCTAAAGTCCATCACAAATGATGTTTTGCAGCCTTTTAATGATGTCCAGGACCTAGGTGGAGAATTCCTAAATCAGTTTTTCAAGCTGTTTAATCTTGTGAAAGACATCAAGGAAGCCTGGTCACTATTGAAGAATGGGTAAAATTTACATGCCTTACTCTTGACAGCTAAAAAAAACTTGAACAACTTAAAATAAGTAAATACAAAGGCACAATTGTAGGCAGTGTTTTTTATCTTTGGATATGCAGAAAATATGGAATTTGGCAATGAGATACTACTCATTCTGGCATTAAGTTGGTTTTTGTACCAAACTTTAGATTAATAGGAAAGGCATGTATTGTTCTTGAGATGCCAACATCTCAAATTTTAGCAGAGTTTCTATGGTTTTCTTACTGAAAATTAACACTTTGAATTTTTATATCTTTTTTTATGATATTTGCCATTTGAGTGTTACAGTAAAATATTTAAAAATGTTTTCCCATGGTAGAAAAACAGTCACAAGTTCTTTTTCTGGTAACTTGTAAATTTGTTATTCTTTGTCGCTCACTGTCAGATACAGTTGACAAAAATGATTATCTTTCTACGTTTTAAAATCATATGGGAACATAACAGCCAGTGAAAAACATCACTTAAGAAGAAAGATTAGATTTTATAGTCATAATCAGCATTATTTCCTATGTTCGCAAAGTTATATGACTTGAAAAACATTATTCATTTAGCATGGTTTGTGCAGGTGACATAAATGTCACACATAGTGGAAACCATGACCTAGCAAGACATCTAAACCTTACAGACATGCTGGCCTTGTAAAGGCATGTTAAGAGAACATGAACGTTTTAGAATTATTCATCCAGTACAATGATTTAAATACCACAGTATCAAACAAAAATTTCTACATCTTTCATTTTCACCCATACGAGTCCTTGAAAAAAGTATTTTGATGAATTCCAACACCATAATAGTTAACATAATTTTTCAGATAAGGGGAGGCTACCCCTACAAGATAAAATATTGAGAGCTGTACATACCTGCAAACACTGTATCAATGCATGACATCCAGCATGTTTGACACTCTCTTGCAGCTATGCAGACACAGAAATACTAATTTTTGTGCTAAGATAAAGTCAACAAGATTGTAAATTAGGTTTTGAACATTCATTCTCTAATGAGCACAAATATGAATACAAATAACATTTGCATTACTTTAAGACTCTACTGAACTATTGACTGCATCTAATTAAGACTATAGTTCACTGTCCAATATCGAGTGATTTAAAGACAGAAACTTGGTGCATTTTTGTATTTAATGTCTGTGTTGTTTTGTTTATGTGAGTGTGGGCACCTGTGCATATTGTGATACTTTTGACACAAACTTGAAAGCATACAAACTTTTGCTTTCTATTTGGTAAGATTATTAAATTGTTTACAGAAAATATGTATAATTGTAATTTCAAATTTTTATTTAATGTAATTGTTATAAGCTTGTGTGATGAGGTAACATTTCTTTCATTGGACAATTTTGCTTTTTGGGGGTTATGCACTTTGTATCCACTCACCTCCACCACAACACTGTTTGGGATTCTGGAAGATATGCATGAGTTATATTGGTACTGTGTCATTTAGAATTGATGTGGACATTCAATGAAAGAAGGTTTTACAAAAAAAAGTGTAATGATGATATTTACAGCACTGTGGGTGAATAATTTATCATACACGTTACTCTTAGAATACATTCTGGTCAAAACCTTTGACCTGTTGGTCACATCTAGCAAACACATCTATTCAAGTCTTCTTGATATATGGACAAGATAATATCAGCTATTTCACACAGTGATTCACTTGAAAATTTACCATGAATCTCTAAAGTACTTCATTAAATTTGTATGTGACTGTGTTCATCACTTTATTGTTGCTAAGCCATTGGTCTACATATTTGGTCTTGATCATGTAATCATATGAGGTTGACCTGAAGAAACTTAGTTGTGGTACATATTATATCACCATAACTGCATAGTATTTTACTTGAACTCTGAAAATAATTAAGATTTTAATTCTGGATTTTACATATTGGCCTTGCAGGTATAAGACATCTTAAATCAGTAACAGAAAATTCATGCTATTTACCTTCAATCAGTGCCTTACTATCCATATTTGTAGGTATGAAGAAGCTAGGTCAATGGTGGATAAAATGTTTGGTCCAAAGTGTCACAAAGATTTTCCACGAGACATACGAGTTAGTGGTGGTGGCTGCAGTAAAGATGGTACTTTTCCTGGTCTAGATAAATATGAGCATGGTGGAGTGGATGTAGAGATTGCAGAAGGAAGAGACGTAAGTATGTTCTATTATTTTCACCTTTGTCATCCTGACATAGAACATAACAGCAAACTCAGGACATAATTTGTGTTCATTTCATTAGATTACTGACTTAATCCCAAATCAAGCTTAATGAGATAAAAAAATTTAAACAAAATTTAGATCTCATGAATGAAAAGTTTTAAACTTAGCTCAATTAATTTTGGCAATATTTTTTATGTTAGTATTATGGTCTGTATCATGAGAGATAAATATTATTCAAACTTTTGCTTAGTATCCTCACAAGCCATATGATGGTAGAATACTTTTGATGGAAGTTTTTTGTTAGAGTTTGCTTGTTGGCATGTGAGAAAGCTTGCCAATAGCTTCTCATGGGTCGGTGGTTATTTACAGGGGTTTTCCTTGGGTTCTTCCTATAGCATTAATACTGGCTGCCATGTATAACCTAGTGTGTGCTAAAATATGGCAATAAACCCCACAACAACAACATATCTATAAAACATATTAGACTAATTGTAAACTGTGCCTATTACTATTCAACAAATAATGATTTTCGATCGTTTAATGTTTTTATCACTGTGTGTGTTTATCCATCTATCCATCCATCCATCCATTATTTTTCACTCTTTTGTGCTCTGAATGAAATGCTAAAACTGTTAAAGATATCTCTTTGAAACGTATTATGCATATTAGATAGTCAGATCAGATATGCAAGGTCATGTCATTAAAATCATGAATGAGTATGATTATGAGCAATAGCCATGCATGTTAATCTTGCATTTGATTGGCTGTGCTTGTGAACAATCAACAGGCCATGTTCTGTTCAGATTTTGATCAGCTTTGATATGTAAGTTTATATCATTTACATATTGGATGAGTTCAGTTATAAACAACATTGACACATTTTAATAAAATTATCTTTTATCTGATTGGCTGAGCTAAGATCTCTTGAGAAAGAAACAATTTTTCTTACTAAAAATTTACCACAATTTTGAGTGTTTTGCTATATTATTGAGATCTCAGATGAGTTTTACTTTTAATAGATGTTCACTCATATTGATGAGGCAATCTTTTGTCTGATTGACAGAACTTGTGAACACTCTGAAGGTCATATTTCTGAATGGTCATTTACCAGATGATATTATTGTGATTTAATGTGATAATCTTGTTAGTGTGCACAACTTAAAATTGTATTTGGAATATGTTTCTTTCTGAAATAGTCTGCAGCATGAACTTCCATCTTCCTTTACGGATCATTCGCACATCTCACCTTATTGTGGGTTTCGAGTTTCAGGCATGGTCATTCTGAGTGTGATAAATCTTGCTTGCGGCTTCCCACAGGTCAATGGTTATCAGATTTTTCCTGCATCAAATAATCTAGCTACCATGTTTAGTGGGTTTCGCGGTTCCAACAAAGTTGCTGATCATAGCGCCTAAAATTACCTCCCTTAGCTCCAATGCGCATGCCCACAAAAAAATTCAGTTCTGGATAGTTTACTGTTCTACGCTGGATTAGCAAAACATAAAGTCAACAATGAAAAACGGTACAATGAATCCCATTTATATGTCAAACTTGTTTTGTTCATACTAGGAGAATAATTACAGGCACTAAATCAGATAATTAGATTCGGTGTCCATACTTATAATTATCAGATAATTAAATATTTACTTTCCATACTTTAAGAATGTCAATTAATTAAATTAAATACACTGTCCATATTTATATTATACCTGATAATATAGATTCATTATCCATAATTTCAGATACGTTTGTTAGAAAATGTCACCCTGCTCTCTGATCTGAAACATATTGCACATTTTTGGCTGCAAAGCTTTAAAGAAAACAATCTCAACAATTTGCATTTGTTATATATTGATATATCCTTCTTTCTCAGTTACTTTCGCAAGGCTAATAGTTCTCTTGTAACACAAGTTAAGAAAGAACACAAGTTCGATAAGAAAATTGTAACGCGAATTCAATACAGCAGCTAAATATTCTAAATCAGAAATTTTTTTTTTGTAATTTTAAAAATGGAACACAGTATATTAATGTATTTAGATGAACTTGACAAAGCAATAATGATAAAGGATTGTAATTGCTCATGGAATATTTATTCACATTTGGGTGTAAAAATTGTAAAATTTTCAGATTAATAACGTTTTAAGTTGATTCGTTTTCTTTTAGAATTTTTAAACATCAAGTAATGGACAGTATATTGCAATAACTTTCAAATGTGCTGGGGTCTTTAGACAAGATTTCTGATTACCACCTGCAAATTCATTTAGAACAGCATTCGTAAAATTAGATTAATTCTGTTTAACTTTACTTGCATTAAAGATGTAAGTTTAGAAATATAATTATTTCATAGATTTCGTCCTATTACTTTGGTTTGTCTTTTAAATCAATATTAATCCATGTGACCGGATGTAAAATTGCAAACAGTATGAATTTTAAAAAAGAGACTGCTTGTAAGAAAAAGCCCTACAAGTCTATAATAAATGGATCCTCATAACTATTCATCTTTGTTGTCTTTATCTATCATTCACTTATTCTGTCATAGCATCAGATTATACTCATTTTCAACCTGAAGTATGTTTATGTAATATATGTATGCAAACACATTCATTGGAGGATATAAATGCTCATGCACCCAATGAAATGAGACAGACACACATACAAACAGACAGGCAGATAGGTGAGAACCACATATGTCCAATACATGCTTAGTGTGTCTAACATAGATATTTCTCCAAATTGTATACTCTAAAATTTCCATCCGTTCAAGGAAATAAAATTAAAATAATCATCAAGGAGACTCTTACTTGCATCTTTCTGTTCAATCACGGATGACATTTGTGCATTTTGAAAAAAACTCTAAAGTTATTTCATGAAAAATATAATTAACATTAATATAAATACATCAGTCTAAATCAATAATAAAAGAACCTTAAGAAGTTAGAATTTGTTTCATTGTCATTCAACTTCAATTTGCTGCTATGATTAAAGCTGTAATAAAACATATTTTCAATATTCTTCAAGCGAGATAAATTGCAAGAACTTTTTACACAGCGATATACTTTTGCACAATCAAATAATACAAACTAGTACATAATGTAGTAATGGAAAGATAATGAAGATGGGCAGCTTTCAAACTTAGGAGCTATTCAGGATAAAAGAATGAAATTTGCCATTAAGATGAATGTTACAGGTTAATATTTTATGGTCTATTATGTTTCTGCTGTTTATCATAAAAGTTATGTGAGGTTGAGAGATGAAACACAATACACTTGGATTTCTCAGTTTGATGGTATCATTTTTAATACAGTCAAGGTTTTATCTTTATCTTTAAGATCAGTTTACATTTTGCTCTAATGTCATTCTGAATTGGTGTATGAAACATATTTGCTTTTCTTGTCCATCAGCCTTTTTGCTAAGGTGTTCAAGACCTTGGTCACATGTCATTATTGTGTATTTTATGACCACATCAAGGTAGGCAGGGGGTTACAAAAACTTAATGAAACTTACTGAATTTGCTTGTTAATTTATTTTACAGGTTGTTGCACCTTTTTCTGGTGTAGCTATACTGTCAGATAAACCAGATGAGATAAAGATTATAGATTCTTCAGACCTAGCCCTTGGTAGTGTCATTGTGTTGACAAATGTTGCTCCAGATGACAGAATTCAGAACCCAAATGATGCTTCCTACACAAAATTCTATGTAAGTTGTGGCTTGCTGCAAACAAAGAAAGCAGCAGAGTATGATGCATAGATTAAAAAAATGATTAATTGTCAAATAATAGTAGAGGAAAGTAGAATTCTTGTGATGATTTGGTAGTTTCCCTTGAACCTGGTTCAAGTTAGGTCAGATATTACAGAAAAGTTCATGTGTTTGAAATCACATGGAGACATGGTTTTGGTCAGAAAATAATTTCATGTGCACTTTTATTTTAACTCAGTATTTTTGGATCCACAGAAGATGGATGCATGTCAGCCTTTTAAAGACTGTCAGGATAAATAATACAAACTGAATTGCACAATATCAGCATGCTTTGCTTGTTAGTATCTACTATGTGAATGTCACTCATAATATCAGGCAAATTTTCAATAAATGGTTTTAGTTGTGGTTATTAAGGATAGAAAGAAGAGAAAAGTAAATAGATATAATACAATACATATATTAGTTTAGTCAAATGAACACAAGGGGCAGAGCAGTATAATATGTTTTAAAATGTATCATTCATTAGCATTTTTTTATAATCCATAATCAGGAACAGTTAATTATCCCAGTGACTGAGTTGTGTATACATGAATTTGTCACTATGATAATGTTTACATATGCATTGCTTTGATCTTACGTGGGAAAGCTACATCATCATAAAACATTCTTGCTGATAATTGTAATGCTATACTCAAGAACACCTATGTTTATTAACAACTTAATGAGAAGAACTTTCATCTTGTAAAACCTAACAGTAAAGTGCAGGACCACTTGCTTTAATTGGGGTGGGTAGGTTTTTAATTTGGGTATATTATGACTTGAGTACATTTTTACTTTTGTTACATGGAAATTGATTTGGAATGGTAGGAACTTCAGTTACTAGTTTTCTTTTTGATTTCACTCTCTTAAATTCCCATGTCTGATTTGCTATGTACTTCATGTATTATTTTAAGAGAGCTTTTACTAAATTCATTTGTACAAGTAGATGTTTGTCCCAGCTATTTCTTCTCACAGGTGAGACATGGAGAGTATATTCGCTATGCATGTGAAGATAATGTAGTTCTGGCATACTATTCAGGTTGGTAAAGGAGACAATATTTGCCCCCCCCTCCCCTGTTGTTGTGTAAATAAAGGTTGATGCATATAAAGCTAATGTAGTTTTTGTGTAATATTCAGGTTGGTAAAGGAGACAAAATAGGAACTGCAACAAAGTCACCCTGTACTGGAATGAATCACATTCATTTGGCAGTTGTGAGAGATGGAGGAGCTGTTGACCCTACCAACTTCCTTGAGTCTAAATTAGTTGAAGCACCTAAGTGGGTCCAGGAATGTGATGACATGAAGCTTGTGTTAAAGGTTGGTCAATCCTTTGCCATGATAATATCAAGGCTGTTTCATTTGTTTGCACTGATACAGTTATCACAATACAGCTGTTCTTGGCAAGAGAGACCTTCCAGTCCATTAACTGAGTATTATGAATGCTAATTTGAAAGAATACATGAATACATGAAAGCAGTGGAACCACTTTAAACTGAGACAATAATCTAACTCATTTCTGGGTAAAATTGTTTTAACTTAATTAAATATTTTTTTAAAAACCTATACGTTTATTATTTTACATGCTTTAGTGTCCATATGATGTAGGTTTCATTTGCATTATATATGGTTTTTGTTAAAATTTGCTTTTATTAAGTTTCAAATGCTTGTAGGGAGAGTTGTCATTTGGACTGAATTAATTAATCCACACTGACCTTTCTAAATCCAAGTATGTATTTTATCTCTATGACACTAGCTCAAGGTCATTTGGAAATATTGTTTAAATTTGTTTGTATTTTTTTCTGTATGGTTATTCATGACCTTAACCCTGAAAAGGAAGCTTATCATGTTGGTCTGTAGATTATGAAGCAATGTTCTTTTGCACCCAGTGACCACTACCCTTCCTGTGACTCACAAGGCAAAGTAAAGGTCATTGAAAAAATTTGGTTATGATTTTGGTAAAGTTTATTATACTTGTGATGCATGTTTATTTACCTAATACCACATGAACCCATAGATCATGACTAAACAGTGAGTCCTGTGGAAAAATGGGGTCTGTCTGATCGTTATTTATATAGTTATTGCCATTTATATTACAAATTGTTTCAATCACATTATTTTCTAGATGATATCTCAAGAACTGTTCAAGATATTTGATATACATTGATATCATGATAAGAGTTTGTACCCCATTAAGAAATTAATCTTATTACATTAGTTATGTATATTTAATTTATATCTTGTGTTTAACTTTTTGACCATAGTTGTAAGTTGTTAACATGTTTCATTGCATACCTGTGTCCATGATTGTCTGTTGTAAACAACATGTTTAGAGAGCAAGAGTTCAAGGTCAGTCTTGTTTACAGATAGACTAGGTTTACCCATTGGATATCTTCACAGTCTGTTATAATATAGTTGAAGTCTCTGATGTTATGGTTGAATTGAAAATTTGTATAAATAGGGATTTGATAAAAAGAATAATTAAATCATGTTTTGAACCAGGCTGTCAGATTGAAATTGAGAGAAATTATTTATTTAAAATACTCGTTAGAAATACTAAAGTGCTCATTAATTTTAGATTTTTCTACACTACATTGATTTATTGCGAACACATTCAAAGACATGCAGGATTGTATCCTTGCATTATATGAGGACATTTGAGACTATTGGAATTCATTTGGAACATTCAGTACTTTTTGACTTGTGATAGGACATTTAGGATTTTTTGGGATTTAACTCACAATATTGTAAGTGTCTCTTGAATTTTCACTTTGAATTGTAGAGAACTAAATAACTTGTTGATTTTTACTGAAATAGATAGTTTCACTTCTTTCTTTTAATTATTTAAGAGTTGTAACAGATTATATGAATTTGTAAAATTTGTGTTTTTTCTGCATTTCATGTAAGATTTTATTTGTTGCCTATTCTGTTTGCACCAATTCTCCAGTATATTAGCATTTATTCTAAAGTTCATTTTTATTTGGTGAAATTATTCATTTTAGGGTCAGTTAGCACTTTCTTGACTATAGACTTCATCATGGTACTTAACTCCATTATTGGGGGTGGGGGCCAGATAGGGATATATTTTTGGTAATATATTGTTCAACATTTTCTCCAGTTTCAAAACTGTTCTTACACTTAATATCTTGCTGAACCTACTTTAAAAAAAAATTAAAATGTCACTGTTAGGAAAAGGATATTTTGTGATAATTTTAAGACATTTGTGCAGTAGGTTTCTTGATCATCAACTTTTCTTTTCATGGAATGCATCATCATTAACCATATAGTCTTTAAGTCAAGTTTTTTTTAAGTCAGTAATTAGAATCGATTAAGTTTTTTTTCCCAAGATTTGTCATGAAATAAAGTAAAATATAAGTAACATTATTTACTAGTCTGTTTCTTTTGTGCAGAATGAAGTTCTGGTTGACAAATCCTTAATTGGAATAGGTGGGAAAAAATCTGAAGATAAAACACCAGATATTCCTGCAATTGGAGAGAAACCCGAGGAAGTAGATGACGATAAAAGGCCTGGAAAAGATCTTGATGGGTATAAGTGTTAGTATCATTCATATTTTATTTGCCAATTCATACTTTATATAGAAAAAGAGAAAGCATTATGGGCTTCATTTGTGTTAATTCTCTGTGTGAGCAGATGAATGGTTTCATAACATGGGATATTGAAAACGATATCATTTCAGGCACCAACAGATTTCAGTTCACCTGGTTATGTGCACTATTAATATGGCCTTGTGTACAACATTATTTATCTATTATGTATTTTCTGCCCATATGGTTACTTTGAACTTCTTATAATAACATCTAGACCATTTTCAGTCAGACATTGTAAAATGTACTTCAGGACTCAATTTATAAAAAATGTATGCTTGGAGTGACTCATGTATAACATTATAATATGTTTGGAGTGACTCATGTATAACAATCATATGTTTGGAGTGACTTATGGATAACTGTCATGTTTGGAGTGACTAGTGTTTAACATTCATATGTTTGGAGTGACTCAGTATAAGATTCATATGTTTGGAGTGACTCATGTATAACATTCATATGTTTGGAGTAGCATTCATGTTTGGAGTGACTCACATATAACATTCATATATTTGGAGTGACTCATGTATAACATTCATTTTGGAGTGACTCGTGTATAACATTCATGTTTGGAGTGACTTATGTATAACATTCATATGTTTGGAGTGACTCATGTATACCATTTGTATGTTTGGAGTGACTCGTGTATAACATTCATGTTTGGAGTGACTCGTGTATTACATTTATACTTGCATTCAGAAGCAGTTTGGTTTTATGATTTCCATGCAGTTTTTCAGCATATAATAGGCCATACATGGCAGCCAGTATATTTACAAATAAAAATGAAAACAACACTAAAATCTTGGGTAATCTAGTCTATACTCATGATGCTTTTATAATATGACAGTGTTAACTGCAATAAAATATTTGCATTGAAACTTAACAAAATACACTGCGTTGTACCCTATTTTGCATCGCTTAAGATTTGCTATTATTAACATTATTATTATTACCGTATTTTCGCGCATATATCCCGCACACGCAGATAATCCGCAGCCTCATATAGCCCGCGGGTTTTGGGGTTTTGGGGTTTTGTGTAAAAAATCGTTGGCATAACCCGCACCTTTGTATAACCCGCAACCATAGATATATTTATACAGCTACAATCAGAAATGAAATCAATTACAGGATCACGGGGCTTCGCTGATGTAGCAAACTGCGATTCTGTTTTCCGTTTTGGTGACAAAATATACCATCTGGTGATATTTGTGGCGACACCAATTTTGGCTGATAAAAACCGTATATACAGTCTTGCGTTTGGAGTAGAGAAAATCAAAGGCACCATGACAGGAAACAATGTACTGGAATATATTGTTAAAATAACAAGTCCTTGTCTCATACTGGCAAACCACACTAACAGTGCACTGTTATATCATAATCCGCTAATGATGATATCTGGCCTTATTACTTTATGCAACTGACTAGTCAAAATCCGAATCCGCAGAAGGCAGAAACGTAAAATGAGTACAGTCAAGCAGATGACACTAATTTAAAAACAAATACCAGATGGAAGAAGAAAAAATACATTTGCTGACACTTCAAAGAGAACTGATTACCTTTGAAGCACTGATATATACTAAACAAATAAAACAAATCTGTTTCAATGTTCTACAATTATCTGAAGTTGCCGCAGCAATAACAAACAGGTATTTGTTTCACCTTTCAACTGGAGCCTTTAGCGGCGCCATCATCAAAGTAAGCCGACGACCTTTGCTCAATAAAAGTCAGGAAAAACACGGTACACAGTGCTTGTGTGCGTAGGAGCTGTGCCTCAACTACAGGCTACATAAACACGGACATTTTTAAATAATCTTGTATTCTTGTGAAGTGTAGATTCGAGTTTGAATAATTTCTTTCTGTTTAATTTAAAAAATGCCGAAACGAAAGTCTTACACAGCCGACTTCAAGCTAACTGCCATTGCGTATGCTGAAGTGCATGGCAATAGAGCCACAGGCACAAAATTTGATATTGATGAGAGTGTAATCCGAGGTTGGAGAAAAGAAAAAGGAACGTTGGAGAAGATGAATCCACGAAAACGTGCTCGTCGCGGACCTAAAGCAAAGTGGCCTCACCTTGAAGCTGACCTGAAGCAGTGGATCGTGGCCCAGCGGTAAAATTAGGTACCGTAGTTATTTCGATTGAAAACAGAAAATATTGATTATGAAAACGTGACGGATACGAAATTTTAAGTTTTTATCCCGAAATGTTGATTTGGTCCTGATACCGTAAGTTGTTGTAAAGTCACCGTAGTAGTCATAATATCCAACCCTAGCAAAACAAGACTAGAACAATATATGTTATGTAGTTACGTTTTTCAAACAATATGTTGAAATATCATTATGTGTAAAAAAAATTGTGATATAGCCCGCACCCTTATATAACCCGCACCCCCCCTGCGGGGTTTGTAAAATCTGGTATAACCCGCGGGATATATGCGCGAAAATACGGTATTACTTTTAATAAAGCATTATCTAAATCAAAGCATGTTTTGAATATATTACATTCATGATCTTAGAAGACAACTTGTACCACATCTTGATCGTGTCCTTAGTTTTGGCAATTGGGTCAAAAAGTATGATAAGCTGTTTGCCTATATTTTGTTCCCATTCAGCTTTCACCCTTTATGGAATATAATATGACATCATATGTTTCTCTAATGTGGCATTCCTGTCTTTGGATCTTACCCTGCTCCGATGCATATGGTGTCATAGGGTTATGCCCTTTGATATTTGGGCAGTTTTTGTTGGAATGTGATAATGCATTGACCATAGTTGCATTAGCACTGCAAATGTAATTGAAGAACCTTGTATCAAAAGTCTTATTGGTCCTTCAGTAACAGTAAATTTTATATGAATCAGCTTGCAGTGGTATAAGATTGGACGTCAGTTTATAAATCTATTTGAACCACTAGTTTAGAAAAAAAGTTTCATAAATGGTCATAGATACTACAGCTTACTTGATGTTTCATTTCATCACCCATGGTAACCCCAGTTATCCCCTTTATGATTGCTCCATCTTCAAGCATCAGCAGAAGGGTAAATACTTACCATGTCAGCTCCATGGGCCACAACTACTGCAGTGTGGTTGGGAGATTTCAGAATGATATGCAGGTGAATATACAATGCATGAAGACCTGCACCCATGGAAAGACTGAGATTGAAAATTATATAAAAAATGAAGAATTTTCTTCTTGTAGACTATATTTTGCATCTAATGCATATATTGTAATAGAACCTGGACATGAAATTCAGAGTTCAAAATTTTATCAACAGATTCTGAACCTTATAGACTTAAATTTTACATGTTTTACGGGATAAAAAAAAAACTAAACAAGGACATTTGTTGCCTTAATTTATACTCTCAATCTTCCAACACCTGTACCTATTTTTAGCTTTCCTTGCCTATTTGGAGGTCTGAACCTGAGTGACAATATGTTTTGTCTGTACCCTGGCATGAACTTAACAGCAATCTCTTAGTCTGGAAACACAACTTTAACCAGTTTTGTAAACTGTTTTGCAGTGATGGTTGGTAAATTGTGCCTTGCCACAAAATTAAAAAACAAAGTCTCAGAAAGTACACTTTATTTCATTTTGATCCAGTCTTAAACAAAGCCTTCAAAGTATTCCTCTTAAAAATATTAGGGTATGACATATATTATACTTCAATATTTCTGCCAAAAGAGTTTTTGTCTCAGTCTCTGGATTTACATCATAACTTCATTTTAAAAGATATTTTTCATTGTCAGTAGAGTCTGATCTGCTTCTGTTATTGACATCTGCTTGCCTTTCATGTGCATTCCTAAGTTTAAACAATGTTCATCATGATCAGAGGAATGTTAACACTTCTGAAAATTTTATCTTGTTACTTTTATTCAGAGATATGAGAAATTACTTGAGCACTGACCAAAGGTGAATCTTTCAGGTTCTTTCTGGGTGGTGTAAATGTAACCCACATTACAATAGAAGTAATCAGATGAGATATGCATAATGATTTCAAGTATCAGTCAGTGCTATCTAAAATAAAGAAAAAGAAACACAATTTATACTGAAATATGAATCCTGTGCTTGGCCCTACAGTACATACTGTTAACTATGTATGTGTTCCTATTAATGTGTAATGTACAAGCCAGCTTTAAAGTCAGTGCAATAAAGACTACTGTGTACTCCAACCATGACCTCACCTATGTGGATGTTCAACAGATATCAAGGCTAATTAGTGGTTGTCAACATTTATACAATTATAAGAATCATAGAAAGATGTCATTTTCAGCTTCCAAGGTTTTGTTTAAATTTCATGGAACCATCTGGCTTGAAGCACATATTTGACAGCCCCAGTTATAGCTGGCCAGATATTACCAGTGGAGTTTGCTAATTGTCTGTATTGAAAAAACACCGTTGTGTAAGACCACCTGTCTTGAGAAACCATATATTCAGTGCACAAACTTATTGATTATATAGCATTATGACCTGTTATGAGACCACCTGTCTTGAAAGACCATCATTTTTGGACAGAGGGTTAGTCTTTTAAGATAGGTTCTAACATAGTAAGACTATAAAATCTATTGCTGAAATTAATAAGTGGGAATTTGTAATGATTTGAAAACCTAAAGCTCTCTCTCCATCTCTGTGATGACTACATTGCAATCTAAGGTGCTCAGATATATTTTATTTTTTGTTCTCTGACAAATAAGCAGAGAAAAAGAAACACATCATCTCAGCATTAATAGCTCTGGCTTTTGCATTTCTGTAGTCGGTCTAAAGTTATACAATGTTGGTGACTATGATATAGCCCTCAGTGTCCTATATTCTCTCTGTCTCTCTATCTCTCTCGCAGTATAACTTACTGACTGTGTGTATTTTAGGTTATTTTGCTAATTACAGGAAAAATAATATGTTCTTTATGACAAGGTATTATATTTTGGAGTGTGAATAATGCTCAATAAAAGAATGTTATTATAGACTGTCACACTTTTTACACATATTTTTCTTCTTTAAACTTCTATTCCAAATTTGCAATATAAAAAGACCTCATTGTCTATTAGCCATGATTTTTTTATGTAGCTTTATCAAAAGTTTTTGTGTGATCATATTTGGTGTCTGTCTTTGTTAATTCTTTACATGGGTCTTCTGTCCCATCTCTCTATATTTCTTTTTAACATATTTGACTTGGTTTATTTATTTTCATTTGCTGTTCAGATGACATTGAAATTGCTACATTTTGATATTCTGTTCTTTGAAATGTTAAGGCTACACATACACATCTGCTTTACTACAATCTTTAATCCATACCCTTTAATATTCCATTTGTTATTCTTGCATTTTAATTTTACATTTTTTTCTCATTGTGGTTAATAAAAAAGTCTAAACATAAACTACTTACAACCTACTTTCATACTCTCCAAGTGTCTATTACCATGTTTTTGATTGATCTTTGGTTTCTTTTTAAAAATCATTTTAACATTACACTTCTGATATAATTGATAAATGAAATTATAATAAAGAGCAATGATAATACAGTTTATAGCAAGCTCATTTGATATCAAGACAACTGAATGGAGATAAAATTGTACATGTCATATTAATTTTATAATACAGTAACTATTCATTTTGCAGAAGATAACTATGTACATTTATTTTCTGTTTTGGTATATTACAATAAAGAACATCTTTGTTAACATTTGGACTTTCTCAGTTATTCTGCTTCAGAGAAACATGCATTGAATGAATACCATTTCTTGCTAAGAGAATAGATTAAACATTTTAAAAAAGAAAATACACATACAAATTATCTTTCAGTATACACTAATGTTTAGTTTTTAATTGGGGAAACTTTTGTGAAAATATGAAATTTTATTTTTTTTCTAAGCTGTTGGCATAATTCTTTCTCTATTAAGGAATCTGAGAATTCAATATATTTTGATTTGATGTTGAGATGGTCAACTAAATTATAATTCAGAATTTTTTTTTCTTCTCAGAATAATATTGGCACTACTTGCATGCTCTCATTTAGCCTAATCTTTAGTTCTTTTGTTATTCCTTTCAGTGCATTTTCAGTGACTGCTCTCACACACAAAAACATGCAGATACACATAGATACACACATGCTCATCAGTTAGTTAACTATTCTTTAATGAGACTTGTTCTGCTTTCTTGTTTTTCCATTACAAATCTGCTAGGCTGTTGTCTGCATTTGTGTATATTTTAAGAACTTTTTACAAAACTATTTCTCATTTTAGCAATAATGAATTGAATTTAAAATTCAAAATTATCTAATAAAAGTTCAGTATGGTTAAGGTTCATAAATATTTGCTCATTTTTATAGCATGCAGATCAATTTTCAAGTTGGCTATGCCATCTTCACAGCAATTCTGTATGAATCTATTTTCCTCCTTCAAAAGCAACAAGTTTGTAACATGGCAATATGAATATTTTTAGAATTAGTAAAGAACTGAAAAATTTGCATCAGCTATGGTGTATACAGTGTATTTTTATTTACTGAGTTAGAGTCAATAACACAACATGGTACTATCATTTAAAAATTTGTTTTAACCAGTCAAATTTCATAAAGGGAAATAATTTGAGAACATACATCTTCATAATAGAAAGATCAGATAGGTTTCACAAACAGAATTGTTAAATCATTTCAAAACATGACATATTCTATTCTATTGACTTGATAAAAGTACTACATCTCAACAAAATACAGTCCTATATATGTGATTCTGTCCTTATCCTAAAACCACTGATGTAATGATCTTATCTGCCACAATTATAGAGTATGGCAATGTCTGTTGATAACAGTTCATTAGGATTGTCGTTGGAGGTGTTAGTGCCTGTATTTTCCCCATTCATCTTTGTGTGATAATTTGATTTAGTTGATTTTCCATACTGCTTAATGTTTTTAATCTGAAATTAATTAATTGAGTTTGCATCAGCTAAGAGATTTACCCTGAATATATAAATTTCAGTTTGTGTTGCAGAAAAGGATGTTACATAGTGGTCATTTTTCTAAGAGCACAAGTTTTAGCCTTTTATGTCCAATGCATATAATGGTGTAATTAGCACCATGCAGATTGCTTTTTCATGAAGCTTGCAATTAGGCTCAGATAAACACCTCTTACAAACATAACAATTGCATGTTCATTAGCTGATGTGTCTTTTAATTTGCATACCTTGCAAACTGTATTAGAACATATGATTGCAGCCATGTATTAATTATGTAGTATTAACATCAGTCATTTGACCTTAGAAATACTATATAATTACCCTAATTGCTGCATTATTGCAGGTAAGCTATACAATGAGTAATATTACTTTAATAAAGTAGGTTTTTTCTTATCATATCTGTGCTAAACTTGAATAAAATGATTAAATTGTATGAGAAACATGATTGTTAATTTGGAGTTTACAGGTTTATTATGTAATTTTGTTGGACTTATCCCAACCAGCAAACTATCATAGGATGTAGCAGCTCTACCTCCCCGTTTTAGTCTTCTTCAATGAGTAATATATCTGTCCTTCATCAATTTTTGTTTGTGATGTTTTATCAAATTTCTTTTACAGCTGATGCCAACAGTATGTACAACAGGGTAAAATCGTCTTTATCTGAGTACAGCAGGAAAAAAAAATCTACATCTGCTCTATTTGATGCATCTGTCAGTGGAAGTAATGGTTTTGGTAAGTAGGAACCATTATTTATCAATGACATGAGCTTTGTCTGAAAGAGCTGCATATTATATGGGATACTTGTGGGTGTAGTGATTTTGAAATCTGCATGACAGAACAACATGAAATCAAGCAGTACATTTGAAAAGAAAACTAGCTTGCTTGAAGAAAACTACAGTGCATTTTGAAAGAAAACTAGCTAGAATGAAGAAAACTAGCTCACATGAACCATAATATGTGTTAATGGTTACAAGATGTAAAATAACCATAAATTGCTTAAAAATGCAGACATTTATTAATTTTTCCTAAAATTCTTTTAAAATAAATGTATATTTAAAAAAAAGCATTCTGGTCAGAACTTTTTAAAATCAGAAAATGTTGTTTTTGTTCAAAAATGAAATGGCTCCACTTGAAAATTTTTCTCTGTTGCTATATTGTATGCTTTCCTATATATATCTTACCATGAACTATCATCTAATGCAAGCAGATTAACTATTCTTGATGATTTTGGAAGAATCAGCCAAAATTGGCATGTTTCTAGGTTCTTTGGCAACTGTTCAACTTTTCTTATGTTTAACATTTATTTAAAAGAACCAAAATATATTTGTATAAAAAAAGACATGAAATCTTGTTTGTAAATACTAGTACATTGGACTTGGAGGAAGGCTAATATTTCTTGAACACTTCATTGAAATACAAAGATCTCACAGATATCTTGTTTTGTCAATCAAAACATTTAATTTTTTTTAATAAAACTGTTAATTTCATTGGCCATTGTCATAGTACATTAAATTGTTAACTTAAATTAAATCCCTAATATGATTGCAGTACACAAATGTTCATATTGTTGTATGTTCAGAATTCATATGGAACACACACTCACAAACACACACACACACACACACACACACACACACACATGATTCTGGATCCATGAAAATTAACATTCACTAAAATACCTTTTTCTGAAAAGGTTTTTCTTGATTTCTTAAGGGGCAACTATAGGAAATTTCTTAAAGCAGACTGTAGCATTCTTGGAGAGATTCTCTATTCGACGTCTGAAGATGGGTGAAATCATTTACCTGCTGGACTTTCTGCAAATGATAGAAAGCCGAGATAAACTGGCTGAAATTTTAAAAAAGATCAAGGTAACTGTGAAAAATATTGATTTACAAAGAAATACAGAATGAATTCACAAATTATGTGATTGACAGAGCTGAGAGATGCTTTGTCAGAATGCAAAGACTATTCAGTCACCAATATTAATAAATTCATTAAAGCATGCACCATGGATGTACTTTAATAATTTAGCACCTGCTTTAAAGAAGTTGACAGAGCTTCATAATAATTACAATATCCATCTCTCACTCCATCTTGTCATCATGTTTTTCAAAACCTGTCATTGTCTGTTAGGTTGGGAGTCAACAATCATGTTTATCATGTGACACACCATGTCAAGGGAAATATGATGTACTTAACCATACAGGATCATCTCAGGGCTATTCCATTTAAACATACCACTACCCCACAGATGGCAAGAAAACCCAACTTCCATGCATGGTCATCAATAAACAATAATCACTTCTGTGCCATGTCATATCAAAAGGAAATATGCTTCTATCGGTGGTGCCCTTTTTATTTTAATAATATGTTTCTATAATGCCACTGTTGTTTTTGTTGTCTTTTCTGCCCCCCCCCCTTCCCGCTAACATTGCGGATTACATGTTGTAATTCTGTAATTTGCGGGATTTCAGGGTAAAGAAAACTAAATCAACAATTTCCAATGTATTGTAATGGAAATTCGGAAACAATGGGAACGTGGATATCTGGAATACAAGTACGTCCTTCCCAAAAAATACAACCTTGAAATAAACCGGATTGCGCACTTTATCATGCAACCTTTTAAGCTAACTTGAATGTACCATAATAATTTTGGTACCTATGTTTTGCTCAGGCATTCGACTTTGTATGCATACTAAAACTTTGACATACTGTTATACATTTATGGAATGCCAGGCCATTTTTCCTACGCTGTAGCTTGACATGGCCATGATACACCTACTTAATATGCAAGTGCACCGCACAGAATGGAATGCTGTCTTCTCATTGGTTGATTGGATTGAAAATGAGGTACTGAACCTAGTTAGAAACTGATTTTCAGTTTACTATAACGGGGACAGTATTCCATTTTTTGCGTGGCACTAGCATATTAAATGGGCCCCTGTGACTCTTTGTTGAATGTACGCGATTCGGTCATACCAATCGTAGTTAATCAACTATCTCTGTATCGACTAGGGAATATTGGCGATGTTATCCAAATGGTTACATTAGGCTTGCGTACATTTTTGACAAATGGGTTTATTAATATTTATGACCGTGTGCCCATTTTTCTGTTGATTGGTACTGTCTACTGACTCCCTTTCTTAAATTTGTTTAGTCACTTTATTAAAAGCCTAGACTTGAACATATTTAAAATTTCTGTCTATTATTGTCTGTGAACACATCCCTATTTGTTTGTACCCCCCTGCCGATTTCAGTAACGAAAAGCATAAACAAAATAAAAAATCCATAAATCTTACTCAGTTCATTCATTGATTTTTAATTTCTAACCCAATTGCGACCAGGGTGTCTATAACACCATCATCATCTGCGTGTCTCATGCTTAGCGGAAGTTTTCATACTAACATGAAACCATATTGCACACAATTTGGGCAAATCTGTTTTCCAGAGTGACGTCATTGCTCCTATTCGGTTACTCTCGGATACTTCCCTCAATCACACATCTGCCCCCCCCTGCGGGTTCGGGGTTGTAGAATAGGCCCGACGTGCCTCGCCACGTGTTGTAAAAGGCGACTAAGTAGAGGCAACCTGTTTGCCGTGGGTTGCGTCCCGTGTCGGGGGAGGAAAGGATCCTGGTAGTTGCAACACACTACTTTGGCCTCTACTTCTCTTAGACGGGTGGTCGAGATGGGCCCGGTCTCGACAAATCGGCTGGTCACGCCGAGCCCTAGGAAGTCTTTATTAACTCTCTCACCTCCTTTTACTTTCTCCTTGTATCTCTTTTGATACCACCGTTGCCCATATATTCTATTCCTATATCTTTCCCTTTTCCAAATCTTAGAAGACTTCCTAGAAGGCGGTGGCTCAACGGGTCAATCGGGGGGTAATTTTACTGACCCTAGAAATTGGCGACTTCAGGGTCATCCAAAGGTAATTTTATCAACTGAGTATGGCATCTGTGTATCCTTGGCACTTTAAAAGTGTCCCCTTGTTGGGCTCCTTGGTGGGTGGGGAGCACGGGTGCTGAATTTTAAAATCTTGCCATCATGGAAAAAAAATCCAATAAACGTACTAAACCACTGTCTGACTCTGATGAAGAACCACGTGGCGTGGAATCATTTCCACGCTTCATGGTTATTCAATCAAAAGATGATGCTAAACCACTTTCAGGTTTATCTCCATTTATTATCGAGAAAACCATTACGGGATCGATTGGCACACCAAAAAGTGTGAAAAAACTAAAATCGGGTTGCCTTCTTGTAGAGTGTGAGCGAAAGGGGCAAACAGACAATATCATGAAAATGAAAACATTCTTTGATATTCCAGTGACCTCATTCGCCCACACTACACTGAATTCGTCCAAAGGCGTAATACGATGTCGTGACTTGGCTGGAGTCACCGACGCAGATATCATCGAAGGGATGAAACATGAAGGTGTCACTGCAGTGCGAAGAATACGTATTAAACGTAATAACACCCTGCAGGACACCAATACATTTGTACTCACCTTTAATAAACCGACAGTGCCCAAAGTGGTCAAGGTTGGGTTTTTACAAGTAAAGGTCGAGATCTACATTCCAAACCCCCTTCGATGCTATAAGTGTCAAAAATACGGCCATCACGAAGATCGATGTTCCAGAGCCAAGGTATGTGGCCGATGCGGAGAACACTCTCATCAGGAAGCTGATTGTAGAGCAACTCCGCATTGTGTCAACTGTGGCAAGGAACATCACGCCAGTTCCAAAGATTGTGATACATGGAAACAGGAGAAGGAAATTCAGAGGGTAAAGTTTACTTCGAACATTCCCTACCCAGAGGCCAGAAAGCTTGTCCAGGCAAAAACATCCCTTCCTGGCCCATCCTTCTCCACAGTCGTAAAGCACAATCCAAAAAGCACGAAGGACGCCCAAACACAGACGGATCAGCCCGATTCAACCACATATGCCAACATCCCTAATTATAAGCCACAGAAAAGCACAACATCAACTCAGGCAACAACTAATAACAATCCACCACCAAAATCACCAAGACAGAAACACAAAGCACAAACAAATAAACAGCAAAAGGGGTCAGATGACCCCATTAAACTGTACAACAGGTTTGGAGACTTTGAGAGCATGGATGCAGAAGAAACTGCTCCGTGTACTCAAAGTAGCTCCAAACCTAATAAAACTAAATATACTCCCGTACTTCCTCCAGACAAATAACAACACATGCTTCCACCGCGAATAGTCTAACCTAGTTCCAGAATCTCCAGCATAACATTAGAATGAAGAACACCATCATACAATGGAATTGTCGAGGACTTAAAACAAACTACAATGATATTCTTCTGCTTTTAAATGAACACGATCCTGCTGTACTATGTTTACAGGAAACATTCCTGAAAGAGACAGATAAAATTACTTTTAAAAACTTTTCCCTGTTTAATGCCTACTTTCAAAACGCAGACAGGGCCTCAGGAGGAGTCTCTATTGCTGTGAACAATAGAGCCCCTCACAGAGTCATTCCTTTAAACACAAATTTACAAGCCATTGCTGTAAGTGTCACTCTACATCGAGTGATTACTTTTTGTTCCATTTACTTACCACCAAACACCAACCTAGTACAAAAGGAATTAGACAATCTTGTTGAACAACTTCCCGCGCCCTTCGTTTTACTCGGGGATTTTAATGCCCATAACATTTTATGGGGATCAAATCACATAAACGACAGAGGCCATAAAATAGAAGATTTCATTTCTAGACACGATCTGTGTCTATATAACACTAATTCACCTACATATTTACACCCAGGAACCGGTACGTACACATGCATAGATTTGACAATTTGCTCTCCCTCACTGCTTTTGGACTATGAATGGAAGGTCGCTGATGACCTTCACAGCAGTGATCACTTTCCAATCACTCTTGAAAATAACACTAAAATTGATGATACAATTCCACAATGGAATATAAAGAAGGCCGATTGGGCTATGTTTGAAGCATTATGCAAAACTAGACTAAATAATGATACAGTATTCAACGCTGTTAATCCTATACAGCATTTTACCTCCGTTCTAATTTCAATTGCAGATGAATCCATTCCCAAGTCCTCAACGAACAGTAAGAGATCGCAAAAACCTTGGGTAACCAAGGAATGCAAAGAAGCCATTAGACAACGCCGAGAAGCATTAAAAACATTCAACACTCGTCCAACGCCCGAAAATTTAAATAAATATCGTATTGCCCGGGCTAAAACTCGACGCACAATCAAAGAATGTAAGCGTGCATCCTGGAAGAAATATATTTCTTCTTTAAACTCTCGTTCCTCAATGAAACAAGTTTGGGATACTATTCGGAAAATAAATGGAAAAAGGAAACACAATTCTATTCGACACCTAAAAATAAACAATATCAATTTCAGTTCGAAACGTGACATAACAAATATTCTTGCCGATAGTTTTTCGAAAAACTCATCATCATCTAATTATTCAGATGCCTTTAGAAGATTAAAATCTCAAAAAGAAAAGTCACGTTTAAAATTTACATCGAACAACACTGAAAATTATAACCAGCTGTTTTCTTTATTGGAGCTTAGGGAGGCATTAGACAAGGCCCATGATACATCCGCTGGGCCTGACGAAGTACATTACCAGTTCTTGAAACACCTCCCAGAATCTTCTCTGACATTGCTTCTTAAAATCTTTAATGATTTATGGATTGCTGGTAGTGTACCTAAGAGCTGGAAAGAAGCAACAGTGATACCGATTCCCAAACCAGACAAAGATAACGAAGATCCTAACAGCTATCGGCCTATTGCATTGACAAGCTGCATATGCAAAACAATGGAACGAATGATTAATTCTCGGCTTGTATGGTACTTGGAAAGTAATAATTTAATTTCTCCTTTCCAAAGTGGCTTCCGTTCTGGTCGTAGTACTAACGATCATCTGGTTAGACTGGAAACATTTATTCGCGATGCATTTATCAAGAAGGAACATTTAGTAGCGGTCTTCTTTGATTTAGAAAAGGCCTATGATACAACATGGAAGTACGGGATACTAAATGACCTGCACGATCTAGGTCTAAAAGGCCGTCTGCCCGCTTTCATCTCCAGTTTTCTCTCCGACAGAGAATTCAAAGTACGCGTGGGCTCTACCCTCTCCGATATGCACCAGCAAGAGATGGGTGTGCCCCAGGGCAGTATTTTATCTGTGACTCTATTTAATATCAAAATCAATAGCATCACTAAGTGCTTAACTCCCGGTGTGGACTGCTCTTTATATGTAGACGATTTTTTAATTTGTTATCGATCAAAGCACATGCATACAATTGAAAGGCAACTTCAACAAAATATCAATAAGATCCACCATTGGGCCAGTAATAATGGTTTTAAATTCTCTAAATCAAAAACAGTATGCATGCATTTCTGTCAATTGCGAAGACATCATGATGACCCTAAACTCACGCTGGACGGAACACTTATTCCAGTTGTTGAGGAAACGAAGTTTTTGGGTATTATCTTCGACAGAAAACTGACTTTTATACCACACATCAAGAATTTAAAAGCTAAATGCTTAAAAGCTTTAAATTTACTAAAAGTAATTGCGCACACTGACTGGGGTGCTGATAAAAAAGTCCTCCTGAATTTGTATAGAACATTTATCCGTTCTATACTAGACTATGGATGCATTGTTTATGGTTCAGCTAGGAAGTCTTATTTGAAAATGCTTGACCCAATTCATCATCAGGGAATAAGACTTGCTCTAGGAGCATTCAAGACATCTCCATGCGAAAGCCTTCTCGCGGAAGCGAATGAACCACCCTTATCGCACCGCAGAGAAATGTTTTCTATACAGTACGCTCTTAGGTTAAGATCAAATCCTCTGAACCCTGCTTTTTCGGCTGTTTTTCAACCAAAATACAAAACTTTGTACGAAAACAAACCAAATGCCATACCTTCATTTGGCATCAGAATATCATCCAGTTTTGACACTATCAAAATTAATCTCCCTACAGTTCAGAACACGTTTGACTCGGAAACACCACCTTGGCTCCTTAAGCAACCCAAAGTGATTTTTACGTTGCACGATGGGAGAAAATCTGAGACGAATCCTGCCGTTTTCCAGAACTCTTATCATGAACTCCTCAACGATTTTAAAAACTACACAAAAATTTTTACTGATGGATCAAAAGTTGATGACAAGGCTGCTGCAGCCTTTATTAGTGGCAAGCACATAACCAAAGTGCGCTTGCCAAACGATGCGTCCATATTTTCAGCGGAAATCAGAGCAATAGACCTTGCTCTGAAATTTATTGAACAAAAGCGCATTTTAAATAGCATTATTTTCTGTGACTCTCTGGCAGTACTTCAGTCGCTACACCATAGAAAACTGGATAATCCATTACTAGTCGATATTCTCGTCAAAAACTCTGAGCTTAGTAAGTCCTACAACATAGTATACTGTTGGCTACCTAGCCATATTGGTATTAGAGGTAATGAAGAAGCAGACCGGGCTGCTAAGATGGCTCTATCCCAAGAACCATCGGATTTTAAATTACCTTTTACTGATTTTAAACCTTGTATCAAAAGGTACCTACGTCAGAAGTGGCAGGCGTCATGGGATGATGCAGTCAATAACAAACTTCATGCCATCAAACCAACCCTGGGAGAATGGACTCCTTCCTACAGAGCTATCCGTAGGGAGGAGGTTGTCATTGCAAGAATCAGAATCGGTCATACATACATTACCCACTCCCACATACTGAAAGGTAAAGATCCACCAGAGTGCGTTTCTTGCAATGAGCCATTCACTGTTAAACACTTTATGACCGAGTGTTCCGACCTGCAACCTACGCGTGTTAAATACTATAATGTACATGACATGAAGGAACTTTTTGATACAATACAAACCACTTGTATTTTAGATTTCCTAAAGGAAGTAAATCTCTATTTTAAACTATAACTTGTATACCATCACCTAGAATATTTTTATCTAATGCAAATATCACCTTTTATTGACAACATCTTATCATCAACATAACACCATTTACATCTCCCGTTGATTGGGAAGCTTCATATTTTCCTGTTACCAACATCTTACCATTTTATATTTAACTATTGTTTTTTTTTTTTTATATATATCGCTGGTCGATGTTAAACCTTTCTTCTTTTTGAACATGTAACGTATTGTATGGCGCTAAATAGCCTAAAAGTGCTGGTGCGCCGTTAAAATGCAAGTAAACAAACACACATCTGCCCCTTCGCTGAAAATGGACTTGTTCAGAAACTGGAAATTGATGTCGAGGACAGCCATGGTTGTAATGAAAACATCTGCTAAGCATGAGACGTGCAGACGATGAAGGTGTTATGGACACCCTGGTCACAATCGGGTTAGAAATGATAAATCAATGAATGAACTGAGTAAGATTCATGGATTTTTTATTTTGTTTATGCTTTTCGTTACTGAAATCAGCAGGGGGGTACAAACAAACAGGGATGTGTTCTTGGACTATATGTACAGAATGAAAATACATCATGTGGATATTATAGTACTATAAAAAATAATATAAGTCTGTCTACATTCCCGTTTGTTTGTACCCCCCTGACGATTTCAGTAACGAAAAGCATAAACAAAATAAAAAGTCAATAAATCTTACTCCATACATTGATTTATAATTTTTAACCTGATTGCGACCTGAGTGTCCTTAACACCTTTATCGTCTGCATGTCTGATGCTTAACGGAAGTTTTCATTACAACCATGGCCATCCTCGAGATCAGTTTCAATTTTCTAGACAAGTCCATTTTCAGCAAAGGGGCGGATGCATAAATACGCATGTATGAACATAGAAGGTAGATTTTATAGGTGGCAAAGGGATATAACTATTGACCTTACCGTAATTGACGGAAGTATCAGGGAGTAACCAAATAGAAGCAATGACGTCACTCTATTTGCAGAATAAAGACTTGCCCAAATTGTTTGAAATATGGTGTCATGTTAGTATGAAAACTTCCATTAAGCATCAGATGCGCAGATGATAAAGGTGTTATGGATACCCTGGTCACAATCGGGTTAGAAATTATAAATCAATGAATGAATTGAGTAAGATTTATTGACTTTTTATCTTATTTATGCTTTTCATTACTGAAATCGGCAGGGGGGTGCAAACAAACGGGGATGTAGACACAGACATAGTACCCTTATTCGTAGCTCGACCGCAACAAATCAAGCTGAGGCTACGACTTCGTAGCTAGTGGATCTAAATGAAATATTGCTGTTTATGTATATGTAGTTTTCTTTCCCCAATCTTTCATATTGACCAGAGATCAAATAGGATAGATATAAAATTAGCTTGCTCATGCCGCAAGGTTTTACTATGCCCAAATTTGTTGAGTTACTTTATGAAAAACCTGGACTTGTCACCATGGAAATGCGTTAAATGTAAAAATGTTTCAACTGGTCCTAAGTAATAAATCATGTATGTATGTATGTATGTATGTATGTATGTATGTATGTATGTATGTATATATATATATATATATATATATATATATATATATATATATATATATAAAGTATTTATGTTTCTGTTTATACTGTTTTCTTTGCCAAATCTTTCATCTTGACATGAGACAGAATCGGAGAGACATCATTATATAGTTCTTGGTGATGAAAAGGTAAACAAAACTGAAGCAATTGATTTTTCACTCAACAAATGTAGTTTTAATTTGTTGTCCAATCAGACAAGTTTCTAAAAGAACGTGAAAAGGGATTTTTAAAAAACCATTGTATACCTGGTCCTTATTAAGCATGCTGGCATGCTCATTTTATCTCACCATTTGAACTCATTGTCGATAGATTTTTGTGTGGGTATGTTATGACATTCACTCTGATTAACATGGAATAAACATTTTATTCAGAATTTAACTAAAAGCAAAACTACAAAGAAAGTTCAAGATAGTGTTAGTTTGGAGAAAACTTCATTGAGCGTTTCCAAATATTAACCCTTATCCCATACCCTACAGTATTTTAACAATGAGCAGTTCTTTCGTTGAAATTGGATCAATCTGTTAAATTGTTAATGGCTCATGGTGGCATTTTGGAGAATTTATTGACTGAGCTGAAAACTGATCCAGGGCTACACTGGTGGCAGAAGTCATTGTACTCATTTACAGCAGGTAAGGGTTAAATAAAGGATTGACAAGAGATTTTATTGATACAGCTGCAAAAAAACTACATTTACACTAGTATTTTGAACATTGTCAATGTAAGTCAGAAATGGTCTGGTTCCCAGCATGTTCTTATCTTATTACTCACTGTAGGTTTGCCATTGGCTGGCCAAATTAATACAGTTTGGTACTCACAATAGATAATGCACTGTTACTTGAATCTGCTGTGAGTTGTAAGATAAAAGACCAATTCCAGCCAGTTAATGTAAACATTCATAGAAAAGTTACGAGTTTTGAAATATTTCCTCTCAAACAATATCTTTGTGTTCTCACTTATTTGAAGACTGCAGAGTTGAGCTATGAAATGATAAATTATTGAAAATTGGACAAATTATTCACAATTCACTGTGAAAATAATGGTTTTTATGGTTCTACAAATGTCGATCTTGTGAAAAACTACCATATTTTTAAAATATTACTCTTTTTCATGGGAAAACTGTTTTTTGAAATTGTTTTTGGTTTCTGAACTACATGCATCTGCTGATCCAATTACTTTTGTGTGGCTGAAAATTGCAGAAATTGTACAGGTGTAATATTTGACTAATTAAGACAAGATGCAACAATAATGCCTGGGAAAGACAACAACCATACATATATCTATCTGTCTATATATATCGTATGGTAATGTTTTGTTTTGTGATATTTGTTTGAACATATAAACATGTAAAAACTTCAAATGGGTTGGCAGAGGATCCATTGATACTGTGTGGAAACGGTGTGATATGAGATGTGTCATCTTTATATAACACAATTAAAGCTGCATGTTTGCAATCTGTTGGGGAACATTTTCCATGTTTATAGAAAATAAAAGTAATTCAGGGATCTTGTGGTTTTAACATTTCTTTAATCGATTCATATAGAATACATATTATCTTGTCTAACTTGAAAATAATATTTTAAACTTAAATGTATGGCCCTATCAAATTTCATATATAATTTCTGGGTGCTATTATTTAGATGATTATAAACAGATTGATCTTAAACCATGTAAATATTGGGTTTTTAATCCAAATAAACTGTCATGGCAATGTTTCATCCTTAAACTTGAAAACCATAAATACCCGGTTGATCAAAAATGAACAGCTCATTTTATTATTACTATTCACAAAATTACTTTTATTTATAGTATTATATTTAATCATAAATATTAATTAGAGCCATAATATTTTTATTTCTGACTGAAGTTTAATACTTCTATTCAAGTTACAAATAATAAAAATTAATCAACATATAATTCACTTCTATTAAAGTAATTTGTATGCATGATAATGAATTTATAAAATTTGGTTCTATGCATGGGCATGGGTGTCCAAAATTCACTGCTATGACTGGTGGTGGTAGAAAAAAATGACATATAGGTGGTCACCCATTTTTGAATGTGCCTTCCCCCCACCTAGGGGTATGTTTAAATGGAATAGCCCTCAGCACAAAATACAAATATCATAATAGTTTAGGACTATGCGAGAGAGAGAGAGAGAGAGAGAGAGAGAGAGAGAGAGAAAGAGAGAGAGACAGAGAGAGAGAGAGAGAGAGAGAGAGAGAGAGAGAGAGAGAGAGAGAGAATATTTCCAAAAAAAGGAGAAATTAAGTTATCAAGGGAATGTCTTTCAGACCTTTAGGATTAGATGTTCATGGTAATATCCTTGAATCAGATATTTCTTTTCCATACTTAAAGGATACATTTCATTGGTCATTTATTAAGTCTCTGATGCTTTTCTTTAGCTTTTGGTGGACACCAAGCCATGTATGAATCCATACATCATGCCAGATGAAGATCTTCAGGTAGAATTAATGAACCGAGGTTTGGACACTGGAGGTTCACGAGAGCAACAGATTGAAAGACTTGCATCCATTAGCCACAGTATGTTGTAGTGTTGTTTCCTTTCCTTTTTATCCTGTCATCATTTGCGAGTTATTTTGCAGCACGCTCAGTATTATGTCACCCCTCAACAGCTTTACTTTTGCCGTAATCATTTGTAAAGATCACCAATGTAGGAGGGCTTGTTCTCAACTTACCAGAAGGTTAAGTCTGGTTACTGGTTTTATAAAACCTACAATATTTGCTATGAACTATAAACCAGTCTAAAGTACATGTTATTAATTAAATTGTAGTCCCAGAGTCATTTAAATCTTAGTTCTTTAAAGGGAGAAATCAAGGATGTACATGGTTAATTCAGTGATCCATATTGTTTTTTCTCTTTGCCAAAAACCACACAAACCCCAACATTGTCATATATAGAAACCTTCTTTAGCATTTCACTGAAGTGGTCAAGTACATCACCTGTCACCTTTTAATGCATAGGGTAAAAGAGGTCTCTGTTTTTGTTTAGATAAAGATTATCATCTTGAAGATTTCATTGTCCTTGAACATTATTAGTTGCTTCTTTGATAATGCAGTTATTAAAAACCCAAACCTAGCTGTCATTTGTTTGCCTTAGGTTACACCCTTTATTTATTGAGTTAATCTCTTTATTTTGTTCTGGAATTAAGCCTGTGACTTTTGTCACAGTACATTTGCTTGGTCTCCAGTAGAGTTGTTTTTTTTTTAAAAATTACATTCATTGTACTTTTATATTAGATATCCATGTTTATCTAAAGCCTGATCAAAGCTGCTAATTCATTCACTGGATGAATTAAAGTAATGTCATCATTACATGTGCAGTTCCTATACTATCATTGAAGTAGCTACTACATGTATGGACCTGTGAAGTTAACCTATTGACTGCATAAATAAATGTTACCTGATTAATTTTGCATTGTATAAGCTAATACATGTACATGTACAATCTCCTCTTCAAATATAAATGTGAATGTTTGATGATGGATTTATATCTTTATTGCTTTATAACATTTAAAAAAATTAATGTAATATTTTTAAAAAAAATATGTATAAAGAAGAAAATACGTGTGCATGTAATTGTGGGTATAAATATAGTCAAGTGAAGTTAACATTTGGATGGGTAAAATAAATATTACTGTAGTTAAATTTGCTATTCATTTACTAATACATGTAAATGAATTTTTAAATGCAAATGTTTTATGACAGATGTAAATATTTTTTTGTTGTATGAAATTATTTTGAAATGAAATTAATGCAATATGCTAACATGAACTATGATAAAAAAAAAAAACTATATGTACAGAAATGTTTGTTGGTATTTTTCCATCCTAAGCCATGTTGAATCTTTACCAAACCTGTTATGAATGGCCACATATTGTGGGACTGTTTTGCTAGCAGAAGGGGTGGTCGCTTGAGACAGGTTTTTCTGTAATGCCAAAGTAGTTTGGATCTGTAACTGCAGACTGCATTATGTTCTGATCGCAGTATAGAGAAATGATTAAAGATCTTTTGATTTCATGTTTGTGTGTCAGATGAGCTGAAAATTAAAAGACTACTAAAATGTTTAGAAATAATATGGTAGTTGATGTTTGTATTTGCAAACCATATTAAGTACTCAACTTACAATGATCTAAAGTTTGATTATGTGTACACTGTATGTGGGATATGGGTGGGATGAGGTTGGCAAATAAACAGAACATGAAACGTCAAGTAAGAATGTTAGTTTATGTAAATTAAATATATTTTTGTTTCACTTCATGGGGTATAGATAATTATTACAGAAGTCTCCCATTTTATAAATTTTGCTAATAGCTGTATGTTTAAAATCTTCAGGTTGTCCCCTGATTTCCCTGTCTATGCCGGAGTCAGAAATGATGTACTGTAGCTTAGATGAGCAATGCCTAGGTTTGGAGTGCTGTATCACCATCAATGTTTTTGACTTGCTGCAGATGACAGTACATGCCTTTGTTCGTTATGATCCTTGTGCCAATCAGATTCATATGGGCTTCAGTGACTGGGAGAAGACGTTTGATGTGTTACATGAAGGTATATTCCTATTATATGGTACAAATGAGTGCAACACTTATGAGTCTAAACTAATGGATGATTTAGCGAGAAAGGACTCCATAGCCTGCCAAAAAAAGTGAAGTTAACCTCCAATTTGTCAAATTCATATCTTCACCCCTTGTCTGTTTGCCACAGAATAGTTTTGCATTCTGAGTTCTGTATCAACTCTCATGTCTTGTTTTTGCTGTAAGTTTTAATACAGGCATTTTAATGCTTTTTGATCATTTTTTTTTTTTTTTCCATTTAAATATTTTGTGTGCATTTTTGTTTCAATCTACAAGATTTCCACTGAAAATGTACATGTAAAAGCTAGTAGAAGTGAGTGAAATTCCATACATTTGTAGCCTAAATTACCCCGTCAAGGTTTTATCGAAAGCTAAAAAAGTTTATTTCATATTTTATTCTGTAAAGGTGGGAACAATTATACCTCATGTGCTATCAGTTGTTTTAATTTAAAACCTATTTTTAAACTTAGACTTTTTGAGAAAAACATGTCATAAAACAATTTTTTTAAAGAATAATTTGCAGAATGTTTATTGATATTTCTTTTGCTTTTAATATTTTTGTGCTCTGGTTTACTTAAATAGATGTTTAATGTGACTGCTTTGCACTTTACCTTGATAACCATTTTGTTTGTGAAATAAACATACTTGTATGATGTAGAAGTGTTTCTTTGCGTTTTGAGCTGTATTTGATACAGAAATTCTTTTAAAAATGGGAAGAGTTTCAGGTGCTTTGAATAGTAAACTAAAAGCTTGAAAAATTTAGCAAATAACCTTTGAAAGTTAGCAACCGATAGTTTTATAAATGATTTTTATGACCTGAATAAAACTTAATTTGTTTCAGAATAATGTCAGTGATATGGACATATAATAATTTAGAATTTTAATGATTCAGTAATGACTACACTTTGCTACAACCTTTTTTCCCTTTTGTTTTTGACTAGGTTTTGAAGACACCAGAATAATTGGAAGCCAGTTAAATTTCCTTGGTGGTTTACAGTTATTGATAAAGTAAGTACTGTGGCAATTAAAATGTTTTTGTCTTTCAGATGAAAACAATATTTACCACTTTATGATATCTGTGGATGTTTTCTTTAACTGTAATTGTTTGTATTGATGTATTTAACATACACTTAATAGTGAGAGGAGCAATTAGTATTTTTGGCAAAAATAAAATTGGAATGTCTTCAGGGATTGAGATAAAATTCATTATAATTTGATATGTCCATCATTTCTTGTCTGCATTTGAGAGAACAAAATGCAGTACATACTGATTTTGATGTCATCATTTGGCAGCAGCCTTTTCTTAAAGTCTTATTAAAGCTAATGTTAAAGATTTTGTGCAGGTCTATAACACCAAGAACAGCAAGACATTGCATTCAGCTGACCTTTTGTTTACATGTTCAGTATCATATACGAATATAGTTACTCTTTTTGACAGTCATATAAATATATATTTTATGTAAGTGATTGCAATTTATTTATTGCTTTTATGGGTGTATTGTTGAAAGTTATTGTAAAGACAATAGGCCTTTTGTACTGATAATGAACAATATATGAAAATATGCGCTCAGATTCTTAGGAAATACTTTAGGATGAGGCCATTTAATTGAAATCCTTTGTCATACATAAGTGAAAGTTTGAAACTCTTCATATATAGTTAGACCTAAACAGGATGACATGTACACTATTACCATTTCACATTAAAATTATTATACTTTTAGATATCAGATTCAGAAAACTGAAGCTGAAGTGGTTGCAACAGTTGGTGCAGGAGTTTGCAAGGATGGCAACACTAAAGATTGTCCAGTATTCTTCAACCTTCTTGAGGATGCTGTATTGCCAATTCCAGTTTGTAATCCTGATGGTTCTATTACTTGGCCAAAAGGTTGGTCACATTTCTAATATTGTTATTGTTGTCCTTAATTACAAAAAACAATGCCAGCATGAAGAGTATCAGTATTTAACAAAATGCATGAATATATTTGAGTATAAACCATCAAGAATAAGAAGATGAGAAACAGCATATTCAAAATTTTCATTTGGTGTTTATGTCCTTTTAGTAGCCCAACATGAGAAGTGTTGGTACAATTTCTGTTACATTGGTTACAGCTAATTAAGTACCCTGAACATGATATAAGTTACACTTTACTGAATATTGATGGATCTTATTGACAGCCATATTGAGATCACTCCTAGGTTGGTAGTTTTATCATTGTGAATGAAAGAAGAAATGGTTTTGTATAATAACTTATAGTTCTAGATCATGTAAGTCATTTGTAATACAAAATGTAGCAGCACATGCTAGAGTAGAGAGCACAACTTCTATTTGTAATCAAACTATTAGCCCTAATAAGTTTCCACTGACTTGCAATATAGCCAAGATAACATTATTGCATACAAATGGAACAAAAAATGATGTAAATAACTTTAAACTCATCTCTGCCCTTCTTTGTCTTTTTCAGATTACTTGAAAAACATTGTTATGACTAAATTATAAAATATGTAACACTAACAAGTGTAACCAACAATAGTACAACTGAATGAAAAATGTTTATGTAAGGTAAAAAGTGAAAAATTAAGATGAACTTACAGTATTGTGAAATAAATTCAAAATAATGAGAAACATTCTATCACAAGTCTAAAAGGACGGAATGTTCTAAGTTAATTCCAATAGTGTTAAATATCTTGATGACTCAAATTTATATAATCAAGAATGTCTTTAGATGAATCTTCAGTACTCCCAAAGTATTATTTTAATCCAAACATCCAATGACTGCTTCAGTAGCCTAGTGGTTAAAGTGTTCACTGTGGAAGCATGAGGTCGTGAGTTCAATCCCCACTGAATCATTCCAAAGACTTACAAATATGGTTCTAACAGCTGCCTCGCTTGATGCTCAGCATTAAGAGGTTATTGTTAGTACTGGTCAGCCTGGTGTCAGGATAATGTGACTGGGTGGGACATCATACTAAATGTGTACGGCATGATGCCCCAGTGCTAGACATCACTATAAACTGCCTCCCTGCAGACATCATAGTGATAGTACTGAAAAATTGTTGAAGCTACATTAAAAATCCTAATCAAACAAACAAACAGACCAAAATGCAATGATTTCTTCATAATTCCAAAGAAAAATTTTAACAAGTAATTTAAATAAACAATTCTTCTAGAATTATATATTTACACTATTACAAGTGATTTCACAGACTGATCATAAACAGGCATAAATAATTGTGTACAAATTTTTAATATCCTAGTTTCTTTGAACCTAGGACACAACATTATTTCATACGGAAATAGCCAAGTCTTGACCTCAAATACAAGTAAACATTTGTTAACGGCATAGAAATGGACAGAAATTAAGCACAAATTTAGATACACATTACAACATGTACATGATTCTCTTATAAGCCTTTTGAACATTTATGACCTTCCGAAGAACCATGTGTGTGAAACTGTGTTCATATCAATGATGGAAAAATGATGTAAACCATGAAATTTTACTTGAAAACGTTATGAAAACTTACTTGACTGGCTTTCAGCTTTTAACATTATATTTTGGGATGAGACAAAATAAATGATTTTCTGTCCTTTAAGTTATGTTTACACATTTTGTTACCTAGATCATATGTCACAAAACAAAATTGTGTTCAATTTGCAGCTTTTGCATGTTACAATCAATAAAATAGGTAAATAGAATGCACACTGAGAAAAACTAACCTTGTGACTGTCTTATTTGGTATTCAGTTTGTGGTCTTTATATGCAGTTTATGTGTCAAAGAAATGTATCCACTATCCAAATTTAGATGCTATGATTATGCATGCATATCTATGGTCTGTATTCAAGAAAAGCTTTGATATTATATTGATCATTGTTGTGAAGATGGATAAAATGAATTGGGATTGGTTGTCTAGAAGGGTTTGACTGTTTTATGGGACAGAAAATTGGACCCTGTAAAATGATGAGAGAGAGAGAGAGAGAGAGAGAGAGAGAGAGAGAGAGAGAACAATTGCTTCAAGGCAACAGCTATTCAAGAATGACACAGTGGTGCAGTATAACTATTTTCCAAAAACAAAATACTAAATGTATTCACTGAGTATAAATGACAATATTTTTGTTTTTAATAGGTTACAAATGTATTTTTAAAGACAATGTTGTGCATACAGTTTTTCAAAGCAGACATCAATGCTGGTTTGTATCAGTTATGATAACAAATTGTCAAACATTAGTAGCTTGTGTGGTGAGTAAACAATTCTGGTTGAGAGAAAAAGAATCCGTTGATTCAACTTGTTCATTCAAATATGAAAGTTATTTTTTTTTACAAAGCAAGCTAACTCTGACTTTTCTCCTTTGAATACGTTCCCCAATCACATTACTTTAGGGATATTAGCCTGCTACCTCGCGAATCCAGCCCTACCAAAAGACGAAAATTCGTCTTTCCTGTCTATGTCATATAGACAAAGGGCAATAACTCTTGCCCCTTACCTCCCCTTGCTACCCGCTAGGTGTCGCTTCTTTAGTTTTTTAGCTTCGCTGTACGCGAAAACACGTACAATTAGACCTCCAATGAATCCAAGCCATCTTAGTGTAAATTCTGACCATCCAAAGTTAAATTTGGAATTACTGTGTTGGATAATCATTCCTCTACAGGTCGTATACATTATTTTACAATATTTTCCAATTTGAGTGACTTTGTCACCTTTTCTAGACTTCAGACCAGGTTGCAACGTGGTCAAGCACGCTTATGGCGGTACTAGCATGTAATGCATGTAGCACTCAATAATTTCGCTTATTCCGTATGTAATGTTTACGATATTAGCGATTTAATAACGTGCTGCATTGATAATTTGTGCTTTATTTACCTGCTTTGTCGTTTCAGTAGACTTCAAAAAAGTCTTTGAACGACCAAGTTGCGACTATTTAATGGCGGACTTCGTGTTGTAGTCACGAGTTCACGCGACACTTAATCATTTCGCTTCCTCCGTTAGTTACGGTTATGGAATAGCGACTTAATAGCGTGCTGAATTGTTAATTTGTGCTTTGTTTATCTTTTTTTTTCGTTTCAGTAGACTTAGTCTCTAATTGACCAGTTACGACTATTTTATGGCGGAATTCGTGTTGTAGTCACGAGTCCATGCGACACTAAATCATTTCGCTTCCTCCGTTAGTTACGGTTATGGTAATAGCGACTTAATAGCATGTTGAATTGCTAATTGTGCTTTGTTTATCATCTTTTTCGTTTCAGTAGACTTCGTCTTGAACGAACCATTGCAACACGCTCACGGCGATAACTAGTGTTGTCATTAAGAGTTAACATGGCACAGAATAATTTGACTACTCCGTTAGTAACGGTTATAGTATTATCGAATTAATAATATGCTGAATTTTTTAATTTGTGCTTTGTTCTCTTCTTTTGTCGTTTCAGTAGCAAAGTCGACAACGAAGGCATGAATGGCAAAATGGGTGTTGGCAATGTGGAAATGGAGGAAATTATGTTGACATGGTTTAGGCTGCCCAGTGGATGTAAATTTCACCGCAGGTCCGTGCATGGCTTTCGGGCCTGTAAGTCCGGACGCATGGAGTCTATGCTGGATCAATTGGATCCATTTTAATATGCACTTTCGCCGGCCGTCCAGCCGACACCGTCAGTTCAGCCGGCACTTCAGCAGGCTCCAACCGGCATTAGCTGTCCATCCGGCACCGTTCGTTCAGCCCAAATGGCACCAGACGGCCAGCCGACCTTCCAGCTTGCATCAACAGGCACCGGCCGTTCAGCCCAAATGGCACCGGCCGGCCAGCCGACCTTCCAGCCAGCATCAACCGGCACCGGCCGTCCACCTGGCAACGACCGTTCAGCCCAAATGGCACCGGTCGTCCAGCCAACCTTCCAGCCGGCATCAACCTGCACCGGCCGTCCATCCGGCAACGACCGTTCAGCCCAAATGGCACCGGTCGTCCAGCCGACCTTCCAGCCGGCATCAACCGGCACCGGCCGACCATCCGGCAACGACCGTTAAGCCCAAATGGCACCGGTCTTCCAGCCGGCATCAACCTGCACCGGCTGTACATCAGATTTACGGAGATTATAGTGATGTACCTGTCAGTCAATCTACACTACTGGTTACATATCACTACCATGAGAGAAATGTTATAGATGAATCTCCGTCCAATCAAACCATTCGAGAGGCAGGTGCCGGTCATAGCCGGACCTTCGCCGACATTCCGGCTGACCATATACCAGACAAATCAGTCGGTATTGCTGGTGTACACCTCCCGTCACGTCAAATACGTGACGGTGTGATTTTAAAACAAGGGAGAATTAGTGACATTATCAGAGGTGACAGAATTGAGTTATCTATGCCACTTGGCATGCGCTACCCAGATATGGCAGCTTTACCAGAACAGGACTTTCAGGCCAACCATTCGCCAGTTCAATCAGCCGTTAGTGCCGGCCGTCCATATGTTCACGGCTTCTCCACAAGGGAGATTTAGTGAAAGTGTCAATTATGACAGAATTGCGTCATCTAGGTCACCTGGTATGCTGTACAGATATGCAAGCTGTACCAGAACCAACATTCCCTCTGAGCGAATGGTAGATGGGCGCGCAGTGCTGGCCGCACTACATAAGCATTATGTAATTATTATTACCTTACAGCCGGCACCAACCGGCACCGGGCGTCCATCCGGCAATGACCGTTCAGCCCATATGGCACCGGTCATCCAGCTGACCTTCCAGCCAGCACTAACCGGCACCGGGCGTCGATCCGGCAATGACCGTTCAGCCAAAATGGCACCGGTAGTCCAGCCAAGCTTCCAGCCGACACTTGCCGGCACTGACCGTCCATCTGTCTCCGGCCGTCCAGCCCAACAGGCACTGGTCGTCCAACTGTATGGAGATTTTAGTCATATACCAGTCCGTTCGACTGTACCGCTGTACCAGCACGGGGACTTTTATCATACCGCAATCCGCACAAATCGGATTGACGAAGATTCTAGTGATGTTTCCGTCTGTCAATCCGTACTACCGGTTACATATCACTACCATGACACAGATGTTGGCGATGAATCTCTCAATCCAACCCGACCATTCGAGCGGTCGGTGCCGGTCATAGCCGGCCCATCGCAGTCATTCAGGCCAAACATATACCAATCAATTCATTCGGCATTGCCGGCCGTCCATAGGCTAACAGCTCATTCACAAGGGAGAGTGAATGCCTTTATCAGAGATGTCGGAATCGAGTCATCTATGCCACCTGGTATGCATTACCCCGATATGGATGCTTTACCAGAGCAAGATTATGCACATAGTGAGTGCGATGAATTGCAGGCAAATCAGCTGTATGCAGATCCAACTATGGAACGGACTGAGTTCAGCTTCAAAGCGGCAGTGGAGGAAATTTATAGGGTGTTGGCCCCTTCAGAATGCCCTCCACCTCCTGCTGCCATTACCGACTATAAGGTTAGAGCGTCGGTCGATCTGGATGAGGGGGAAGAGACTCTATCCTTCCGCCTCCTTCCCCAGTCGACAAAAATTAAGGAAATTAATGACCGTCTGTCGACATGTATAGGGGATCCAGGAAATGCTAAGGCGTTCTTTTCCGAAAGTCAAGTACCAGCGTCGTTTTCAGGTCGAGGGTACAAAACTTACTCCGATGCGTTCAGTACTGAGGTCCCGGCTCTGGATAAAAATATGGCAGCAGTCCTTATGTCTGCTCCATTGTCTTATAAAGTGGACAAAACTGTGTTCAATGCCAAGTCCAAGCTGGTTCGAAATGTAGTCGCTACGTCTTCACTGTTAGACCTAGCCTCCCTAGCCATTTTCAGGATCGCTGAAAAATCTGGCAATGAACATGCTTGGGAATCGAGGGCCTGGTTAGCTAGGGTTCTTAACAGGGCAGTTCACCATTCCATGGCCAATGCGCTGACTGCTTCTGCCAACCTAGACCTGATACGTCGTGACGCATGTCTGAAGGGCCACGTCGCTTAAACCCCATCATAAGCTGGCTAGATATGACCGACGCACATTTCACGTCCCTATCCCACGAGTAGCGGACATTTCTCCGTTGTGCTTGTCGGGACTCGGTTTATCAGTTCCATGTCATACCTTTTGGCCTCAATTTTAAGCCCTGGGGTTAGTACCAAGGTTATGGATTACGTCGTCACCCTGTTCCGCTCGACTTCATCTATTGCGTCGGCAGTATATTTGGACAACATCCTCCAGAAACATCTGTCAAGTTCTACTCTGCTCAAAGGCAGAAACGATCTTATATCACTTTACATCATATAGGCTTTCTCATGAACTGGATAAAGTCTGATCTCTGTCCAATCCGGATGTTTGGTCCATCTGGGTGTGGAGTTTCTCCCGATTTGAATCTGGTAAGGCTTCCTCGAGTTTGCGATCATCCAGATATTTGCACTCGTAGAGTCCGTTTCCGACAGGATGCGCATTTTAGCGAGAGAGTTGCAGATCCTCGGATTATTCAATGCGGCAGCAGACTTGATCCCGCTCAGCCGTCCTTTTATGCGCCCTTTACAAAGGACATTGCTAGCGTAATTGCGCCCTTTTCAAGTCCCTTCGATCCCAGAAAACAGTCATGCTCACGCCAGAGATACGATCATTCTTGAGTCAATGGCACAAACCCTGTGGGCTGTCCACAGGGATTACTCTGGAGATACCCCAAGCGGGGATAACGGTATGTTCCGCCACTAGTACCTACGGTTGGGGTGCCCACCTGTTGTAGGACTTCGATACTGTCAGCGGCACGTGGGTGCCAGGGGCGAGCCCTTTCCACATCAACCTTTCAGAAATAATGGCTGTCATCAACGCCTTTCATTTCGGGCAGGATCAACTCTTATTACAAACTGCCCTCATTATGTCAGACAACTTTGTGGTGGTGCCTTGCCTTAAAAACATGGGGACACCAATCACCAGACCTGTGCAATCTGAGCTGGCAGTTTCTACATTGGTTTGACTATCTCCACCTCAATGTACAATTCCGGCACATTCTTGGCAGACTCAATGTCTTGGCTGACACTCAATCTAGTCATTCACACAGAATGGTCACTCCATCAATCGGACTTTCTTCCAATTGACACACTGGATTCGCGAGGTAGCAGGCTAATATCCCTAAAGTAATGTGATTGGGTAAGTATTCTCGGAGAAACATAATTTACTACAAAATTTGCTATTTTAAGTATACTGAGTTTTTTTTTAAAATAAACAAAGTAGGCTTACCCTGGTTTTATTTTACTGGTACTCACAGGAAGTTTAAAAATAAATTGAAACAATGGAACAGTTGGGGTTCTCTGTGACAAGTTTAGCATTCATTTTGTCAATTATAGCTTATGCTGAAACTGAATATGATTTAGATAAACTGTTCATTGAATATAAGACTAATTGGAACAGTGTATCAATTTGCAGCTTGGCCAGAGGTTGAGGAAAATAGAGTGCTGTTATTTCGAGCTAATGGCTTTGACTGGCAGATATCTAAGGAAATATAACTTGGGAATTAGACCCTTGCTTTCATAAAAGACATATATAAATCAAAATCAGTGTTGCATCAAACACAGTGTAGAGCCAAATACAAAATATAATACATATATGAGTGTTTTTGGACTTGCATGATAATGGAAGAAATATACAAACTAATAAACACTGTGGGAAACAACACTGATGAACTCTACTTTATTTCAGGTGATATTAAACTTGATAATTTATGATATTTAAATCAAAATAAATGTAGATATTAGTATTATGTTTTGAACACCATGATAAAACAGATAAATTCAATTCATACTATAGTTTATATGCATTCTTTATATGTGAATAGTGGCATGATGATGTAAAAACTTTGTATTTAAAGTATTTTGTATGTACTCCAAACTTTTAGAATTCTAATATTGCATCTGGATTTAGTGTCAAGTGAAATTTATTACAATGTGCTGTATATATTGTACATAACATAACCTGAATGCAATAAAAAAGGAACAGATTATTATTCAGTTTATAGTTACAGTCCCAAAAGATACAATGGATTTAATGAACCATAAAATCAGCCCACTTCTACAAGATTTATATGTAAGGAGATAAACTGCTACAGTTAATTTCTGTAGTTGGCCTTACCACTTGCACCATGTTCTCTCTGTTAACTTTGAACACTCAAGTCACTCTGGACACTCTAGACTCTCCAGACAGATCTACTTAGCTCTACACACTCAGGACACTCCAGACAGCTGAAAATATATCCAATACCATGTACTATACATGACACAGGCATAAAAATGTAATATTGTGTAATACATGGTATGTTATGCAGATTACTTTTCCATCACAATATTTACAAAACAAGATCAGAAATAAACCTAACCTTGCTCAATAAGAATCTTACTGTAATAAACATTTCTTAAAAAGTCACAAACAAGAATAAAAATATGTGCATTATACTGCATAAACCAAGCTACACAGCAAACATAGAAAAATCAACGTGGTAGTACAATTTGATTTTGTTTTTATATGGTTTAACGCCATTTTGCAGCACAATATAGGCTATACATGGCGGTCAATATTAATGGTGGAGGAAGAACCCAGAAAGAACCACTGACCCACGAGAAGCTACTGGCAAGCTTTCTCACATACCCATATTGGCCGATCTGAGACTAGAACCCACGCAGAGGTGAGATGGCAGTGATCCGTAACGGACAGTGCTTTAGACCACTTGGCCACTCGGGACCCCTGGTAGTACAATAGCTATATCTTATTTACAAGAAATTGATAAAGTTACATACCTCTACAGCTGAAGATGTGCAAGTCCTTATAGACACCTGCTCACTGACAAGACAATATAACATGGTGCCACAGAGGATAATATCTCAACAAGGCTGCCTGGAAAAACTGTAAATCGATATATATATATATATATATATATATATATATATATATATATTTAAAGTTTTCATATTGTTTTTTTTTTAGTTTGTATTGTTTCTTTCTAGAGAATAAAATGATAAATAACAACAGTATTACTTGTGTTGATGAAACAGAGTCCCGGATTAATGTGCTATAAATAGATTACACTTGAGTTTGGACTTGTTTTGTTCATTTTTAATATATATTTTCCTCAGAAATCAATCAACTAGCATGGATTCGGTGGCTGTATCAGCAAAGAGATTATGGCAGGAACATAACACTTTGGGAGAATTTACATTTTCTCTGATCTATAATTGTCTCTTTGGATTCAAATATTACACTAGCATTAGCTCTTATATCATGGAAATGTCTAAAAGATCTTGTTTTACTTGAATGATTATTTTCATCAGGTGGCACTATGAATTGACCGTGCAAATGGAGGTTGTTTACCAGGTGTTCCTGGAAGTACTTATAATGGAGATACGGCAGAGGTGCTTACATTGAGATGCAGTAGGGGATAACAATACACTTTATTTGATTTGTCAAATAGACACATTCAGATGTACTTGTATGTTGGGAAAGGGTTTAGCCATTTGGGAGTGGGGAGATTTTTTGATTGATGATTCTGTTTTTCTTATCTGTGTTCTTTTAGTTCATTAACGACATTTTTGATCTTGCAACCTATTCATTTCCTGTGTCTGTTATAGAAAACATGATTGCATGATTGTCTTCAATTGTCATTTTAGTGGACTGGAGTACGTATTTTAATAAAGAGGCAGTTCATAAAAGACTTCAGGAAAGTGCAAAGAAGACACAAGAAAAGCTTCAGGAAGAAGTACATGCTGGTGTTTTAAAAGTCCTAGGTCTGCCTGAGGTGGGTTAATGTAATAGTTAATTTATGGGCTTTACTTAAATTTGCAGAGAAAAGTATAAATTATGTTGAAACTGGTTCCCATAACAATTAGTTCCACCCAGTTAATGTTGCTGCAACTCCCATGCTATTGAGAAAATGGCAGATCCAGTAGCATCAGCAACAGAAATGGTGGACGATATTCTTGACAGCATTTCTGAAACTTTCATACCTCATTGCAGGATTCTTTTAGATCATGAGTCAAACTACTACACACAAGGATATATTCATATAATTAGGATTTTTGAAATTAGGTCAAAGTCACTGTGCTGGTGATCTATGATGAAGAATGAACATTCTTGTAACCTTCAAGAACATATTTTGCTAAAGAGGACAAAATTTTAAAAATTTTCTCTTACAAAGTTAGGCATGCTTATTATCGGAATCTCTATTCATTTTTAAAATTTTAGAATAAGCATTTGTTATCTGTTTGTCAAATTTATGTCATGTATGTACAATTATCATAAAAGAATAAAACAGGTACTGTTCATCAAATAATTTATACAAAGCTGCCTGAGTGATTGAAGGGAATGTTTTATGTTCTTTATACTGTGATAATATGAATCCTCAGTTGGACATATAAACATATTAAGGGTGTCATACCAGTAAATTTAAATTAGAGCAATGTTAAACAATCATTTATCATAATCTCTTTTCTAAAAGAGGAAATAATTAAAATAAGCCACTTCAGAAACATTGAATCCACTTTGTCTTTGTTCGCTAATTAGTGTAACTCATTTCTTATTTCATTAATGCCATAACATTTTGAAGGTATGAAAGTCAGTAATTTGTAAGATATCAGTTTTATTGAAGTCAACATGACAAACATTTAAAGTCAATGACTGGGATTGCAATTTCTTATAGGCTCAAGCCAAGACAAAAGATGTGTTCTTCTAGTTTCATTTCTTTATAAAGTTAAGAAAACAAATTCATGATAAAATCTGTTTTGAAAATATTTCAATTTAAAATTTGAAATAATTGTCAAAATCAAATTTTGCTTTTACATATATATTTAAATAGGATTAAGGACAATCCAGAGTTAAAAGTACAAGGTGGTGTTTTGTTAAGTTGGCACCAAAAGCAAGTAAATAAAATACTCAGTTTTGAATTGTTTTGTATAAAATCAGCACTATTGAAGCATGATACAGAAGTCTAATGTTCCAAATATAATTTGTTTAAAAAAGTGAAGCATTAAAAAGTATAGAGCAAAAATAAGCAACACATACCTGGATACATGCACTCTGTTTATTGCATCTTAATTATGACTTAAATATAAAATGCAGTTCAAACATAAGCATGCAATTAACATAAAATTATATGAAACATTTTCACAAGCACAACAAATAATATCATTATTGTGTATTTATATATGAAATATGATTAAGAATATTGTATCATTTCAAATGCAGATATTTTTCTATGCTTCTATTTTTCAAAGGACACTCTGTCAGAATTTCATTTTAGATGGTGCCACTTGCTATGATGTAGCTACCATACTAGTCATGTGGAAAACCTATTTATGATTTCTTTGTCCAGAATGGCTTTTCAGACACATGCTACAATGGATTTTTGTTACAGAAGAGAGTCTTTCTGGACAAAGTTGCTCTTGCTTCATCTTCCTCACTCAATGATGTTGAAGAAGCGGATTTAGTAATTGTCTAGTGACCAATAATGGGCAAGACAGCAAAAGGAGTGGTGTGTCCACTGTTTTTGTATGCCTTGGCTCCAGGTGTCAGCCAATAGCTGTATTGTCAGTTTGCCTCGTTGATTCCCTTTAGCCTCAATTAAATTTCTTGGGTGCACCACTGGGGGAATTTTGGCCAAGATCTGTGCCTTTCTGTCCATCAAGACCTGCAGGGCTTTGGAACTAAAGTTGCATAAACTATTTGCCATAGTTTCACTTGCCAATCATTCATGCTTTCCTTCAAAGTGTTGAAGGAGTAATCATTATCTCCAGGAACACTGCAAGATTGTTTGATGTTTTTGCATAGATGTCAAGACATGTGCTCTCAATTTCCATGGAATGTTCTGATCAGAACCAGAATCAGTCCCAGTTTAAAAGTCCTTTCTGTCTGTCTTTCTTATGATCTGCCCTGATGGGCCAGGCAGTGAAGTCTATTGAATCCTGCTCCTTCTCTAAGGAGGAAGGCAATCATCCCAAGAGCATCACACTCTCTCCTGCTGAGTACTTTCAGTTCCACTTATCCCAACTGAAGTGTAGGAAGATGTGTCCACCGTCTTCAGGATGGGTGCAGTATGGAGAGGGTAACAACATGTAGAGACCAGGAATTTGTTTGCAGATCTTATTTATTCCAAAAAGAAGGCAAAGGTTTCATTGATATTTCCCCTTGAAAAAATTCCTTCTGGATGAACAGTTTAAGTTGGAGACATCTGCTGCAATCAGGACTACCTCCAAGCCAAGTGACTAAATAGACTCCATATATCTTCCGGATCATTGTCTTCATAATTATATTCATATTTCCATCCCACTAGATATTCATTCAATTTTGTCTTTCACTGGGAAGTTTTCTGGTTTGGACCTCTTCCTTTCAGCTTAAATTCTGATCTCAGAGCCTTTACAAAGATGATGGATGTAATAGCAATAATTTAAGGTACATATAAATTCCCATCCTGTGGTGCTAATACAACTGGTTGATGCACACCATCCTTCTGAGTGATTTGTATCTCTGTTTCATCAAGGATGGAGATGAATTTTTTTCACCTGTCAAGACTGAATAGGAAGATTGTATTGTCTACTTGTCTCTACATCACTCCTGCTGAATACAGGGGATTTTGTTCTCCAAAGGCTTGATATGGTGTCCATCATGCTTTTGCTCCAAGCAAACAGTGGACCACCCAAGGACCCTAATTCCCAAGAATCCCCTTCTGATCCAAGCTTCTTCACCATTTCAGATACTCGAAAATCAGGACAGTTTTTTTTTTACCAGATTATGCTTCATATTTTGTAAATGCTTTACTTCACTTTCAACATTCAGGCTTGTGGGGCTCATCTATAGTAGAGTAAAACAGTGCCGCCGAGCTTGTGGACTTCATGTCAACAATCTAGCGATAACAGTCTTTCTAGCACTTGAACAGTGTATCCAACACATAAGTCATAACTGCATCATGGTTTCTATAGACTGTATTCATCGTTCCATTATTGTTTCCTACTTTTCATATTGTTAGTACTTTGTTTTCATTTAACTGACTTATAACCTCTGATAATCTGATTTACCCACTTTTGTTTCTGTATGAAAACTTGCATACTTGTCATCTAATCAAATTTTGGTATGCATTTGAGACCATGGCTGTGCCTAAATGTCAGTCTTTTGCATTATGTTTAGCAGAATTATCACCTCACATTATGGAATCACATATTTCAATTCTGCTCAGTACCTCATTTAATTATTATTATGATCCATTTATTATGATCCATTTCACTATGCAGTCTGATACTTACAGGACCGTTGTTGAGTTCAGTTGTCAGCTTTCTGCATTGCTATTTAGCAGAATCTGGTCTGAATCCCAGACCCTTGGTGTTCACAACAGTCATGGACCCGTTTGTGCCATGCCCCAGTTCTACTTGCATGTTCTTGATACCAAATTATCACAATAACATTCTCCAAACATACATTGTTTCTACAAAGAAGAAATCCCATGCTTTGTTTTTCTTCAACTTAATAATAAGGTGGAATCTAATTTTAGTCTGCACAAGCACTTCATATTATTGAGTATTTAGCTCAGAATTTATTTAAACTGAATTTACTTTTCTTAGGAATGAGCAGTAAAGATTGTTTTTTGATTTTGAAAGTTGACTCACTGCAAATCCTTTTGTTACAGTGGCAGATGAGACTTTGCTAACTACACCAAAGTTTAAAAGTTTAGATTTTGGGAGGCACCAGCTAAGCAAATGAGAGGACCAAGAATTGAGTGGTGTTTGGTACTTTCAGGAAATAAACTTTTTTAGATGAATGCCAATGTATAATACTATGTATTTTAATTATGGCCTAAGTTGCAACTTAGTCTTGATGTGTACACATTTCTACAGACCCCTCTGATGCAGAAGATGAAAAAATTCAAGTGCAGGCTAAAATTGTTAGATGGTATATTTGTTACCAATAATGAAAATAAATTGCAATTTGTCAGATGCCATTTTGTCTTGGCTATTGACCTTCACTGATTTCTATAATAAAAATCATAAGCTGCATGTTTTAGTCTTTGATGGACACTTTTGTATTTAACTTGGGAGATTATGGGAATGGGATGGAAATATGTGTGTTGTTGGGGATATTTTCTAGTTTATCTTAATTTGTTGATTAAATAGAGTATTAAATATACCCTTCTTTCCATTCAGGATCTGCTTGCCAAAACTCCACCTTGTCCTAGACCAGAAACTTTGACCATGACTGGTCTTTTAGATGAACTGACTCTGCGGAATCTCTCAACAGATGGCACTAAAGAGGAGTTGATTCAACGTTTGAAAAAGGATGATCTTTGTAAGATCTATGAGTTTTCAAACATTTTAGTTGGTAGTATGTAGTAATGCAGTAGAAATTGTTCCATATTGTGTTAGTTTTGTCCATATGTTAAAAAGCAACCTAAAAATCAGGTTTGACTGAACATTAGTGCATGTTGATGTAGTGCAAAATATGTTGATTATTCTTTGATTTAGTTTCATCAGGTACATGTAAAATCAACACTTTCAATCTCCAGACAATACATTTGTATGGTGCAATGTTGTACTTACCCATGTGTATGTCCATTAATATTACTTTGTCATATTTTCTCTTTTTACTGATTACTCTTATTGAATGGTGCTTCATGAATTTAGTGTCTTACATCTTTGAATCAAAACATTGCCTCATCAGAAGGCTAGAAATTATGATCTGTTAGTTTTTGTTTAGGTAATTTCTTGTGCATTTACACTTGCTACCTTTATCTTTTATTTTATATACCTTTTACAGAATTTATTATATTTATTGTTTTTATTCCATTTTGCTTTGTATTTTAAACTTACATTTGTGTGGAAAGTTTATCTTCCTGGTTTTTGTGTGCAGTTCTTAAACTTTTACATGTTTCATATTTTACTTTTTATTTCCTCCCTCATTCACATTATGTGCTATGCTGTCTTTAATTGCAATAACATATACACATATACGTTGTAATTTCTTTCAGCTTGTGAACATAATGGAAAGATCCTGTCACTTCCAGAGATTACCAGCTCGAGTTTGAATAAGTTGCTATACTACAAGATTGCTAGTGATTGTATGAAGCTGTGTGTCTGTTTAGACATTACATTCCCAGAATGGAACTTCACCAAGTCCCTTTCTGCCTCCCTGGAGCTGGACCCATGCAACTTCATTCTCAAGGCTGCTTTTGAAAGTTTCTCCAAAACTTTTATCCTGATTGATTATGAATGGGGTAAGCTAGTCTAAATTTTCAAAAAGAAGATCTAATAATAAAGAATGCATTATTGATTAAAATTGACATATCAGTGTGAACTTTCCTGCCAAGTATCTCCTAACTTTTAAAAACTTTGTGGACTTTGACATTTTTGACAAAACCATGTAAGCAGGATGGAACTAAAAGCACTTAAGTAGAAATGTCAAATCTGGTCGGCATGTTTTTTGATTAATTTGTCTGCCAACAGCCATCTTGTAAATCATGTCATTGCTTCTCCCTCTGAATGGATTATCATAACATGAGGTTTTCACTTTTTGGTACTAAATAATGATTGTTTTGAGTTTGCATTCAATATGGCTACTTTGGCAGCCATCTTAAAAATCTTGTTAATACTGCTCCTGAATCTACAGATTTTCCATCTTCAAAATCTATTATTGCTCTTCCACATTAATAGGGATTGGTATAATAATTTTGACCAGTAGGCTTCTTACAATATATTTTTGGTCCTGAATGAAAATGGATCTGCTTAGGACATACTTTATGCAAGGTTCCCACACTACTTTAAGGTCAGGAAAAGATCAAGAGAATTAGTAAGAGGTCTTTAAGATAGCATATTAGCTCAATAAGTTTAAGAGAAAAATAACATTGTTTATCTTTCCCATTTCCCCTTTTAATATGTATTACAAAATGTTGATTTGACATCCAGTGGTATCTTGACTCTACCTAAATGGAAAGTAATAATGACATGGGGATTTTCATCAAAAGACTATTGTTGGTGTTCTGTTGGTCCATAATAATATGCAAGTTTGACATCCAACATGGTCATTATAGTAGCTATCTTGAAAATCTTGCTACAGTCCTACCCGTTTATCTCGACATCCTCGGGACCGAGGAAATATTGTCGAGATAAGCGGATGTCGAGATAAGTGTTGGGGGGGGGGGGGGTCTGCAAAAAAAAATTGCAAGTTAAATTCTTCAGTAAGGGGTAACCGGTCATCAGTATTTACACTTTGAAAAAAACAATGTAAATTTTTAGTATGTGGGGATAAAACTAGAGTGAAATAACTTGTATATTGACAAATAACATTTTGGTTACCTTTGTGTAATAAAGGCCACAATAAAATATTGCATCGGTCAAATCCTGATATGAAAAACATGAGAGATTCAATGTCAGCATTAGCACGTGTTTGTCTAGTTGTTAGTTGCATGCTTCAAGTACATGTACTTAAATCAGCCTAGATATCGGTCAGTCTGTTCCCATATTATTGAGGGTACCAAGGGGATAATGAAAAACTGTCAACAGTACATGTATTCTCCACAAATACTTTTGTATCCGATGTTATGACGAACATTAAAGCGACTGCACCAACCACTCGTTGCAGCGAAGTTCTCCACAATCAGCTTTTTCGAGAATTCTTAATTGAACCGTGAACCGTTTAGATGCTTCCTCCATGTCTTCAAATGTACCAGTCTTGCTTCTTCCTTAGGGGAGCGCAGTTACCTTCAACTTAGTCTTTCTTTATAGACTCTGCAGCTCTCATCCTTCCTGGACGTGTTAATTTTAAATGAAAAAATTTCACAGATCTCTTTGCGAGATGTTCATCTCTTAACTTCATTAACAGCCAGATATTTAGTTTCCAAAGACTGTAAATTTAATTTGCGTTTTACCCTTCTGTCGGTAGCCATCGTAAATGTAAATAAAATTAAAAACGAAACTTTCACAGCGAAAATCACCGATCACTTTCAAAGGTCTCAGAAACGTGTAATCCGTATTTTCACGCAATTTTTATATATGGGATTCAGAAAATCACGTTTACAGGAGTCCTCTGTACGCATCAATTTCCTGGACGGCAAATTTAAGGGCTTGCTAGTCCTGCTTCGACCACCTGTTGATTGGGAAATTGTGTTCATCAATTGATCCTTTTCGCTGTGCTGATATATTTACAATCAGAGAATTCAGTGGCTGAAAGACCCACAGATGTACATGCTGTCATTGTAAGAGTACATTTGAATAACATGATTCACAAGCTAGGCGGCAAGATCAAAGACTTAACTAGCTGCAGAGTGGTGAGAAAACGTGCTGCTATGGGTTTGTTTTTTTTTTTTCATCCGACCGCGACATTAAAGCCTGGCGGCAAGATCAACTAATTGTTGAACAAAGTATTGGTCTTAATTGGCAGCTTGTCGACATAAACGTTTTGAAAACAAAGGATTTGTTCAAGCTGGGACCAAGGGCTTCTGTCGACATATACGTTTTTCTTTTATCTCGACGTCGACATAGGCATGACAATTTGATAGTAATAGTAGACCATGGGACCGGGACTTTGCTTTTTTGTCGACATAGGCGGCTTGTCGAGATAAGCGATGTCGATATAAATGGGTAGGACTGTATCACTACACCCTCTGAATGGATGACCATATTGAATTATGGTTTTCACCAAAAGACTTCTTATAATCACTTATTGATCCTAAATGAAAATGGTGTCAATCTTATATTAGATATGGTGGCCAGAGTCACTGATTTGAAAATTTTGTTATCATTCAACAATATTAAAGATGTAGTACTCAGCAGTTAAAGAGAAAAAGAAATTAACTTATCTTGAAGAATATCATTTTCTTCAAGGGACATGAAGAATATCATTTCTTTCATGGGACTTGAAGAATATCATTTCATTCTAGGGACTTGAAGAATATCATTTCCTGCAAAGGACTTGGAGAATATTATTTTCTTCTAGAGACTTGAATAATATCATTTCCTGCAAGGGATTTGAAGAATATCATTTTCTTCTAGGTACTTGAAGAATATCATTTCCTGCAAGGGACATGAAAAATATCATTTCTTTCTTGTAACTGTCGTTGCAATGAGACATCCTTTGGTATGCAGCCTATGCATACCTTTAGTGCTAATATTAATGTTTGACTGATTGCTAAAGGAAAGTAAAATTAAGATCAGGACATTTAAAACTAAAACAGTTTGTTCAATTAACTATTTTTGTTCCACAACTTTTCCATTTTGCTTTTCACAATCATTAAAAGTTTTCTGAAATATCCCAGTCTTTACTAAAAACAAAGGCCTGATCTAAATAATCCCTGCTGTTTTAAGTTTTCTATCTTTTCCTGTTTATCATTTTTGTATTGTTTATTGAAACATGGTGTAAAAATATTTTGCTAATTTACTACTTCCAATACATGACCTATTTGCAAAAAAAACATAAGTTTCTTTAAACACCAACTTTTCTTCGAAGATTCATAATAATATGAAGTCCGTACTTTGAGCAAAACTGCATGGCACCAGATGTACAAAATGCTCTATGGTGTGAGTAGTGAATGTTATATGATTGAAAAATGTTAGAAAAGATGATGTTTTTAAAACTTCAAAACATGTTGGATAAAAAAATAGGCTAAATCAACACCTCTTGAATTTTTTTTTTAAAATATGAGAATTATGCACTACAGCACTCCAAGCTAATGACCATGTTAATTGCAAAATTTCAGATCTTAATCATTCAGAAAATGTTATACATGTAGGCATGTTCAAGTCAGTGCTGAATGTAAATAATTTGTTCTGTATATTTTGTGTCTGTATTCTAATTCTAATCTGTTCCATATAGATCTTGTGACAAACATTTTTACCAACTGTAGCAAACCAGGTTAGTAGCAAAATAATTCTGGTATTTATTATATAGATTGCATTCTTTATGACCTTATTTGCCAATTATGAAAGCAATAATTATGATTACATTTCTTGGGGGATGGCATGTATGCATTAAGAGTTTGGCTGATCTTCCATGCTTTTCCTAATAGAAGAGCTTATCAATCCCTTCTTGAGAGGAACCATTTATTCATGAAATTAAGCTCCTGATGTTTAAGGCATTTTTAATTTACTAGTTTGGGACCTTGTTATCTCATCAAAGCAAAGGCATATTTAACTTTGGTCCAATTGTCATAGCTCAAAAAATGACCATTGTGGATACCATCGATAATTAGTCATCTGTTCTACAGGCTAGTTGTGGGATTATGTCTCCATCCAAACTAAAGAATTCAACTACACATTAGCAACAGGTTTTGTGTAACTGATATTAAAATGATTATTTACAGGTTGGAACTAACTGTAATGATGTAATACTTACCTTCTGCTAATGCTTAAATCTCTCATACTGCCATTGTTGTTTTATAACCTGTAATTATTGCAATTTAGTGTTGTGGCTATAATACATAAACAAAATGAATGTGCCAGAACAGATTGGTAATGTATACAGTTTTACAAACTATTGTTGACAATTGAATTAGTTGCTTATCTGATAATACATGTTGTACTTTAAATTGTGATATTTTCCCTTCTTTTCCATAGGAGTTGAGAAAACAGTTGACATCTCAAGTAATTGGAAAGTCAGGTAATTTTATTTAACATACGGATTTGAGAATGTAAATGGTTGGGAATAAGCCTGATGGATAGAACCATGGCCTCAAAACATGCTACTTAATTGGATCAAGTGAAAATCTATGGTCATCATTAAGAAACAACCTGTGGATCATGATTGTTTCATTTCATTCTTTGAAAAGTAAATTTTGTGGATTCATTTAAATAAAAAAGATTCTCTTCGCATCAATTCATATTGTACTTCTAGAATAATATATTGATATGTCATTTATTAATTTCCTAAACTGATTTGCAATTTTAAATATTTAAGAGTGGTACTGTGAGTATTTAAATAATATTTATATTTCATAAAGATTGCAATTTTTGTTTTCCTATTGATTTTAAAAAATCGCACTCAAATGGTCTCAACTCTTTGTTGAATTTGGGGCAAAAGGGGCAGATCTTAAGGTCAGAATAAGAAGGGATCATTAAATATATATTGTTTGAAATTCCATTGTGGATCAGACTGCGCTTGGGGGAATAATCTTGTGTGAGATCATCCCAACATTCATGTGATTGTTGAAATATTGCTAGGATAACATAACAGTTTTTGAAGAGTTTCTTCCAACCTTATTGTGATCATTTCCCATCTCTAGATTTACATCAAAAATCTTGTTTGGTAGCCACTAATCTGACATCTTGGTGACATGGCTGCCCGTCTCTGTGATTTCATCAGCAGAGTTTAGATGCTGTTAATGCCTATTTATTATAGTAATAATGAGGTCTTTGTATAGCACCTGATCTTTAGAAGTTCTAAGTACATTACAGCATCTATAATGATATGACTATAAAAAAAATAATTAAAAAAAAATAAAAAAACAACAATCATGAAATTAGAAAACATAAAAAATGTTAAAAATATTTAAGGTAGGAAACGTTATTTGGTCTTTAAGTTTGTTCTTGTAGTTGAGAAAGGTGTCTTTTACTGAAAGTGCCTACCCATTTTAGAAACTCCGTGTCAGGTCCTTGGTCTACAATCTTATTCTCAGAAAACCTATGTGTAATGGGTTCAGCTTCTTGGCATGGTGTCTATACACAAGAAATGTTTTGCACAATTAAAGCAGAGTAAGCAATACTTTGACCCCGTAGAACTTGAGTTTGGTCAGCAGGCTGATGCCTTTGAATTCTCGTCATTCTCATACATTTGTGCATAGTCCTCCAAAGGTTACACTTGCCTTGAAAATTCTGGTATTGCTTTTGTCATTGATTGGAACTACACATTACAGTATACTGCTGAGATAGTTGAACTTGTCCTCTGCATATCGCTTATATTTTACTCAAGCCATACTGATTCTCTTCCATGAACCCTTTGTTGATTTGATGCACATGGTAATTCAGCAAAATTCTGTTTAGGATGTTAGTGGTTATTGACCGTAACGAGATGCCATGATGGTTGTTTCAGAATTGTCTGTTGCCTTTCTGCTTGTATAAGTGGACAATATATTACTGGTATATAGTTCCTTGAGTACATATCAATGGGAAGAGTTCAGTCAGTATAGATGTGCATAGCATCCATTCCACGATCTTTGCTTTATGATAGCATTTTAATTGCTTTTTCTGGTTTTATCGGGATTGGATTAGTGATATGTTGCTTTCCACTTGGGGCTGTTGATCAACAATCTCCTCACTAATAGATATTTGTTGATTCAGGATGTTATTGAAGCGTTCTATGTAGTATCTTTTCTTTGTCAGAGAGTACTGTGCCAGTGCTTTTGGTGCATCCAATATGTCTTTTTGTGATTTGGCAGGCACAAGAATGTGTTGGTTATTAGGAGGTTAGTGCACTTCCTTTAGTAGACGTTTGTTATTAATGCAGTTGCTGAAGTCATTTTTGCCATTGATGCCTTACCACATGTTTGGTGATCTGCAGCAGTTCTAGCATTAAAGTCACCAAGGATGACAAGCTTGTCTATCTTTGATCTGTCATACTCTGTTACATTTACAACTGTCCATGTCAAATAATAATGTTTAATATTGATCTCAATACTGATCATTGCATAGATGGAGATTTTAAATATCAAAATATTGAATTTCATGGCCATACTGAGTGAACAAATTTGTTTGAAAGTAGCTTGATCACAGAAGATGATAACATGGACAAGGTTAGAATCCATTTTAAAACTCTTCTGGGATAAATGCCTGCTACAGGTTGCATGTGCTAAAAACTCTGCAAAACCTAAACAATATAATTAAAGATGTCTGTGGATGCTTAAATTATTTATATTTAATTACTTTTAATGTTACCATGGAAAGACATGTAAGATAAATTGTATATAAAAGTTAGAAGATACTTGAAGGTACTAGGAAAACTAGTATAAAATTCAGAGATGCTGAATGATTCTAAAACATTTGCTTATAATTAAAAATGTTGATCTTACTTCTCTCTATTTTCCCACAATTTCACTTTATTTTACTTGACCCTAAAATTTGAATCCAGTGTGAGAACAGAAAGTATAGTTTAAACGTCAACTGGTGAATAAGGTGAATATATATATATATATATATATATATATATATATATATATATATATATATATATATATAGGGAACATTTATGATATCACATAAGTATATTGTACAGTTTTGTTTGCCTTGCAACGGCTTTCGAATTTCGCTATGTTGAAGTATAGCAAGACGAAATCAGACTACCATACATATTTTTAGATGCCTGTCTCAGTGCAATGAGGATGTGAACTTGTATTTCAATAAAACTTATTAACACATAAAAATAGATAACTGACTTTAATCTTTGTTTTTGTACTGACAGGTTCATCATTGATAAAGACAATGATAAGAAGGTGTTTGATGTTGACCTTGGCCTAAAGAATCAGTACATTGATAACATGTTTCTTCGAAACATTGAGATACCCATTCCTGTGTGTAATGCAGACTTTTCAATAAGAGGTATATTGTTATGTATGTGATTTCTTTATTTCACATGAAGGTAAAGTAAAACCTAAAAGTCAGACTTCCAATTGAATAGAGATAAAATGGTCATAGTTTTGAGGCTGTAGCTTTTTGGAGTGCAAGATTTATCTTTTACATATGAATATACATATATGGTTGTTCTTGTATAGTTGTTTTTGTGGTAGCTATGGGAGATTTAAAGATGTATTGTTGTGTATGTAATTTGTCAATTCGAAAGTTTCATTACACAGCATTACTGGTTAAATGGTGTTTAAGCAGGGTGGATGCGAATTTCCAACCTGTTTGATTTCATTTCGCTAAGAATCAAAAGCGAAGAGTAAAATGGAATCATACAAATTGGAATATTCCACTCGACACTTCTACAACTATTATAAAGCATATGTATTTCCATTTTTACAAATTCTTGGCAGAAGCATCAAAATTTTACCAATGTTTAACATTATTTATGAATAATTAATATAGTCCTCTTGATTGAATACAAAAATAGCCATGCACATGTGAAAGTAGTTAATAACAGCCCAGGTTTGCAAACAGGACACAGTTGCATGTTTATGTATTTCTCAATTAAAATAAATATTATCTCACATGAAGATATGAAGTAATGAGCTGATTTAAACTAGAAGTTGTTCTCTTTGCCTTACTTCTGAGAAACTATATTTTACATTAACAAGTAATGGTTGGACTCTCATGAGCTTGGAATGTTTGGATTTCAGGTGGCTCTCATGCCAAATTCAATCCATTGGGCTGACATTGTATTTAAAAGTATAATTCCTGAGATCTCTTATATAATTATGCTGAATATTTGAAAACGTTTTCAGAATCAGTGAGCTTTCAGTAAAGAGCTATCAAATATGGTAAACACTTTATCATAAAGCCATATTTGTTATGCAGAAAAACATTTTTAAATTCACAGAATCATCTGCATATAGGAAGTACTTGCAGAACAATCTGTATCCTGAATATATAATAGAAGATGGTGGAAACATTATATCCATACATTTATTTTACAGCCATTTACATGGATGTGCTTGTTGGTGATGTGCTATCCTTGTCATACTTCCCCAGGTTTGCTTTTAGGCTATGTGTCATTGTGGTTTCTCTATAATTGTTCCTTAATTTTATTCACATTTGGAAAGTATTTAAATTCTAAATTAGTTTTTTTAAAAGTTCATCTCATATTTAATCCAATAGCTACATCTTTTGTCTGTTTTTAAGTATATTTGTGTTTCTTTAACTTGGGAATCAGGTTAACGTTATCTTGCTTTTTAGGGATGAAGAATTGGACTAGTTTGGCAGCAGCCCTTGGTGGGGAGTTGAGCAATGAGGCATTCAATTTGCTTCTCAAACAGGCTGGACTTGATGTAAGAGATCCATAGAAAATAGAATAAATTATCCTTTGCTAATAGAAAAAAGAGCTAACACTGTTATTACATTCACCTTTCTATTTTAGAAGTGTTTTTGCAGATTAATATGTACTGATTTTATGTATCAAGAGGTACAATTTATCCATGTTACATGTTTGCTTGGTTATCTTGGCTTAGTTCAGAATAAGTATGAATATTCAGTTTTTATAGTATTTTTTATATGTCTTAATTTTTCATTTCAACTTAATGTTCAAATGTAATCACTTTGTTCCTTCCAGGTTATTCTTCAGGATAGTTCCTGTATTGCACAAACTGCATCACATGGTAAGTAACATCATTAGACTCTTTGCCTAGTGGTTAGAGCATCTGCTGTGAAAGCAGGAGCTCATGGGTTTGATCCCGGCCGAGTCATACCAAAGACTTACAAAAATGGTACTAACAGCTGCCTCACTTGGCACTCAGCATTAAGTGGTTAGTGTTAGGACTGGTCACCCTGGTGTCAGGATAATATGACTGGGTGGGACATGCTATATGTCTGCGGCATGATGTCCCAGTACTAGACATCACTATAAACTATCTCACTGCAGACATTGTAGCGATATGACTGAAAAATTGTTAAAGCTGTGTTAAAAATCGTCATCAAAACAATTTATTTTAGATTCTTTATTCGTTTTCTCTGCTGTCCTTAGAAAATGTCATTTTTTCATGACAGTTAATATAATTGGAAAGAATATCTGTCGGGAGAGTTTATTTTTTTATTTTGTTCATGGCTAACACCCCGTGGTATGTGTTGCTGGGTAATATTACTTTCAGATAATTGTTGGATAGTTTGTTTTACATTCTTTTGAATTTTCATTTCTATAATTTACAGGATCTTAATTTTTTTGATTAAACTAATAGATGTAACATAGCTACACCTGCACCAATTGATCTATTGAAAAAATTTACCATTTCTATGTTTTCAAACAAATTGCTGTTTTTAAAAACAGTCAAGTGGTATCCATATAATGCAATCTGTGTAATTTGAATGTGTTTAGTAGCTCACTTGTTTGATAAAAGAATTTGATTTGTAATAGCAGCTGATGAATTGCAATTTTTGAAAAAACAATAAAAATGAAAGGAGCATCAAAACAGAGTTTTAAGTAATATGACTGACTGAATACTGGAATTGTATACATGGCACTTTTAAACTGATTTTCTGTAGAACTGCTATTCTGATATACACTGTAGCTAACAGTTATCTTGTACTAGTTGTGAATATATTAAAGTCTGTCATAATAACCTTTTTTATGAGATCATTCATAAAACTATCTTTCAGTAGAGATTTTACATAAGATGTATCTTTGAGTGACTTTTTCCAAAGATACATTTGTAAAACTCTATCATTTCATATGACTTAAAAGCATGAAATAAGGGCAATAACTCCTGATCTCATGTACTTTATTAAGTAAATCTAGGGAAGATGGCATGGTTTGAATAAGAAAGGGCAATATTGAATTCACATACTGATGTATACATTGCATAGTAGAGTATTTCATAAATGTTGTACAGTTTATTTATCTTGAGTTACTCTGATCATTCTATTATTGTAAGATAATTACTTCAATACTTTTTAAGGATGGATTTTCCTAAAAACCCATTGTTTTTTTAAGTCCTGTGTGAGTATCAACTTAAAATTTTAAATGTTCAGTAGTTTTAATAGGTCATTTCTAAATTAAATGTTGACAGTGAATATTATCCAGGTTCTTTGATGTTCTTCAATTTGTCACTTTGTCCTGCTCTTGTATTGAAATTAAAGATGTATTTAGATCAATTTCTGAGGACTTTAAAGTCTCCAGGTTTGGAAAAAATGACATGATACTGTGAAAAATCAATTGGCAAATAGATTGGTGCTTAGATCAGGAATGGTAGTGGTGGAATTATTAGTGTTAATGATTGGTGCATTTTCAGTTACTGTATGGTCTCATCAACTTCCCTGTTTGGAAAGGTGTATATTGTGTAGATCATAGTGGTGTTTAATTGAAGATCACTGACACGTGTCTGCATTGTAATTGGTTAATAGCTTTATTTTATTGCCAGTAGATAGATACATGTAGGCTTAAGCTTTGATTTCTTCCTTCTGTTGGTGATGTTTGCTATCTGTTTTTCCTGTAAGTTAATAAGAAATGAGAGTCAGTAGTTTCTTGTATGTTAGTATTTTGTACATTGTACTGAGGTGTGTAAATAGATCGAGTCATTTCTGAGAATGAGTTGTCTGCATAATTTACAGTAGAAGAACTTTGCCATGTGTTTCACAGAGTATTGTCTCAAGATGTGTGCTATATAAAATTCCTCTCTACCGCCTTTACATTTAAACACCATTGTTCTTAAGTGAAGGTATGTGATGTAATTTATTTTCTGTAGTGATCATATGGATTTTGTTTCCATTTGACAGAGTGTTTGGGAGTTCTGAACATCACAGATATTTTGCCTTCAGCCCTGAGTAAAATTGCTCGCTGTAAACTGACAGACAACTGCATTGGTCTGCAGTGCTGCTGGGGACTTAACTTCACTATTCCATTATCATCCAAGAAAGTGCATTTCGATATTCCCTTTGGATTCAAGCTGGACCCTTGCAAATTCATGTTTGAGGCCTGGATAGGCAGTTATCATCATACAGAGAAACTATTGCAGTATGACTGGGGTATGTTTATGCACTGTTATATATATTCTATATGATAAAATCTTCTAATTTGTTAACTATTAAAACTGAGTGGAGCATGATATTTTAATTTGATCTAGTTTCTTTCTATCATCAACTTTGCTATGCCTTTCATGGAAAGTCATAAATGCATATCTGCCAAGTGTCATGTTTTTCCTGTATTTTGAACTTAAATATAGATGTACATTTTTCTTGCTAAAAATATTTTCTAGATTAAGGTTACCATGCCATGCTATCTGCCATATTGAATTCGTAAACAGTTCCTACTATGACTATGTTTTATCATCATGAAATACAACTTCTAATTTTCTGTTGAAAAGGAAAGCAGAAGATTCCCAAAAAAATTCTAAGAATGACACGAAAACAGAACTGGAAGGACAATTATATCATCTTGTTTAGATTTGTAAAACCATCTAGTATAGGAGAAAAATTTTCATTTTGCAAATTGTGTAATGTGATTTGGCTATTGGACATGCGCCCATGACATACAAAACCATCAAAAAGCTATTACACATCTATATATATATATATATATATATATATATATATATATATATATATATATATATAGACTACTATGGTGACCTAGTGGTTAGAGCATCCATCTTGGATGCGAGAGGTCATAGGTTCAAACCCCAGTTAATATGTACCAAAGACTTATAAAAAATGGTACTAACAGCTAAACTTGCTAGGTGCTCAGCATTAAAAGGTAAACATTATGATTGGTTGGGCATGAGTCAGGATAATTTGACTGGGGGGACATTTGTAGTGATATGACTGAAAAATTGTTAAAGCTATGTTAAAATCCAGATAACATACACACATAACATATATAAATACCAGAGAAAACCTTGATTAATTCAACTGAAATTTGATTTAATTTTTTTAGAAATGAACCTACCTTTTCCTTTTACCGGTATTGCTGGCAATTAGACAGTAAAATCATAATGGATTAATTGTTTGCTAAAATGAAAACAGTCCAGTAAGAAAATCAAACAGAATTTAGATCATCAATAAAAAAAATAGTTAATTTGAATTGATAAGTATTGAGAGAAAAAACACCAAATTGTGGAAAGGCTTATGGAGACAGCCTGTGTCTGAGTGTGTATTGCACTCTTGCACCTTCTAAATGGACACCTGAATCAAATCAGGTGTCCATTCGGAAGGTGCAAGAGTGCAACACATACATCGTTACAATTAAATAATTCAGTAAGGTGCTGTTCTACCTTACTGATGGTTGTATATATTGTAAATAGTTGCATTTGGATAGAATTTAAATATCAATATTTGTTCTTAAAAATCAGTATTTTTGTCATAAGTGTAAGTATTTTTATACTCAGGGGTTAGCAATGTAAATAATTATATCATCGTGCTCTCTGCCCTATAAATTTATAAACAGATGTTGTAAAGTATCTACCCTGATATATAAGAATTGATCTTCATATTTTACAGAATTCATAAAGTTGTTCATCTTGAACATTGATCATACAGTGAAGTGAAGTCTGATCATGCATAGCATTTAATCAATTTTCAAGATTCATGGATTTGTGAAGCATGTAAAATATGAAGTCAAATGCTTATAATTGCACACATGTATAATACAGTCCTACCCGTTTATATCGACATCGCTTATCTTGACAAGCCGCCTGTGTCGACAAAAAAGCAAAGTCCCAGTCCCAAGGTCTACTATTACTATCAAATTGTCATGCCTATGTCGACATCGAGATAAAAGAAAAACATATATGTCGACAGAAGCCCTTGGTCCCAGCTTGAACAAATCTTTTGTTTTCAAAACGTTTATGTCGACAAGCTGCCAATTAAGACCAATACTTTGTTCAACAATTAGTTGATCTTGCCGCCAGGCTTTAATGTTGCGGTCAGATAAAAAAAAAAAAAAAACCATAGCATCACGTTTTCTCACCACTCTGCAGCTAGTTAAGTCTTTGATCTTGCCGCCTAGCTTGTGGGTCATGTTCTTTAAATGTACTCTTACAATGACAGCATGTACATCTGTAGGTCTTTCAGCCACTGAATTCTCTGATTGTAAATATATCAGCACAGCAAAAAGGATCAATTGATGCACACAATTTCCCAATCAACGGGTGGTTGAAGCAGGACTAGCAAGCCCTTAAATTTGCCGTCCAGGAAATTGATGTGTACAGAGGACTCCTGTATACGTGATTTTCTGAATCCCATATAATATAAAAATTGCGTGAAAATACGGATTACGCATTTCCGAGACCTTTGAAAGTGATCGGTGATTTTCACTGTGAAAGTTTCATTTTTAACTTTATTTACATTTATGATGGCTACGACAGAAGGGTAAAACGCAAATTAAATTTACAGTCTTTGGAAACTAAATATCTGGCTGTTAATGAAGTTAAGGGATGAACATCTCGCAAAGAGGTCAGTGAAATTTTTTCCCTTAAAAATAACACACGTCCAGGAAGGATGAAAGCTGTTGAGTCTATAAAGAAAGACTAAGTATGAAGGTAACTGAACTCCCCAAAGGAAGAAGCAAGACTGCTACATTTGAAGACATGGAGGAAGCATCAAATGATGCAGTCGCTTTAATGTTCGTCATAATATCGGATACAAAAGTATTTGTGGAGAAAACATGTACTGTTGACAGTTTTTCATTTCCCTGTGAATAGCCCTATCCCCTTGGTAGCCTGAATATCATGGGAACAGACTGACCGAAATCTAGGCTGATTTAATTACATGTACTTGAAGCATGCAACTAACAACTAGACAAACACATGCTAATGCTGACATTGAATCTGTCATGTTTTTCATATCAGGATTTGACCGATGCAATATTTTATTGTGGACTTTATTACACAAAGGTAACCAAAATGTTATTTGTCAATATACAAGTGTATTTCACTCTAGTTTTGTCCTCACATACTAAAAATTTACATTGTTTTTTTTCAAAGTGTAAATACTACTCACTGATGACCGGCTACCCCTTACGGAAGTATTTAACTTGCATTTTTTTTGCAGACAACCCGTTACCCCCCATCACTTATCTCGACATCCGCTTATCTCGACAATATTTCCTCGGTCCCGAGGATGTCAAGATAAACGGGTAGGACTGTAACAGTAAAGAAGCTCAAGAAATAAATAACATAAATTTACTGTAAAAACTTTTTAAAATTATTGTTTAAAAACACAAGGGAATATGAATAAAACTTTTTCTTTTCCTGCTTAATGAACTAATAACCTCTAGTTTTCTGCATCATATAATGTATTTGTAACAAATCCAAATGTTTTTTGCAAAGGTTTGGTAACATTTTTATAACTATATGTGATTTTTAGGCATTCCATCACATACATTTTGTAGAAGCATGGCATTGTGCTCAAGATGACAGATGAAATGTGATTCTTCCACATAAAGAATTCTGCTCAACATATGTAATTATTAGACTATGAGACTGTTCAGGTATCTGCATGGATCAAAGACAGATACTTAGAGAAAGGTTAAGGGAAATACAAGTTGTTAACAATGTTTTCTGTTTTGTGTTTCAATACAAGGAGATATTTTATTTAAAATTTACATTACATACAAATATGTCATAGAACACATTAAGATTCAGCAAAGAAGTCCTGAAGCAAAAATAACAAATTGTGAATAATTAAGATTTAACAATTAACAATGATTTATAAACCATACAAATTATTTTTTGTTAGAATTGATTCCTTTATGTCGTCTCAGAAATTTTTACAAATGCATTTTCAAATACTTTCTTAAAGGTATGTAAACAAACATGCATTGCATATCAAGATAAATTTTGAATGATGAGAAAATAAACAGTAAACAGTGAAATAGTTGATTGTGATGCTGTTGCAAAAGGGATGCATTTCAAATGTATTCTAATAATTACATGGTCAGTTGGTAGAGACCCTCCATTAGATGGCCAGTTCCATATCATTAAGAGGGTGAACTCAGAGAGAGGGGGGATGTTGGGAGGTGTTTTGAAAATATGTTCAAGTTCTTGAATAGTATTAAAAAAGATTATATCTAGGTAAAAAGATTGCATCTAGGTAAAACTGCATTCCAAGGTCCAGTGGATTATAAAGACAGAAGCTTGATGTATTTTTATTTAATGTCTGGTTGTCATTATGTGTTTGTGTGTCTGATAATATACCAAGACTATCAACTATTATTAATATTAAAAGCTTCAAAGAAAACATGTTTTTTTATTTGAATTTGAACTTCCAGTCTCATTTTTTTAAAAATGTCTTTGAGGTTAGTAGGTATATAAATAGCTTTCCATATTTAGTTTTACACTTAACACAAACTCTAGCAATAGGCAGCTGACAAAAATGCCTAGAAATTCTTAATTGTTTGTTGGATTTAATCTTTATGGAAAGATAAACTATTGAAACAAAAGCTTCCAGATGAAAACTCTATTATATTGTTTAGTATAATCCAAGCACCAGCTATATTGCAGACAAGAAATATCTCAGTAACTTAGTTACTCTCTCTCACACATACACATATGGTGTATGTGAAAAGTATACTAATATCAATATTTAAATTTCTACCCTTTCTCAAGCACCCATGGTCAATGGTTTTGTGATAATTTCATCATGTTTCAGCAATTTTGAATATGAGCTTTAAGACTGACATACACCGATGTCTGAAAATATATAAAGGTATATACTCTTTTGTAACATGGTTTAAGTAAAAGTTTGTTTCATGTCAATCTTTTAGCCTTTTCACAAATAATTGAATGTTGTTATACACATGTACTTTTGATTTAATTTCAGTTCATTTGTTTGAAATTTTAGGCAAGTGTTTAATGGAAGAATGTTTTTGTGACCTTTCCAGGTAAACTAGGAGTTCTAAAGATTGGCAAGGGAGATCCAGCACCAATTGAGATAAGGCAAGTTAAAGGTTTGACTTTATTGGTATACAGTTTAGTTACTTGATGGATATGAAATTTCCTTTGCAGTGATAACTTTTTAAAATGATACATTTATTTCAAACAAACATGTCATGATGGGAAGGCATTTAAACAATCAGCTTGTAAAGTAAAGTAACTTAAATTTTCATCAGTCAGAATAGTTAATATTGAGCGTATGATTGGTTTTCTATGGAAGAATCACTGGTTAACTGGCAGCAACCTTAAGATATGTTGTTAAAGATTAAAGTTAAAACTTTTGAGAAAGAAAAAGTTTTAGACCTGAAAGTTCACTGCAGATTCTTTTTAAAAATATTCTATTAAATACACTAGTGTTTTTTGTTTCCTTCACAAAATTACTGACTGGTAATCACTGATGTGATGACAAATGTTGTAATTACTTAGTTTCACACTTAACTTTCAACAGTTTTCTGGTCCACAATTTCCTTGAATCACTCTTTATTTGCATCAAAAGATGTTCAAATCGCAATCTTCCTGTTGCTGGGTTTTTATGACTGCTAACTGCTTTGCAATAATAATAATAATAATAATAATAACTTTGTATAGCTCCTAATCTTTAGAAGCTCTAAGCGCTTTACGACATCTGTAATTGGAAAACAAACAAAATGCTGAAAATATTTAAGGTAGTAAACATTTTTGTTTTACTCATTAAAGTTATCCCCCTAAGAAGTATTTCCTGAGCTGGATTGTATTCATGTGACTAATATTTCTTAATTGCTGATATTTTTAGCATTGGGAGGAAGCATATGTTTTGGTATTTTGATATGAATTGTTAAAAAGATGCATCAAATGTACTTAAACATTATTTTTAAATTATTTTGAACAATGCAATTGTAATACAGCAAAGAAAAAACTGAATATATTCACTCAGGTGTTTCTGCTGCAATAATTGTTGTGTCATTATCTACATCTAACCTCTGCCAAAGGTTGGATGATTTTTATTTAAGTACTCAAAAGCCTTCCTGGACCAACATGGATTCCTTTTCTTATATCATCAAAAAAAACACTGCAAATTTGGTATTAAACTTTACAGATAACAAAAGTGAATAAATTAACAGTCTGATGTGTACACATGTAATCTAATTATTTAGCCCACATCATTGCACTGGTATACCATTTCTGGTCCATGGTTTCTGTAATATGGGTATAGCACACCTAAACATTTTATTTAAAAAAAAAATAATTTTAAATAAAACCATTATGTCTTTAAAAGAATTTAATTTTATCTGTACATCAGTAGGTGTGTTTGATGGCCATTATAATGATAATTTGTCCTATCACTATTAGAAAAATACTTATTCATCTTGGTGTCCATTTTTGTATCGTTTCACTTTTGATTATTCTCAGTGTTGTTTTTATTTTTACCTCGTTATCAAAGCATGATAAAATGGGCATTGTATAGTTTCACCTAACTTTATTAATAATGATAATAATAATAATAATAATAATAAAGACTTTATTTAGAGAAGGTAACTCAATTAGTTAGAACTAATCTACCTTGAGGCCTTCTATCTGTTATGTACAATATGTACAATACATATAACATGATGTGAAGAGTCTGGCTCAATTCTAAATAATTAAGGAATTTTAAATTTCAAAGTATCAAGCCTGGAACACATGCACAGGCATCTGTAGAAACACAAACATATAAGAAACATAAAATATCATTCTGTGTTGAAAATGATGAAGAAAAAAAAAAACAAGCAGGCAGTAATTTTTTTTTTTTTTTTTTTTTTTGGTACTAGCACTGTTCAATTTTCTAAAGATTTCATCCATTTAAGACATTGATTATGAAATGAAGAAATGCTAGGAGCCTGCCTTATGTTGCTGGGAATGTTGTTCCATACTACTGGACCAGTATATTGAAAACTTTTTTTTAAACAATTCCTTCTTTGGCCTTGGTGTAATGTAATTTTTTCTTCTTATGGACCTTAAATTTGGAGTACCATCAGCATCTCTTTGGTGAAAGATATTGCTTAGATAGACAGGAATGGATTTTCTGGATACTTTATATATCAATTTGGCTTTTCTAAGAAATATTCTTTCATGTATTGTTAAAATCTTTATATTATTCATTGCATCCTGAAAATTGTCTATACATTGATCTAGAATTAAATGGCAAGCCCTCTTTTGGAGCCTTATAAGTGTTGTTATGTTTGAATTAGAGGTATTACCCCAAATTACGTTACAGTAGTCCAGATATGGCTGAAGATAACTTTTATAAAGATGACCCTATACTGAAGAGGAATGTATGTTTTGATTTTCCTGAGTAGCCAAAGATAAGAATTAACCTTTTTTGAAATGTGTTTAATGTGAATAGACCAAGTAAGATTGTTATCTACGAATACACCAAGAATTCTATCTTGAGAGGTCATATTAAGGCTCACATTATCAAAAAAAACATTAAGTTTGTCGCTATCTAATCTTGCTCGTTTTTGTTGTGTTGTAACTAGTAGGGCTTTCGTTTTTTCTGTATTTATGATCATACTGTTTTCCTTGCACCATACTTGAAGTCTGTTGAGAGCATCTTGTAAGTTATTTTCAAGTACCGTTTTGGTTTTACCAATCTCAGACAGTGTAGTATCATCTGCATAGAGGTCAGTGGAAGAAATTGAAGTTCCAATCTTAAGAGGTAAATCGTTGATAAATAGAATGAATAACAGAGGTCCAAGGATAGAGCCTTGTGGTACTCCACAATTAATACTTTTACTTTGAGAAAGTTGACCATTTAAAGATACTTTTTGCACTCTGTCAGTTAAGTAAGAAGTAAACCAGTTTAGAGAGTTTTCACTACATTGATAAATCTTTAGTTTTTCAAGTAAAATTTCATGGTCTACAAGATCAAAAGCTTTACGAAAATCAACCATAATAGTGCCTACCATTTCTCCTTGATCTAACACTTTCAGCCATTTATCACTCAAAGATACAAGTGCGGTTTCACAGGAGTGATTTTGGCGAAAGCCAGACTGATTATCATGAATAAGATCATAAGGTGTTTAAATAGTTGAGAAAAGAATCATGTACATGTTTTTCTAGTAATTTGGAGAGACAAGGAAGGATAGAGATGGGTCTGTAGTTATTTACATCATCTTTTGTTCCTGCTTTATGCAATGGTATAACCTTGGCAGTTTTCCATCTTTGAGGAAATTTATTAGACCTAATACTTTCATTACAAATGAAAACTATACTCTCTACAATTGCAGGTGCAGCCACTTTTAGTAGCCTTGGTCCAATCATATCAAGTCCTGTAGCTTTACATACATCCATTGTTTTAATATACTTCAACACAAATTCTGGACTCATGTCAGGAATTTCAAATTTTATATTGTTTTGTAGTTTTTTAGCACAAAAATGTTTGAGTTCCAGATGATCAGATGAAGTTCTGGGTTCTTTAAGTTTTTCAGCAATTTGAGCAAAAAAGTTGTTAAAAATATCTGAGATGTCCTTTGGATTATCAGTATAAATACCCTCATGATTGAGGGAAAAAATTTCAGTTTTACGCTTACATTTGCCTGCATCAAAACCTGCAAACACTTTCCAGATAGCTTTCGGGTTATTTTGGTTTTCATCCAGCACTTTTTTGTAGTGCACTTGTTTGGCTTGATGTATCATTTTATGAACTTTATTCCTCCAAACTCTATATTCAGTTTGATTTCCTACTGATTTTAGTTGGTCTCTTTGCTTTATTGCTTCTAAAATTTCTGGGGAGATCCAGCCTGGCTGATGGTCTTTCTTTATCCTGTGTGTTTTTAAAGGGGCATGCTTGTTCACTATACTGATGAACAGATCTGTCCAAGTATCTAAAACATCATCAATATCCTCAAAGATTTGGACTGTATTCCATGGAACCTGTTTTAGATCTTCTAGGAATTTAACAGTATCAAAGTTTTTGAATGACCTATAAGTAATGGATTTATGGATATTATTTTTTGTTGATTTGCCATTGACTTTACGTGTTAGAAAAATTGGAAAGTGATCACTTATACCAATCTTTGGAACCATTACTTCCAAAACATTTTCTTTTGTATTGGTATAAATATGATCTATAAGTGTTTGACATCATGATTACAATCGGTACAGAGAGTAAAGATCTTTCTATTTATCGAAATTTTATGTATGTAATATTAAGTGGATTTTCCATAATGTAGAAATAATCTATAGGTTTGAGATGCTCTGTTGTTGCCTTATCTTTTTGCCCTATTTCGTGAGTATGTTTTTGCTATACTTTGTATAATATGCTATATTTGTTAATATTATAAAATCAATTATCTTACAGTTACATGGTGGACCAATATCCAGATGGCTTTATTGTTGATGTTGTCATTACCCTTTGTATTCCTGTGGATGGAAAAGCTTTTTGTTATCCCCAAGAAGGACTCCATGTACTGAATAAGGCTAGACTTCCTGCATGTAATCGAAAGCAAATCACCAGCATTATGAGTAAGATCTTTACATAAATTTGAGCTAAAAAAATTCCGTTTCAGTTATTACAATTCCAGTTATTGCCACTGATGTGTATATCTATGCTTCATATCCAATGGAAATGAAAATAATATTTCAGTTTTATCCCGGACATTTAAGAGAGGACATATCTCATTTGCTAGATATAATATTTTGTAGAGCTGAAATGTTATACAAAAGGTTTTTTATCTCACCTTTTTATTCTTGTCCCTTTTCATTCTATATGAATCTATTCCATTTACAATTTCAATATTTTAATTAGTTTGCTTAATTTCTGTGCTCATATCTAAGACTGGACACAGTTAACAAAATTCTGTAGGATATAATACAATGTCAGATCAGATGTTTTTAATATTGCAGCAGTTTGTATTGTAATATTCATTATTGTGACGAGTTGGGAGTCACCTAAATTTTCATGTCTTTCTGATGCTTTATAAATTAAGAGAATTTTTTTTCAAATCAAACATTTAATTCTTCCTTGCTGTATTTTTAGTAGTGCAATATTTTGAATAATTTAACAATCATATTGTGAAAATACATCTAAGATGTCTTTACATCTATAAATATACAATCACAAAAATATATGTAGCCAAATTTAAAACCCAAAAATGTTTAAATATGTATCATTTGTTTATTTAAAATTGGTAAAGCAGGATTATATTAGATATAGTAAATTTATTGCACTTGTGTACTTATTTTAGTAGCTAACTTGTGCTAGTAATTTCTCTCTTTAGGTTGTAAATGTGCAAAATGTCAAGGTATCCTACACTTTGCTTGATTTTTGGTGCATGTATTGAATATTTTTGGGACAAAGTATGATCATTAGTTGATGTTGAAACTTATTTGGAACTAAAGGTGATAACTTTATGTTTTGACATTTTTCATCTCTGATCATTGTTGTTCCATTAGGCAAGTTTTATGCTGGCAATTTTTAATTTAGTACACTTATTATAATAGTAATTTTGGGTCAGTACCAGATATCAATATGTCTTTTATGTGCTGAAATTTTGATGGTATCCTTCACTTCATAATTGATTTTTTAAATAAAAATAAGTCTTAATTTTTTAACTAAATAACTTGTTACCATTAGTAGATATTAATATTTATGTCAATTTGGACAAAATACAATATACATTTTCTTTATAGTTTCTGAAACTATGAGGTCCTGGAACATCTGTTGTAAAGTCATGTTCTTTAGGCAGCTGCTACAAATATTATTCTTCTCCTTTTCTTTTCTATTCAAAAAGAGATGCACCAGTCTATTGTGGCCTAATGCAGTTTTTAGAGGGATTAAAATGCTTGTCAACAACCTAACTGATATAATTTCAGACTTGTTTGAATCATTGATATGTTTGTGCTGTTCTTTTACATATAATATGTATATAAATCTTACAAATCCTGTATGTTTTGTATGCAAGACTAAACTTTTGTGATGCATCACGCAATTTGAACAGACTTCTCCTTGACGGAATGGCTTGCTGACCAGAACATTAGTCTGGATGGACAGCTTGGAGAAGCTGGTCTAAAGCTTTTGCTGATGCAGTTGGGTCTGGACAAATACTTGCGTAAACCATCCTGTGACAGAAAGCGCACTCCTTATACACCTTCAGTCAGTGGATGGAACAATTGTAAGTTGTCTCTTAAAAGTCAAAATAATGTTGAGTATCAACAAATAATTATTAATTTACCAGTACTTAAAATTCTATCTGAGACAGATTCAATGCAACTATCTTGGATATATAGTTAATACAAGTTATTTTTTAATGTAGTGAAACCTGCTTACAATAGACATTCGGCACAGGCAGGTGTTTTGCATATTCTTTCGCAAGTTTCTTTGTATCATTTGTGTAATCAGTCATGCATATAATTAAGAGAGCGTTACATAAGGTATGTATTTGTGTAATTTATTATGATTTATATGACATTGAAAAATCCTTGAATTTGTTTTAAAAACTTTGAATTTGGACAAAATATCTTTGAATTAATTAGAGATATACCAAAAATTAAAACTGAAAAAAATATTACTTATAAAAAAGAATCTTATAAAAATATTATAAAAACATAATAAATACATAAAATGGAATAAAACTTGATGACTTAAATGACACAACACTGTTAGTCAGCAGTATACGGGCAATTTTCAATTTCTTTAAGACAAAATACTTCTTGACAACTTGAAAATAAACTGTCCAGGGATGTATGAACCACTGGTTTATCGATATAAAGTGGCTTTTCATAGTATGCAAAAAGTTAAAGTTTTTACCTTTTGGCCATTGTTGAATGCATTTTACATGTTCACAATTTAATTATGATATCAGATATGCATTTGAGAGAAATTCTGGATGGTTTCGTGCATGTTTGCATTGATAGTACTGATTACTTTGAGAATAGTCTTTAATAATCTTTAATGGAAATCAAACTTTTGTCCAATGCTGAAGGTATTGATGTGCTTGTGGTTGCCTGTATTGTATTGTTGTACCAACAGTCTTTTCTTGTAACACAGTAATGTAATTTGAAGATGGAATTTACTGTAAATCCCAGTGAATGTCTCTGTCCAAGAATATTAGTATTATTCTTCATTACAGTAATTGTTTCTTCTAACTTAGACTCATCAAGTCACACTACTAGGCATAAACATAGAAAACGATATTTTCCTCCCATGATAACTTCAATGTTTAGGTTAGATTTGTCTTTCAATGGAATTGTCCACTCTCTTGAAGTAGCCACAGTCCTCCAATAACTGAAATCACCTTTCTCAGCTACTGCCAGATACGATGACTTCACTCATTTTCACCAGATAAGTCAAGCAAAGGTTCCGTGTTTTCTATAAGTATGCTTCATACTATTTTGTTTTATAAATATCCTTCTTTTTGCTTACTTTATCCCTACATTTTCATAAAGGGTGGCTAGAAATTCTCAATCTTACATCCTTTATGGTCATAAGATGAATTCAACACATAACATTTAATAAGAAGAAACAATTATATTTTTCAGTAAGTATACTTTTTGAGTCACTTTTTAAAACTAAAACAAAAGTACGATAAACTGCTGCAGCTTTTTTGGGAATCTGAATTACTCAGTATAAACTTTGCTGAGAGCAAGTTTATTATGCAGACTTGATGTTAATCATAGTTTTCTCCATTATTTTATAGTATGTCCACTGAGTTTTGTGAATCTGCCATCTCTGCCGCATAACTACCTGACGTGCCACATTCTGGATTACTGCACTGGCATTGACTGCTGTGTGGATGTCAAACAGTTGGGGCTGTCTTTCAACATCAAGCTAGATGTCAACACTTGTAACTACTATGTTGCTGGCTACATTGAAACATATGGATTTAATTTCAGTTTGTTTGACTATGAATGGGGTATGTTATATTTGTGTATTCCACTTTTGAATGTTGGTTTCATTTAACTTTATTTTAAAAATATTTTCAGTTTCATCACTGACTTGAAAAAAAGATGTAGTACAAGATACAAATATTATTGAGCTTAACATACAACTTTTATGACTTAAATCATAGGTTTCAAACTGGTTTGATTATGCTGTATCCATACCATCCTGCCTAGAACCATTAGACTTGGGAAGTACATAAATCTTGATAAGTTCTACATCCTTATTGTAAGAAGAAGTCTCTGTGAGGTATGTGTTCAGCTGTCTTGTAATGATGTGTTTAAAGTTCATTTGATGGGTGCTGTTTATATTCAGTGATGAAACTTGATATTAGGATCTGGTACTTTCATACTCTTAAAACAGGTAGGTCACTATCCCTGTAACCTACATTTTATGGTTTACCAACATTGGTTTACTAATTGTGGTTATGATGACATGATAACTCATGACAGACAAGCATTATGGGAAGGCCCTTTCTAACCATTGCAGCTAGAGCTGTACTGATTAATCGCCCATTCTCATAATCGGGCCAATTATTAGAACAAGCGGTATAATCGGTATCGGCAGAAATAATCGGTGCCGATCCAAATATATTTCCAAAATATAAAAATATATTTTCAGTTATAACATTCATGTTGACATGGCTTGAATTTTAAAACAGAATAAAATAGTGGAAACTAAAGAATAAACATTTGATTTGGGGATTAATTGAAAGACAATATATTCTTAAAAGTAGCTACTGTTTTAACACACTTGCTGTAAACTACCGCTGATTTTTGCTGAGAACTCCCAATTATTACATTATTTCCTAGATTTTCATTTTCTTCTAAACAAGAAAAGTCCTTCATGTTCTGTTGCATCACCGTGTGAATTATTGTTGTGACGAAATAATTACTTTTCTTTAAAGAATTCACATCTTCACTAAATGAAATGTTAAGTTTAAACATTATTCACGTAATTTAATGATTTTTTTTTACCTATGCAACAATAAAAAAATAAAAAATAAACCAGAACAAATACATAAGCCATAACAATAAAATCGTCCACAATTAATTTCAATCCCAAGAATGATCACTACGAATGCTTAACTCCAATGCTACAGTGCCATTCCCATGAAAGAAACTTACACGAGTTAACATCTGGCAGTTTTAGACCGTATATACCAATGTTAATTACCATCGTTAAATTTTGTTTGTTGTAGCTGTTGTTGTAGAGTTTAATGCCATTTTTCAGCACATGATTGGCTATACATGGCGGCCAGTATTATTGGTGGAGGAAGAACCTGGGAACGTAAAAATGAATCTTGTCCCTGGGCTCCAAACACTCTAGCTACACCTCTGCATCAATGTACTTGTATAGTTTAGCGTTCAAAATTCCTCTTGTCACAAGCCAGTTTCAGGCATTTTAATGATTAACTGGCCTGTACTGCTGTCGCAAAACTATAGAGAAATTCACCGACTATCATCAAATGAGACGCCGAAACATCAAGCTTTCCATTGTGTGGAAAGTTATGATGTTTGTTCAACCAAAAAACAAAACTAAAATTGATTGATCTTGATCTTAGTCGATCTTTATGAGAATTTTAGCTCTTATTATTACCCGTCTTCATGAGCATGTAAATTATGATGGTTATGTGCCTTGTACAATCAAACGTGTACCTTTTTAAACATATTGCCTCAATTATTTGTAGGATCGCTTTTATCATTGAAATTGAGTAACTCCTGAGAGGTGATTCATTGTAAATGAAACAGCTATTAAGGACTATTTGAAATGGTATCTTGAAGAATGCAATTTGGTTGAAACAACAAATAAAGCAAAATCTGCATTCAATATGTTTGGGAGTAAATATGGATTTAAGTGACGCTATGCACGCTTTGCACTTAGTAAGTACTGTACAATATAGTACATGGTCTCCCTGGCCCACGAATTATGAAGTCTGTATTTACCTTTATTTAATTTCGTGTTGGAGAAATCAGAAAATATGCACATGCAAATAAATAACAAAATCAATCATAGTATTTTATAACAGTTTAATAATTGTTGGGTCACCGAAAGTTACTTTTTTAACATGCCTATGTCTTAAGACATGGAAAAAAAATTATTGTTTCATGTTCCAAGATTTATAGCTGTTACAGTAGTCAACAAAAAGACCTAAAAACGGTAAAGTTTAAACATTGGCCCGTGGATAAGCTGACCTCCCCCCCCTCTTATTCCAGGCCTTTATTTTTTCCTAAATTATTAAGCTTAGACGCGAGTATATATCCTGTGATAATGAAATAATTGGTCTTATAATCGGTATCGGCAATTTTAATAATCGGCCATACGCTGTATTGGCATAATCGGCAAAATGTGACATCAGTACAGCTCTAATTGCAGCTGAGAGTTGGAAAAAAATGTTTACTGAGTGATACATGTATATATATGCGCTCCATATTGATTATAGTACAAAATATATGTAGTGATATTTTTACTGGTTAACTCTATTGTACATATGAATGAGAACAAATTATATGCTGCATGATCTTCATGCTAAGCTGTAGTGGATATCTATTAATTATTTTTGCGTGAACTATATTGTTTCTGCTGGCTGTCACTCCAAGATCACTCAAAGTCTCTGATTTTCATTGAGGCTTTATGGGTTGGACAATGGTAAAAGTGTAACAAGATAACCGGGTGGAATATCAGATTAACAACAGAACACATTTGATGGTGATACAAATACAATGTTTAATGATGAATGATTTTAATGAGAATTTTTTTTATAGTGTGTGTGTATATGATCCAAATATTGGACCATTAACATAAAATGCACAGACTTAAATAATGAGACTACAAAGAAATGACTTTACATGGTGCAAGGACAAAGGGGTGAATGATTTTACAGTGATTTTAAAATGAAAAGAATGGTGTGTTTTAGTCAGATAGTAAAAAATGTAGTATTTTACTCATATAGTTAAATGTATGCACTCAAATAATGAAATTATGTAAACAGAGTGACAGATATACAAATTATCTTAAAGTTTACAGCCCCAAAAACACACTGGGTTTTATGAACCCCCCAAAATTAGCCCACATCTACAAGATTACATGTGTGGAGTTATATACTCTGTCACCAGACACATTCTGCTACCAGTTGGTCAATCATGTAATCAGTGCCCACCAGTCTCAGTCAGCACTGTCCGATCACCTACTGTTCAACCAGCAACACTTTATTCAGCTATATGGCTGCTATGGTTGAATTCTATGGTCAGCTTTGCAGCTGGTACCACGTCAACTCCAATCACATCGATAACTCTGATCACTCTGGTCAGTTCTACAGCTGATCAGTCAGGTTAGATATCACTTTGGAATTAGTTGAAAATACATCCGACACCATGACTTGGGCATATATGATAAAAAGTAATCACATTCCATATGCTAAGCTATAAAGATTATATTATCGGCACAACAATTACAAAATAATACACAAGTTCAGAAGTGAACCTAACCATGCTAAAACAGAATCCTACAGTACTAAACTTTTTTTAAATCTGCAATTTTGTATTGTTAATTTGAATCTCTTGCTAAGTTACAAACAAGAATAGAAATTATATTATTCCTAAACCAAAGTTACTTAGAAAATATACAAAAATAAACTTGGTAGTGTAACAATATTTATAACTTATTCACAAGAAATTAATAAACTCAGCATACCTCTACATCTGAAGATGTGCAAGTCCTTAAAGTAGACTCGCTCACTGACAATACGTTCTGTGATGTAAATTTTTTTTTAACCTACAGTGAGGTATTTATACACAGATATCGACTCTTTGCTGGAGGAAATATATTGTTCTTCCCATTGAAAGCTTTTTGCATGTGCAGCATATGATGAACCGTACTCACTATTTCAAAATCTTTGTGGGGCCCCGAGTGTTTGAGCGGTCTAAAGCGCTCTCCATTATGGATCACTGCCATCTCACCTGTCTACATAGGTTTGAGTCTCGAATTCGTCCAATGTTGGTATGTGTGATAGCATGCCAGTAGCTTCTCAAGGGTCAGTGCTTCTATCTGGGGTTTTACCTCCACCATTAATACTGGTCGCCACTTATAGTCTATCTTGTGCTGAAAAATGGCATTAAACGCTACTACAAAAACAACAAAATCTTTATACAATAAACATCAATCACCCTTTGGTATTGTTGTACACAACAACAACAAAAATCCAAGTACATGTATTTAATAAATAAAAGGATTAATACAATTCAATGACAAATAGCTTCTCAAGCAGATTTTGAGAACAATGATTGTAATAATGAACATAAAAACAAATTAATATATAATTTTATGAATTATGCTACCTCTACTTTAATATGACAGAAAAAAATGAGTTTTTCTATTGTTTTTATAATTTATACTCATCAAAATTGATTATCTTCAGTTTGTTTGTACATTTCCTTGTTTAGGCATATAGACTGGTTTTCTCTTGGTTTTTGTGTTATGTGTTTCTTTTGTTTTTGTAAAGAGCTTGTTTACCTTGAAACATTGGGAAACTAATTTTGTAATTGCTCAGTTATAAGTAAAAACTGAAATCCTTCTGTGCATATCATGCTTTAGTGGATAATTACAAAAAAATAATGATTTACTGTCATTGTGTGGACCACATCATTACCACATCACACCATCTGCATTGTGTATCCATCAAAACAAGAGTCGACACGATGTAAAATCCATTTCCTACACAATAGCACAAACACTATTAAACTTAAAGCCAATATATTATGCATGCCATGGGATCTGATTAGATTATTTTAGTCCAACATAGTGATTTCCAATATTTTATTAATTGATGGGTTTTTAACTTTTTACCCTACAACATTTTTGGACAGAAACCCTGTACATTCTAACACAATTAAGCAGAAAACGTGAGGTAGAGAAATAAAAAGATTTGCTAGGCATACATTTTTAATTAATTTCAGGTTACTTGATTAGATTTTTAGACTATTGCAACAATTTGTATGCATCCATCTTAAGGCAGAGCATCTAATGTGACGTCTGTCCATCCCTATTCTCTATTTTGTTTCAACATGGTAAATTCTTCCCCATCTAATATTGCCAAACTTTGTCACTTATTTAAATGTACTCTTGTTTATTACTTAGTGTTGTTCTTACCAGGCCTTGACATCTTTAGCATCCACATTATATTGGTACATTTCTAGTCATCTTCTGTATTTACACAATAAAAAAGATGGACTGATGGACAGGTGGATTGTGAACTGAACCCACTGATTCACTTACTATATGTATTAGATAGACATGTGAACAGGTGAACTGTACATGAGATACATTATAGTATAAGAAGTAATAGAATGGTATTCAAATTGTAATTAGACAACTATTATGTGATTACTAAACAGTTATTATCATATATATTTGGCATTCCATGGGTCTCACATTACACTGCATGAGGTTAGTTGTAAGAGGTTTAGAAAAGAAAGCATGCCATATCAATGAGTTAGTATTATCAGTATGACTGAATGACAGAATTGTCAAAGCCAAATTGCTGACATGAGAATCAAAAGTATGAATGAATGTCAGAATTGTCAAGGCCAGATTGCTTACATGAGAATCACAAGTATGACTGAATGACAGAATTGTCAAGGTCAAACTGCTGACATGAGAATCACAAGTATGAATGATTGTCAGAATTGTCAAGGCCAAATTGCTGACATGAGAATCGCAAGTAGGAATGAATGTCAAATCCAAATTGCTGAAATGAAAATCACAAGTAGGAATAAATGTCAAGGCCAAATTACTGACATGAGAATCACAAGTAGGAACGAATGTAAAGGCCAAATTGCTGACATGAGAATCACAAGTAGGAATGAATGTCAAGGTCAAATGGCTGACATGAGAATCACAAGTAGGAATGAATGTCAAGGCCAAATTGCTGAAATGAGAATCATAAGAAGGAATGAATGTCAGAATTGTCAAGGCCAAATTGCTTACATGAGAATCACAAGTATGACTGAATGACAGAATTGTCAAGGCCAAATTGCTGACATGAGAATTACAAGTATGACTGAATGACAGAATTGTCAAGGCCACATTTCTGACATGAGAATCACAAGTATAAATGAATTTCAGAATTGTTAAGGCCAAATTGCTGACATGCACTTTCTAAGAGGTGGAATCACAAGTATGAATGAATGTCAGAATTGTCCAAGCAGGTTTACACACAGTAATTGTGAGGTTGATTTGCTAGTATGACTGACTGACAAAATGTATTGAATTGCTGCTGTTTTGAATTGGAGTTGCCACAGGTTATGTCAGTAGAGGGGTCTGAAAACTGAATACCCAAATGACACTGCATGCTGTGTAGGGAGAAACTGTATAGTATGCAGAGAGACAGAGAGAGACACTAGTAATGAACTGGTATGGGATAAGTACACAAGTTACTATTAGCATGAAAAATAACACCCTATAACAAGCTAGGAAATATGAATTCATACCGTCTGTATAATAATGTTTTATTTTGATTTGAGTTACTGATACATTTTCCTATAATTTCAGGTAAAACAGAGGTTAAGACCATTCTTGGAATTTTTAAACTGATGTAAGCTTTGGTTTCTAAATCATTCTGAAACATATAGAGAGTATTTGCTTTTTAAAAATTTTGTAATAGATGTTCTACAAAATACAGTTGAATGTGGTTTTAAATATGCATAAACCATTCTATAAAGTAACCAATGCAAAATCCTTGCTGAGTGTTTGACAAACGTTTAAAGTGCCTTTCATAGGTTTGAAATATAAAATAGTTTGATGGAAAGGCAATCCTTATGCAATTTAATTTTAATAATTGTTTGAAAATGAAGTGAGGGAAACGTCAACTCCCCCAAAGTAATTTAAATAGTACCTTGTTATGACACAGCCCAATTGAACCTTTAATATGACTCATTTTGAATATGAGGTAGTGGAGGGATGTTCAAACAAATCTATGTCATAATATTGCTTTAAACCAAAAAACTATAGCACTAAATAGAGCAAAGTAACATTATTTAATTGGCCAATAATGAGGAAAGAACAAAAAGAAAGTGAGATAAATGAAGTAGAAATGATAACAGAAACCTTGATTTATTAAATGGGATCAATGAGAATATGGTGATATAGGGGCACAAGTATAGTGGAAGGGGTTGTTATTGTGGAGAACTGTTTCAGTAAGCATTGCATGCTGGGATAGAGGGCTTTCAAATGTCATATAATGATGACAATAAAATATGCTATTTTCTTCTTTTTCTGAAAATCCACAAATTTGAGAATTGGAGTATACTAACAAAGTTTCACCTGGTAAGCCAGTTGTTTCAGATTGTTAAAATTATACAGCATAATGCCAGGTAGAAAGATTTTTTTATTTAAACCCTTTGATTCAGAAACAGTTTTCATATGTTGAAGATACAAATATTTTTCAGGAGAAAAAAAATTATGCCTCCTAAAATGTATATTCTATCTACAGCAGCTGTTGATACTCTTTCCACTAACATCTAGCATAATCATTTTTTTGCTGTTTTGAGAAAGGTTATGCATGATAATTGGACCCAGAATGACCTTTTGAGGAATTATTAAATTTACTGAAAAATTTTTTGGGAAAGAACAACGTTATTATTTTGTGAAAAATATTATCTTCATAGTTAGAGATGAAGTATTCTTTTGCTTATGCAAATATTTAATACTCTGACCAAGAATATCTCCCTAGGCCCAAAAGCTACATCTTTTATGTTGTTTTTGCTGATTCATACATTTCATTTGTACCTATTGAGAAGAAGAAATAAATGAGTTTTATTGACTGGATGAATAACGTCCATACATCAATTTAAAAAAAAAAACTAAGATCAGCAAGGTCTATGTAGACTGTGTAGATGTACAAAAAAATAACTTTATATAGGAGAATAATCTGGATACTTATTTCAAAGAAACTGACACTTGTCAGTTGCTACACAAAGTCTGCTATCATCCATGTCATCCAGGTGCATTGTTAAATCCCATTGCTCGTTACAGTCTTGCTAGAAAGTAGTTAGAAAATCAGGGAACATGGTTAAATGAAATCTCAATCATTAAGAAGAATACACTAAACACAAGATATAATTCTGTTCATTGTTCATTTCAATAGATGTTCAGCCTCTGCATCTAAGTATGCTAGAGAAAAGTTTTGTGATTTGCAACAAAAATTTCCTGAAGTCAGTTTTGTTGCAGCTTAGAGTGAAAATAAGAACAATAAAGGACATGTTAGTGACATTCAAACTACTGAGTGTTTACAAATCTGGTTGTATTTGTTTGAATTTAATGTAAGTTGTGTGATTTGCTATTTCAGACACACTACAAATCTTGAAAATTAGGTTGAAATTTTTTAATTTAACATTATATTTCATATAGCATTAAACATTAATGTACAAACTGTAGTAAAGATCATTGAGAGTGACTCGTATGAAAACATCCTCTGTTGGTCAGCAGCAGATATGAAAATTATCAAACAATTTGTGGACTAATATTTTGGGAGCTGAAAATAACGTAGAAATTCCACCTACTGAGTATAACCGCACTCATAGTCTTTTTGCATTTTTTTCTTTTTATACGTATTAGTTTTATTTTATTTTTAAAACTCCTACTGACCTCTTGTTTTTTAAAATAAACTTTATGCAGGATCAGCGATATAGGTCTGTCTACTTATCCCCATCCATTCATTCAACCATCTATCAGCAATTGAGCTAGTTTATATTTGCAAAGTGCAGTCCTTGCCTATTGACAACATGTCACCTCTGTAGACAAATTTGATCAGCAAAGTAAAATATGACTTATAGGAAGGTCAAAGATAAATTTAGTTTTATTGCAGACACATAAATGTGCACAGGTCAACTTAAAAGATGGATCACCTTATAGGTGAGCACATATGGTATGCGATAAAAAGCAGTGGAAGAAATTTGTACAGAAAGCATCCTACTAAGATAGATTTCTTAGCCAACTGCTAGGTAGATGTCAGGCATTTGAATTATCTTCTGGACCACTTTAGCATCTTGTATGCTATTTAACACAGTATATCAGTAAACAATAATTGCAACTAGTATTGTAAAATTTGTGGAGTTTTTAATTTGTTTCTTCATAGATGATACATTTCAATGATATTTAAATTCACCTAAAAATGTTGTGCTCAGGTTGAGTGTTAATCATATTAGCAGAAATAGTGTGACCACACAAAAATAATGCTCTAAAGAAATTATTTACTCTCAAACCGTACAACCTTATTTCTTCAGATTTTTTTTATTGTACAGTATTTATGTCTCTATATCAGACATTCTTTACATAATAATATTTCCAAATGCATTAACAGGCCGTTTATTCTGCATAGTCCGAATCTCTTCATATTTGGATAACGTGAAAATTGTCGCAAGATAGAAAATGTCACTATATACATTGCAATGTAAAAAGAAGAGAAAATATTCAAAATTCAATGAAAACTTCAAGCTATTTCCTTTGCATTAAACTGATTATTTTTCCTGAATCAATGTTACTGGGTGTGAGACATAACAATCACCTTTCTGATGGTGGCTTTATCATCAAAACTTTATTAAACTTTTGGTGAAAGATTTTGTTTTGCATATATTTCCTAAACCCTAGATAGATTCTGATTATACCCAACATGAGTCATTTTGAAACTCAAACAATTCAATATATAATGTGGCTTGAGGTCTCCTTTTATCCTTGGGTCATGTTCACAGTCATAGAAAATTTTCATTAAAGTTTTGGCTGTTTTATTTTGCACTTGATATAAACCCCTTGATAAATCTTCTTCATACCCAGAACAAATCATTTCAAAGATAAGATCATTCATATGCTGGCTTACCCCTTTTAAATTGGTGTCAAGGTCACAGTGATGGAGAATCTGTATTTGGATTTGGTGAAAGATGTTTTTTTATTTATTCATCAAGATGAATTTTATCATGCATGCCATGAATCTTTATGAATTTTAAATTATTCATCCTGTTTGCTTGCCACATTGATCTTGGGGTAATAGTCAACGTTATAGACCATTTATCTTTGATTTGTTTCAAGTTAAATCATCCAATCCTCTGCCAGAAACGATTCATTATGCAGCTTGCCTGCTAAATCTTATGATCTGTGGGTCAAGTTCACACATTTTCAGCAATACTTTGATCATAGGCTTGACACAAAGACCATGATATCATTTGTTTTTAAATGGAAACCTTACTTAGCTGATTTTTAAAAAAAGATCTTGACCTGATACAAGTCAATACAAAATTTTCATATCTCTTTTGAAAACTTAACTTTGTTGTAACTACTTCAGTGGCTCAGTAGTTAGAGCACCCTTCTCAGATGCATGAGGTCCTGGCTTCCATCCCCGGCTGAATCATGCCAAAGATTTATAAAAATTTAAAATTATATGTCCTTATGCATGAATTTTTCAAATCGAAAAGACACTATTTCTGATAATTTGTGATATATAAAGATTGACTATTTGTTTAACTGTTGCTGTTGCTTTAGAGTTATTATTTTCAGAGGATATGACAGTTTTTATGCTGGTTTACCGCTTTTACCATGGGGTCAAATAATCAAATATTTTGCAGGTGATGTTCAGTTAATGTGAGGGAACCATCATTATACAACAACAATACAACATTTTCCTATCTGTAGATCCATATCACATTTTAATATTTTGTGTCAGGTACACTATCAAAAAACCACCCAAAGAGAAAATTTTCATCATTGACTTGGGGATCCGTGCCTGTTTTGAAAAGGATGGCAGTTGCATCATTGACATCTTAGTAATGAAAGGAACAGAAGTACCCCAGCCCCTCTGTGATGTGTCTGCAGTGATAGGATCAGGTACCATTTTAATTTGTAAAAACATTTATTTTGATCCAAATTCAAAGTGTTTGATTAAAGTTTCTGTTTTTACCGAATGAGAAACTTTATCTTTGAAACAAAAATTGAATAAAGAATGATTTATGATTGAAAATAAAACATAAATGAAATGATGAATACAAATAGAGAACTCAAATGCAGATGTAGAATGCAGAACAATAAATGAATAATGATTGCTGTGCAAACATTTTTTCTAATGGCTTGTAAATAACCACAAAACAACTATGCCAGTACACATTCTCTGAAATGGGTTTATTTCAAAACAAACAAAATTAGTCATTTTCCTTTTTAGATTATGATCCTACCACAGTGCAATCTAATAGAAAGAATAGTTGTGCTTGTCATTTGAACTTTTAGCTTTTATCATGTTCACAAACCAAGTTTGTCTGATAATAGAAATTAACATTATATTTCTTGCTTTTCTTTTGTTTGAAAGACTTGGATTTTGGAACCATTAATTGGGTGTTATTTATCATGGATATCAAATAAGTCACCAAAAGTTACAAAAATGTACGTATATTACAGATGGTAGAATTTGTGAGTTCATGATATAACAAGTTTTATTTTTTCAATGCATTTGGGTTCAGGATCCTAAGTATGTGAGTTTGTGTGTATTTGTGTTGTTCCGATTATCAATTATAATTGATTATCAGTTGGTTGTGCAAACCAGTAAGATAATCGATTGTGAACTCCATAATTGATTTTGTATAAAGGGAGACTACTTTTTAGGTGTATTCAAAACACAAAGGTTAGTAAAACTCTTGGCCAGTAAAGTTGACCTGAAATTTATTAATTACCTTCACAACTACTAATTTGAAACCTTATAATTCATAATTAGGAATATATAGTAAAATTACATGGTCAAGTTGTTAAATTGTTGAGTTCATAAATTTAAACACATTTTGTTGATTTGTTTCAGTTAAATTGCAACATTTTTTGTAGTACTTATAAACAATGACAAACAAGAAAAACATCCTTCTACACTTTAAATTATAGACACATCACATGTGAACGAAAGAATTTAAAGGATTGTAGCAGTATTTCAGTTACACAAAATGTAATATTATTGTCAAGTTAAAATTATACATGCCATTAAAAATATCTTTATTACTGTAGAAGAGATAGAACTCGTAATTAGTGATTCCATTAAATAATGTACACATTTAATATCAGTAATATAATATCAGTTGCTATAGTATAGCTGGTACTTTTCTGGGTGGAAAATTTCTGACCACATGACAAGAATTCATTTTCCCATTAAGATGGACCAGATGATTCTTGAACACAAGACCGCTTCTGGTCATTCCCACAGATAGCTTGCCCATATGCAATGTCCTTCCATCTTTTCCTGTTGCAGCCATTAAGATCTACATCCAACAAACTTGAGATCTGGGTACATCTTGGAATGAAACGCGACTTGTGCACCAAACCAGGGTTACCAACTTTTCAGGATTTAAACAAAATTGGTGAAATATCATATCTAAGGTTTAATCCAAGTACATATTCATTAACTGTCATTCAGATTTGTACTGAATATGTATTATAATTAACATAGGTTGTGCACCAAAACAAGGACACTGGTACCTACTTTCCACAACTTCATTTGCTTGAAAGCTGTGTCTAGTCTCTGTTGAGGCTGCTAAACACACCGGACATCAAGTTTCTCACTACCCTCATGATGGGTTCTCATTATTTATTTTTCTGCCTGTTTAGTTTCACTTTTTTATCTGATGTTCTAAACATGTTTTAATAAGAGTTTGATTGTATTTTTCTGTTGTATCACAAAACATGCCTTTTCTTTGAAAATTTCCAAAATGGTCCTAATCAGACGTCAAATATGACTGCCACAAAAAAACATTTTTAAATCTTATCACTATTTCTCCTGTTTGGATGATTGTGTCTAAATAGTATTTATATCAAAGTTTTTAATGCAGTCTGGTGTGTCATAAATGAAAATGGTGCCAATCTTATATCCAATATGGCTGCAATAGTGGTTAATTTGAATATATTATCACTGAAGAATGTAAGAAATGGTTTCACCAGTCAGCAATTGAAATGAAGAAGTGTTCTTATCATGACTTCCTGGAAATTCTTTTCAAACAGTAGATTGTTGGTCCCTTTGAGAGACTCAATTTTTTTAATGTTGCTTGTAATGGAACTTTTGCTATATCATTTCTAGGAAATGGGAGTGTGTTTCCCACAAATATAAAGAGGGCAGCTGTTACTGGTTGATCTCAATTACTAGTCCAGATCTTTAGCAACAGAGTTATTGCATCTCTTTCATAATAACCATTACAATTAATCCTAATCAATAACATCTGTTAATAATATTCAACAGAGGTTTAGTTTTTGAATGTTTTAGGTGTCTTACTGGCTTTTAAACTTTGGAGCATTTACCTGTAACTGCGTAACATAATAAAATTTTGCTCAATAAGGTGTCATGATAATATTCAAAATTTGGCTATACTGTATTTTCAGAGAATTATGGCATTTGGTTCACAAGAGTAAACATGCATTTGTTTTGAATACTGTAATATGCACATAGTTGAATTGTTTATATTAGCCAAATTTCATGTAAAGCTTAATTGCCTATGATTGAATCTTTGTTGAAGTAACTTATTAAGAGGACATTTCAGTTTGATAAATAGTGCTTTTCCATTGATGTACATAATGAACTATTTTCGAGCCAATTATTTGTGCACATAGTAACATACTCCCAAATAATTTGTTGTTTTTGCAAAGGTTATAATATTATGAGCCTGTTATCTTGATTCACTGGTACACATCCAATTGACCATGTGATTAGTTTATAGAAACAGAATCTTGGATACATGCAAATTTCAAGATCAGTAGTATATTTGCATAGTTTGTGGAGTATATTTTGACAAACAATGCATAAATAAGTTTGTAAATTTATTTGAGTTACACAATACAGAATGACTTTAAGGGTCTAGTTCAAGTTGTAAAGGTAATGCTACTGATGTAAGCACAGTTGATAGTTTTTGAGGGAGTAATCAATCAATATGAAATATTTTATCAATTCAAGCTCCTGATGTTCTGTGCACAATTAAAATAATTGCCCTTTATCATTGTGAGATTGATTACTGAAAAAGGACAAATCATGTACATTGTAAAAAATGCCATTTGATAATTTTAAGACAGTGAATATATTCATTGTAATGTTAATTTCTGTTGTTGGCTTTGAAAAACAAAAATTTCTAGATTTGTACATGATTACTGGTAATACTTCCATTAAGTTTTGTAAATTTATCATAAGATATATACCTATAGTGCTTAATTGTTTTCATTTATGATGGCTTAATTCATTTTTATATGAATATGATCAGTATTGTCTTAACATTGCAGATTTCTATGGGTGGCTGGGCAACCATGGACTTGCAGGGTTAATTCCTTCTGACAAGCAGTGGGGAGAAGCCATTAATCTGTTTTCTAAGCTTTTAGGACTGGACAAATACTACAAAGACCCTCCATGCTCCAAAAACGAAGGACTATATGCACCAGTCCACAGTGGATTTAAAAATGGTAATTCAATTGCCTACATGAATAAAGAAAGTAACTGTGTGGTAGAAATTTATGTGGTTTTTTTGTTGTTTTTTTTAGGGCCATTTTCCACCACACGATAGACTATACATGGCGGCCAGTATTATTGGTTTAGGAAGAACCCAGGAAAACCCCCGGTAAAAACCGCAGACCCACGAGAAGCTACTGGCAAGCTTTCTCACATAACTACATTAACTGAATCTTAGACTTGAACCCACGCAGCCAGAGGTGAGACGGCAGTGATCCATAACGGAAAGCACGTTAGACCACTCGGCCACTCAGGGTCCCACAGAAATTTATGAAAATGCAATCTCAATAACTGTACCTTCCAGTATTTAAGTGTCATGTATATACCAGTCATAAAAGCATAAGTTGAAAAATTCCATAACAGCAAAAGTTTAATTTATGGACTTTGAGGTTCTAATGTCATATATTACTATCACTAAGTAATGATACCTTCACATAAATTTAGGCGACCATGCCTTATGGCCAGGTGAGCAGATAGTGACTTGTTTACAAAGTCTGAAAAGTTTGCCTGTATAATTTAAAATTGTTAGGGACAGGCAAAAAAGTGAAATAGAAGATTTAAGATTTAAATAAGCAGCCCTTTCAGTGATTATCCATTGTTATATTTATAGAAAAAGAATCTTAGGACAATATTAATCTTATCTCCTGCATAAATTTGTTAAGTGGAACAAACTTGTGTCACCTATTTGGTCATAGGAAGGACTAATAAATAGACATATCTGTATATTTTTAATAATGAAAAATTAATTGATTAAATGAACATTTTAAAGGATTACACTTCATCCAAAGCATGTTGTTTATGATACATCACTCATCAGTGTCATCAAACTCTGCTGTCATACACTTTTCAAAAACACTGGACCATGGTGAAATAAAATTGACACAGATTATTTTAGTTTTTAAGAACTTTAACTTTTTGTAGAAATGATGCTAATTAACAACCATTATTAAAAGTTAAAAAACCTTAAATGACTACTTCGCATAAACTATTTTAGAGAATTTAATCAAATTTTACAGTAAACATCTTGTCATAAATTGTTTTTGTTTTCTGATCAATTGTTAAGTAATTGCTGCTGTTATTAGTTTATCTATCAAAAGAGGCATGAAAGCAACCATCATTACAAATAGCTAAACATTATAATCTGGCTTTTATAAAAAATATGGAACAGAATTTTACAAAATTGATAAAATTTTATAATAAAAAACACAATGGCTTGAAGAGTGTTTAAATTTGTACAATAATATCAATCTGTCATTAAATATTGTCATCATTAATAAAAAAAAATATAACAGTCTTACAATTACTTTTTATTTTAAAAAGGCATTGCACAATAGATTAAAAGCAAATGTTAAATAATTTTCTCATACATTGTTGGAGAGAATTTGCCAGAATTCGGCAAAAGCATCCTATCACAAACAGGCATTTAGATTTGTACAGAATATGCCAGTCTGGCACCCAAAAAGTTGCTATTACTAAAACTATACATATATTTAAACAATAAATACTGGTAAACTTGTCAAATTTGATAAAAAGTACCTCTTTATGATGGGCCTTTATGTTTATACAGATTATATGACTCCACCATCAAATATACCCACTATTATTTAAAACAACCCAAAATGTTGAAGAGTCTATTTAAGAAACCATTCAGAAGAATCTGACCAAAATTTGACAGATATAAAAGATTTATAAATTTGTACCAATGATGCAAAACTGCTATGAAATATAGCTACCATGAAATAGAAACACCTTTAAACAGCTTCTCAAAAAGTGCTTAAAAGTATTCAACCAAAACATTTCATAGAAAGCATACAGGCTTATAGGTCATTTCAGATTTATAAGAAATGTTACTGTTGCCTTAGCAAGAAAGGCTATCATTTCTAATGGGAAAAATGACAATCATTTCTCAAAATATGTTAATCATATTTTGACCAGATTGAAATAAAGCATTGTAGTATGAAGCGTGTTTACATTTTTACAAGTAATGCCAATCTGTCATGAAATATAGCAAGTTACTAAAAAAAAAAAAACAATCTTTAAAGTGCTTGCTGCAGCTTAAATTGTGCCATCATTAGAGATTATGTATGCTGTTTCTCAGCTAAGCAACTGTTTACACATCTGGGTACATGAGCTTGTCAAGAATTGTTATAAAACTAAATTTAATTGGTAGTTGAAGCCCTTTGATGCATTCTGTTGCAGTTTTCCCAAACGTTTAACAGAGGTTTTACAAATGCTTGGTTGAACATGCTGCCTGGAAAACTCAGACTGGCTCACACACTGTATTATTAATTTTATGATGATAATTTCATTTTGTAAATACTGGCTATCGATGCATTTAATGACATTGATTTTGAAAGTTTTGAAGCGGATGAGATTATTTGAAGTGGGAAAGTATTGCTGTAAATACTAGTTTTAATTTTTAGTGTAATAATGATTTTGAATATGTGTCCATTATGTGCTCGATGGACAAAAACAAATGGCAAGCTTTTCAACCCCTTATTCAGCTGTATTTTGAAATTAAATTAGAAGACTGCTACAGTGGCCTAGTTGTTAGAGCTTCCAGCTTGGAATTGGGGAATTGCAGGATTGAACCCGGGCCTGGCCACATCATACGAAAGACTTACAAAAATGGTACTAGCAGTTGTGTTGCTTGGCACTCAGCATTAAGGGGTTAATGTTAGGACTGGTAGGCCTGGTGTCAGGATAATGTGACTGGGTCGGACATCATGAAACATGTCTGTGGCATGATGCGCCAGTACTAGACATCACTATAAAGCGCCACACTGCAGACATTGTAGCGATATGATTGACAAATTGTTTAAGCTATGATAAAATCCTAATCACACATTTATATATAATGGGACAGACTAGATAATTGATGCCCGTCACACGTGAAAAATTATAGCTCATTTCTTTTGCATTTGTTATGATCATATGTTTGGTGTATCAATATAATACAAGTTTTACTGGATAGCTGAATATGTTAGTTAGCCCAGAACAAATGAGTAGGAATATATTTCTTAATATCCTGAGAAAGTAATTTGAACAGGTAATGAACTTTACGTGATTTGCTGTGTAATTTCAGAAGTGGAAATGAGATTATAGATGTGCGAGAGAATCGTAAGAAAAACTGTAAAGTTACGAGAACATTAATTAGACTTTTAAGGTGTAAAATTATTTGTAACATTCTTGGACAAGATGTTTATTAACTGACTTAACCTATTTTAAAACTGTGATATGGTAAAGAAGAGAGTATATTTTTAGAAATAATTCAGCTGTTTCTTTAGAGAGAAAAGAAAATACAAATGAAATAAAAAAATTAAGTTAATTTGTATTTTTACCTTTATTTGCACCTTTTAGTGCAAATATGACAAAATATCACAAGTGACTTGGTTATTATCATGAAAGTTCAAACATCAACAATAAAATTTAGTTCTGCTGGCCATAGACTGATGGACCTCTTGTGATTACCTCTTGTCCATCATCTATTATCCAATGTACACCATCTGTTGTCTGTTTGTTTTCATTGCTTCTCCTAAACAAATTGGAGGATTGTATAAAACTTGACACATTTCTTCATCATTAAAGCTCTAGTTGCTCCTGATTGAAAATGGAAATGTTTATCTAGTATGGTTTTCACCCGAATATCAATTTGGTACTAAATAAAAATGGCTCACTTACACATCTAGTATAGCCATCACAGGGACTTTCTTAAAAACTTTGTTATCACTACTTCATCTGAGTGGATCATATAAAAATGGGGAACCTTCTTGAAATTCATTGTATCACTTAAATGGAAAGTAATATTGACCTAGGCTTTTAATCTGTGGACATCTTCAGATGTCTCTTTGGCACTAAATGAAAATGGTTCAGTTGGAAATTCAGTTTAGATGCCATAGAGGCCTTCTTGAAAATCTTGTTATTGCCACTGCATCTGAATGTGCAGTTGGTCCTATATGAAAATGATGCAGTGCAGTGCAGTGATGTCTCTCTTGAAAATCTTGTTATTGCTATTCCTCCTGAACAGAATGTCATATGAGCCTGTGATTTTTCATCAGGATAGTCCTTAGGGTATCTAGATGATTATATGGGACATGTTTATCTGGCATGGGTATTATGGTGGCTGTCTTAAAAGTCTTGTTATCCCAACTTCTCCTGAACAGAATGTCATATGAGCCTCAGATTTTCATCAGGATAGTCCTTATGGTATCTAGCTGATTTTAAGGGACATTTTTATCTGGTATGGGTACTATGGCGGTTGTCTTAAAAGTCTTGTTATCCCAACTTCTCCTGAACAGAATGTCATATAAGCCTCAGATTTTCATCAGGAGAGTCCTTATGGTATCTAGCTGATCTTAAAGGACATTTTTATCGGGTATGGGTACTGTGGTGGTTGTCTTAAAAGTCTTGTTATTCCAGCTTCTCCTTAATGGATTCTCATACCAAAATGTATTTTTTTTTTACGAGATGACTTCCAATGGTATCTAGTTGGTCTTAAATATAAAATGTGTGGTGATCAGATATTCAATATGGCTGGAAAACAGTAGCTTGCTTGAAAAACTTATGGCTACTTCAAATAGATGGAAAGTCTTTGGTTTTTACCATAAGACTTCTTATAATGTTTAGTTGATATTAAAGGGAGATGGTGCCAATCTGGCATCAAGTATGACCAGCTTGGCAGCTATCTTGAAAATTATTTTTGTCTCATCCTAAATTAAAAATCTTATTTCACCATAGGACTAGTTATAATGCTTAGTTTGTCCTGCATGAAACTTTTGTTGATTTAACCTCAGATATGGTTGCCATACTAAATATATTAAAATTATTGTTACTAATTCTCCTGAATGAATGACATATTAACATTGTGTTTTCACCAAAAAGTGTTTTAATAGTTTCCAGTTTGTCCTTAGGAAAAAAAGAGACCAATCTTACAGCTTTTATGGCTAGTTTGAACATTATTCAGATGAGTGAACACATTACAGGAAGGCTTCTTATTAAAACTAGGCAAACATTAAACAACTGCATCACAAAAAAGCCAAATTGTCAGAAATTCACCATGTTTTACAGAAAGAAATGACTGCACACAGGTTGATAAAATTTGACAGAAAACACTCTCATTCAAGAGTCCTTCTGATTTGTGCAAATGATGCTAGTCTACTATTTGATAAGACTATCATTATTAAAAACAGAAAATCTACTGGACAAATCATACCAAATTTGCTAAAAACCAACATGGCATGAAAGTGTTCCAGATTTGTATAAATGATGCCCATCTGTCATAAAGTATATCCATAAATAAACCAAGTAGGAAAACCTTCAAACACCTTATTTACAATTACTAAACAGAATTTGACCAAAATCAGACATGTATAAAGGGCTTTATTCTCTAAACAAATAAATATTATATACCTTGCAAAATTTTGCAAAGTTTGACTTGGAGCATATTGGCATAAATGGTTTTAAAATGTACATGAATGATAATGATATAGCTACTGTTACTAAAAATACACATTTAAAACTTTATGTACAAAATCAGTTGAACAGAAAGAGTACCAAATTTGACAGCAACTAGGCATGGGTACCCTTTAGAAATGGATAAATGATGATAATGTACTGTCAGGTATGAAGATACAGAAAAGATAGGAAAACCTGAAATGAATTGGTTTTCATATCATATGCAGTTAACAATATTGAGAGAATTGTTCTCAGAAAGTTCTCTTTTGCCGTGCTATTTTTGTCATCTCCTTTTATAGATTGGCTTTCGGCAGATGTTAGTAAGATGAGTCGTCTGAGGTCCACTTGGGTCTAATATGTCATTAAAAGGACAATGTTGAAGAGCCCATATGTCAGTGTTTGGGGATAATTGTATGGTAAATCAATATTTTGGCCTCATGTAGAATAGTGGAGATTCAGTGGATATAGTTGGACTTTTCTTGTTTTCTTTGTATCAAAATATATTCAGAATTTGCATGCATGTTAACATATAAAAGAATAAACCCACTGAATATTTATCACTGTTTTTTACCCTTTTCATACTCCTGTCATTGTTATGGAAGGAGCATATAATGCTGCTCATGTTACCTAGGGAAAAATTCAGGTTTTACCATTTCGCAAAAAATATAATAGAACTAGCCCTACATGACTTGGATCATTGCATTTGTGTTGAATCCTATTGGTGGTAGCATCTGTCTTATATTGACATATTATTAGTTCAAGTTCCTTTTATGCATTAGGGTCTGGTTTCAGACTATTTTATATAAAATTTTACAGCAAGAGAATGAGTACGAATGTGACTGTTCTTTTCCTTATTTCCAGAGTGCCCAGTTGTCAGCAACTTGCCAGTGATACCACAGTCTGTAGTGTGTAATTTGCCCAACTATTGTACAGGTCTGGACTGCTGTGTAGAGCTTGAGTGGCTGAAGCGTTCAGTTCATGTCTACTTTCACATAGACACATGTCAGTATATTGTCAGGGGAGGAATTGACAAATTTACCTTTGAGGAAAATATTTTACATTATAAATGGGGTAATTATCTCTGTTTCTTTATTGATTTGTTGTTCTTTTCCTTTCAAACACTTTGCCTGATCATATTAACATAAGGAAGCTGCTCTCCACTACCTCCAAATCCATCCATGATCAAAAATCTCCAGATTTCAGACATTTTTATAAAACAATGAAAATGTCCTTCCATCTGTGTATGATCATTTAGGCAAAGGGAAGTAACTCTTATGCATTAGGTCTTTTTGTCTCTGCAAAGTGGTCACCCATATCCTAGATGTAACCAGTTTAAACTTTAACTTCCAAATATAAATTGTGATTTTAAAAAAATCCATTGCGATTTTATTTAATTTTGACATTCATCAATTGTTTTCCAGTGTTATTACATTTTTCCGGTAAATGTATTTGTATATATGGACTTTGTTACCAGTTATTGTCCATGTGGTAATGATAGGTAACATTTAATTTGTCACTGGTAAGATATGAGACCAGCCTGGCGTTTAGGAAATAATTATCTTCATACTATTTGGGAAAAGGACATTTGGTTCAACATTTTGATAAGGCAATTGAATTTATAAATGTTGACCAATTTTATGAGGGATGTTGAAAGATGTCACTACCTCTCATAAAACTAACTTAAATGTGGCCTCACATCATGACAATGTCTTCAGAAGACACACCAAGTGATTCTACTCAGATGATATTCATACCATGTTTGATACACATACTACAGCATTTTTGTTATGTAGAATGTCAACATGTAAGTTGTATAAAGCTTGGACCATTTTTAACCAATATTGTCAATCAGATGGCCTAATCCCTATCTTTGCATGTGTATGGAATTAGGAATATTGCAGTTGGGCATGTAGGTTTGCCTTACAACGTGGTCATCGAGACTGGCATGCAAATTTTGTCCTGGCAGCTGACCAACTGGTCCAGCCATTTGGACAATCAAGGTATGGTTTCAGAGGTTATAAATGTGTCATCTTGTCATGACAATACATTACTAAACAATTTCTACACCAATTGTTTCCTATGCCTAAGAAGCAAAGGTAACTAATATTCTATCCTTGTCTGTAGGGACTCCTTCTCAATGTTTGATTCTTGTCAGGGATGACATGCACAGAAAGGTGTCTAGCTCTTGTACTGTAGAGAAGACTCCTTCATTTAGATGACCCTCAACTTCACAGGCATATGAGTTGTCAGTGACTGGTGTCATTAATGACATCACACCATTTTAAGCCTCCATTCCCCAACTGACCAGCTCCTTTCATTCATCTTCGAAGATTATGTGCTATACTCTGTCCCAATAAAGGGATACTATTCAATGATATCAGAAACATGGCCACAATAAGGACCATTCAATCTTGCCCAAGGTCAGGCTCCCTCACTTTCTTGTCAAATATGAACACATCCCATGTCTTGATGTGGCATAATTTGTCTAGGTGCTGGCCCTTGTCTGTAAGCTCACTGAAGCTGAAGCAGTTATCATGCAAAACTTGCTTCCTGATAGCACAACTTTCAGTTTACAGGGTTAGAGATCTGAATGTGCTGTCTGGATCCAAACTATATGCCTTTCCATTCCAAAAACTTGCTTTTATAAATGATGTAACCTAGTGTTTTGTTTGTGAAAACATATTACCATCAATAGGTACCCAGCAAATAGCTATACGCTTTCTTTCCTCTTGATTGGTTGATTGCCTGAAAGAGGTGAAACTGAATGAAGGATCTGGTATGTGCCCAGAGATTCTGAGTTGTTTGGAGGACATATGAGTACTCAGAACTACCACAGGATCATTTAGCTGATGAAATATGAGTAATTTCCATAAGCCTAGCTTTAAGACATATTGTCTCATTTTGAGAAGTGTGGAGTCAATCAGCTGGCATGCGCAGTCTAATTTTGTATCCTGTTTCATTTTGAGCTGAATCTTGTTGAACCACTACTAGTTGTTCAGACAGTTATCACATACCATTTAAGATAGCACAGACTCACTTCTGGTCGTTTTCTTGCAGCTATCACTGGATTTACCATAGAAACTTTTGAATATAAGAGAATTGCCAGGTGTGGGTACATTCCCACATTGATTGCTTTTGTATAAACACTTAATATTCACTTGTGAGTATTTCGCGTTAGGAGAGGTTCATCTTTTCAGTGGAACAGTCATCATGCTTGTACAAGCTGATGTGGATAGAGTTTGGATCTATGAGGATATTCTCCTCTTCTTACCCATTATCCTAATGTTAATTAGAGTACATGTACTGTATTTGATGGAGAAAGGATATTTTAGGAAATAATTTCTTAAAAAGTACATACCTTATCAATTTACTATCTATCCCTCTCACGCTTTCCCACAAATATTAGCTTCATGTTACAGATACCACTCCTGTTTAAATTTGTTGCATCTGGGATATGGGTAGCCTCCTAACAGAAACAATGGGGTTAATTTGTAGGAGTTACTCTCTTTTACATTAAGACATTTTTTGTCTTTCAGGGAGGTATCAGAGAGTTGTAACTAACATTAAACTGACTGGTTAAGTATTTTCTTAGGAACATAATTTACAACAATAATTTCCTTTCTCTTCTCTTCTCATTATTATCTATTCCTAGCTGCAAATATTTTTAGAAAATTGTTTTTTTTTAAAACTTTTTGGTAAAAATCATCTCAATGTACAAGTTATATACTCATCCTTTACATATACATTATAAAATGGTTGACATAATGGAATATTACATCACTTGGCTCTTGTTTTAGGACAAGTCTTTTTTACTAATAGCATGTTTTTTATTTGGAAAAAAAAGATTGATTAAAAAGTTTCAGAGTTGAAAGAATGTGAAAAACTCAATAAATTAATGGTTTGATCAATCATAGGCAGGGCTTTTGTTTATATGCTATATTTTTTGATGTAAAGAATTTTCTGATGCAATGATTATTATATCTTAATGAGAATGAAAAGAAAATTTTATTGTCTAAGGCATAACTGCATTCATCTGTTGAGAATATGGCATAAATATTCTGGATAGACAATGAGTTTATTAAATAGTTTAATAAATAATACTGCTGACAAACAAATATGAATCACAAACTAACAATATATGGATTATGGTCTTAGCATCTGAATTTCAAAATAACTATTGACTGAAATTTGTTTTATTTTATGTTGAAAGTGTTGTTTGCTTTGGAAGTATTACCCTGACATATTCAGCAAATCATATTCCTATGATGTCTGAGCAGTTTTTTATGATGTTGAATGGATAACACCTAAATAAATATCTTAACTTTTCAGGTACAGTTAGGGAAATTGAATTGCTCCATATCTTGAAAATAAGGTGAGAAAATCAAGTGGTTTTATGTAATTTCGTTGATGAACTGACATCCAAAAAGAATATTTAGTGCAGAAGAGCATCATTTACTTCAATTCCAAATATGTGTTTAAGTACCCCAATGTATTTGTGGTTAGAATAAAAGAAATTGGAATATTTTATCAGAATTTGTCTTAAGTGTATACAAGTTTGTCTCAAATGTTAACTATTATATACATGCATCAGCATTGGAGGTAGATTTATAACAGGATATTTAGTTCTATTTGTCAAAGATTTCATAAAGCTTGTATAAGGTTTTAATGTATTGATTGTCAGTCTGGCGCCTTTTCGAAGTTATTTACTGTTGCTTTCTCTCCTAAACTACCTGGAGGGAGGTAATGCAATTTTGTAGTTTCATTTGATATCAAAGTGATCATGGGCACACATACTTGTAACTATGGTAGTAATCTTTTTCTCCAAAATGGATGGCCATAATGATGCTTTCCACTAAACTTTGTATTATGACACCAGCCAATAAGTCAATGTGAAATTAAAAACAGATCAGCAAATTTGACAAATTGTCCACCATTCATCCATATATGTTGTTTGTCCATCAATTTGACGAGAACCTCTCTAATGATCCCAGGGTTTGAGGGGCTATTTATGTTCTATGTGTGCACAGGTGGCTGATGAGGCCAACCCTTGTACTGAATGTTCGTTTGCATAATGGACAGGGAATGAGTGAGACATATCCAGAAGGGTTTATGGCACATGCTTTTCTTGGTTGCCTCTTCAGCTCTGCAGCTGCTGTCCTGCTTGATTCACACAACTTGGAGCCTATGTGCACAGAGGATTGCCAAGTAACTCAGTCACTTGCTGTTTGCTCCCAGGAATCGGGTTTGTTTCTTCTGGAATGCTTTTAATGCCGCTTTCAGATTGTCTTTGAAGCATTTCTTCTGATCTCTGTGGGATCACTGTCCTTACTGTAGCTTGCCATAGAAGAGTTTCGTAGGCAGCCAGTGGTCTGGCATGCATACAACATGCTCTGCCCAGCATATCTGACTCTGCATCAATATTGTGTGGATGTAGGGGAGACCTCTGAGCCGGTATTGAAGGCGCAGTCATCAGCAAATAAGAAATCCATGATGATATCTGTCATGACCTTGGTTTTTGCTTGAAGCCTTCTGGAATTGAATGATTTTCCATCTGTATGGTACCTGATGGTGACTCGAACCTCTCATTTCTGAAAGCATTAGTCATCATGGTGGAGAACAACAGACTGAACAGATTCGGTGCTAGAACACAACCCTGCTTGATGCTATTGGATACTGGAAATGGCTCAGATGTCTCTCTATTGTCTCTCTATTGTCCACAACTCATGCCTGTATACCATCATGGATATGCAGCCATGGATATCAGTGGAGCCTTTCTATCAGGACCATGTCCCCCTTCCTTATAGATTTCAGCTGGGATGGAGTCTGAACTACGTGCTTTGCCACTGGAGAGCAGACGTATTGCTTTCTTTGTCTCCAGCTTGGTTGGAGGGTCATCCAGTGCTTCATTGATGGGTAGTTGGGGCAGATGACTGATGGCTTCATCATTGATGGATGATGGACAATTCAGGATGCTATCAAAGTGTTAAGCCCATCATTGAAGAAACCTCTTCTTTTCAGTAATGAGTGTTCCCATCTTTGCAAAGAAGGGGGAAAGATCCAGAGGATATAGGTCCATACACTTTTTTCAGGGCATTATAGAAGTTCTTCATGGCATGCTGGTCTGTGTAGCACTATTTCTCATCAGCTTTGGGCTGAATGCAGATGTTGAGCTTAGTGATTATGAAGTGCTGACCTGTCCAGCAGTCAGTGCCACACAAAAACTTGGTCACATGCGCATCCTGCCTGAACCTCTTCCTGACAGTGACATAGTCAATGAGGTGCCATTGCTTAGAGTGTGGGTGCATCCATGATGTGCCGTTATGGATAGGGAGGTAGAAGACTGTATTGGTGATCAGCAGTTCATGCTTGTCACAAGTCTAGAGCAAAAGGATTCCATTGCTGTTACAATGACCCACTGTATGCTTTCCTAGCATTCCATCTCAGGCAACCTGATCATAGCCTACTCTTGAATTGAAATGACCAAGAATGAAGAGCGTATTTGCCATTGGAACATCAGCAATGATCAAGTGAAGATCCTCATAGATCTTGACCTTCACTTCATCTGGGTTGGTCATGGATGGAGCATAGCAACTGATGATGGTAAGGTGCTTTCTTCCAGAGAAGAGGGACAGTTTCATGGTTATGAGTCTGTCGTTTACTCCCTTGGGAAGTGCAGCCAATTTTTCCATCAGTGCTGTCTTCACTGCAAAGCAGGGAACAGCCTCACTTTGTTAATCACTTCCTCGGACACACACACACACACACACACACACACACACAGAGGTCCTTATTGAAGATTAGTCATTTGACTGAATGAGCTTCTGTCTTTAAATGTCATTATTTTTATTATTGTTGTTATTATTATTATTATTATTATTATTATTATTGAAAATGGTATCTTGAATTTTTTTAGATGCTACTCCTTCTGAATAGATGGTCGTATTGACAAAGGGCTTTTACAAAAACATGTATAATAGTTGCTCCTAAATTGAATAGTGGCAAACTGACCTCCACTATGGCAGTTGAAAATGATTCAGATCTGACCATCAGTATGAAAGTGTTTGATAACCAAACTTTCTTGATATTTGTTTCAAGTCATAGGTCACTTAGAACTTTGTTCTTCATCTGGCCGATAAACACATGATTTTAACCAGTTTTTGTTACTAGTTATATTTCAGTAAACAAGCTGATAGTCAAATAGCAAGGTCAAAATTGGACTCCAGCTTCTCTCTTTGTGATTGCTCTTGAGCCTAATAATATAAAGAAGGATGAATGGATTTATATCAAACCTGATTTGTGGATGTATCTGAAGAATATCTTGAATGAGTTTCAATTTATTGGTTACTTTCTGGGGTTTAGAACAGGAATGGCAAGTGAATACAGCAATTGAACAAAACTTAGTAGTTTAGGTCAAATTGGCTAGAACTTTATGAAAATGTTAACACAAACATTTAAGGAAATTGTTTTACAAAATTATTTTGTGAGTTCTTTGCAGTTAACAACATTAGAAGATGGGAAGAAATGGACTTCTTGTGGATTCTTGACAGTTCTTTTGGACTAGTTGAGTGTAATCCCTTTGAGGAGTGCTTGTTTAATAAATATGGACTTCTTGTGGATTCTAGACAGTTTTTTTTCGACTAGTTGAGTGTTAATCCCTTTGAGGAGTGCTTGTTTAATAAACATGGATTTCTTGTGGATTCTTGACAGTTCTTTTTTACTACATGAGAGTTAATCCCTTTGAGGAGTGCTTGTTTAATAAACACGAAACCCTTGAACATAATTCAGCAGCAGTTGAGGCTTTGATAGGTTTCCTAAAGAAAACTTATCACAATGAAAGAGAAATTGAGCATTGTTTTGCCAAACAATTTCGATATAGTATAAGTAAACACTATTTATATAGAGGATAGCACTCTACATAGTTAGGGCTTTACAGAAATTGAAGCCACTCCAGTTAGTTAAAATTTATGAAAATTATCAGTTTCTTGGTTGCCTAAATTCCAGACAATTGATGCTTGGATTTCTGAAAATTATATTTTGAGGATAGTGTCTTTCACTATATCAGAAGGTTATATTGTAAGTGTAATGTCAGAAGCAGTTGCTTTGCACATTTGAATGGATATAGTGAATACCTGTTTACATACCCCACTGACATGTTGGTCTTGTTTATTTACATTATTTTACATACAGGGACTCTTCTTTCTTGGGCAATACTGTTAACATTCTTAATGCAAGCACTTTCATCATCAGGTTTATGCTAGAGCGTTTGGATGGAGAAAAGAAATTCATTGCTGACCTAGACTTTTCCCTGTGCATGGAGGGCAGTGGACCATGTCAGTTTGAGCTGCCAATCCTGAAGCAGACCACACTACCACAGCCATTATGTGACATGAACATGAATTTCAGCATAAATGGTTAGTTCTTTCATTTGATACGCAGAAAATTGTAAGTGTAGACTGCAGTGTTTTCTAGACTGAACAATGTGATATGATAAGTTAGTCCTATCTTATTGTCATACATTGGGCTTAATCAGTCTCTTATGATGCCTTTATGTAAACAGTTGTCTGTCCATGAAGAGCACTTTTACCAATCTCCAAAAGAAAATTACAAATGTACAGTTGTACATTAAATTGTAGAATTTCTGTCAAATAGGTTTCTTGTTCCTAAGCCTTCTATGAGCTGATGTTGACTTGCCACCCCAACCACTTGCAGACAACCATCCAGTGGGTGTCAGTGGGTACTTCACCCCAACCACTTGCAGGCAACCTTCCAGTGGGTGTCAGTGAGTACTTCACCCTAACCACTTGTAGGCAACCTTCCAGTGGGTGTCTGTGAGTACTTCACCCCAACTCACCCCAACCACTTGCAGGCAACCTTCCAGTGGGTGTAAGTGGGTACTTTGCCCCAACCACTTGCAGGCAACCTTCCAGTGGGTGTCAGTGGGTGCTTCCTTTCAACCACTTCAATTTCAGCTGTATGCAGCACCTTTTTTGATCCTTTGAAAATGCTTACTTAATTGTTATACATTATAGAAAATTCCCAGTGAATCCATTGGTATTTTGCAATTTATCATTGTTCAATATCATCTATGTACTTTTTCTGAAGTAACATGCAATTTTCATGGTGAAATTTATGTGTACTGTTACATATTAATTTTCTATACTTCTTTAATCATCTTGCTGATGCAAGTTTGCCTTGATTTCGTCAATTGTATATTTATTGTATGCAATCTTTTTTTCTTGTCTCTTTTATTACAGAGTGCAAGAAGTTTAGATCTTAAAATATGGGAGGACCAACAGTAGAAATGTTTGGCCTGTACAAACTGTACAGTGTATAGAATAGATATGGTTAAATGTCTTAAAAAGGCAATTAAATGGTTGTTTGTGCTTTTTCAATCCGCTTCGATGGAATGTAGGCACATGTCTTCCCGTCAGCATTTATGATAGTGAACCCAAGCCAGAAAATTTGAAAATAGTTATGATAGCCCCACTGCAATTGTAAAGATCTTTGACCATCTTTCAACTCAATTTAGTGGCAAATGTACTCAGAGAAATCTTAGTGACCCCCACTGTAGTCACCACTATTCCATGGCTGGAGAAACTCTCCATCAGACTTGGTTAATGCTAGAGATGCTTTGCAAGAAAATGAGTTTAGTGCTTTGGTTGTGGAGAAGATTGGAACAGGTGATTTGAATTTGAAAACATACAAGGATAATGGAGGGTTTTTAATCATTGATGGCTTGTTGTTAATAACTTCACACCATTGTCAGCTTTCCTTTCTTACCTGGGATCCCTTCTTTTCGAGGACAAGAAGCTAGCCTCTATTACAATCAAATGATACCATACCATGATTTAAGACACATGCAGACATTATGGAAGTGACAATATTAGATGCAAAAGTTTTTTTTTCCAGTAAGTATTACCGGAGAAATCTACTTACTATTAGCAAATATTTCTTGAGAATGAATGCATGATTCAAATTTGGGGATGCTTTAGATTACCTTTTTTACCCCCCACCCTTCACTTTTCCCTCCCTTGATATCCGACCTGGAGGAAGTGGGAATGTTACGAAATCATATCTTGTTTGCTTTTTGACAAGTGGGTAGTGGAGATTCCCTTTGACCACATTGTCATGCATCCTTTGTCCCTTTTTTGGTTGACTTGATCAATCATAATCTTGACCAAAGTAATGTCTGCCCTGTGTCAGTAGTGCTAGAAACAAGCATGAGAAATTCCTTTATATAAGCCCTTACTGCAAATTGCAGTCTATACAGATGTCAGTTCATATGGCTGGGGAGCCAATATTTGCTGATCTACACCATGGTCAGTATTGATTGGGGCAAGACGAGTTGCCTCTGCATGTCATCATTCTACAAAATTAAAACCAATTTAAAATGTAGTCCTCATTTTGAAAATAATTCTTTGAAGGTGACCTAATTTATCAAATAGGTGTGAACAAAATCATTGGATGTATTCTGGTATGGGAAGTTCTCATCTAGTGTGCACATATGAAAATAATGGCCCAGATTTGACATATCCAGGGCAGGGTCAGTGCACTGGCTGATTAATTATCATAATGACTTGGGCCTTTTATTCTCTTTCGTCCACTTACACATTTTTCAGCAGTTTCTGAACTTCATGACTGCTTGTTGATAGATTTTGTCATGATGATTTTGAGTAATTAACTGCCCACCAACAGTGTGCTAGTGCAGGACCCAGAAACAGCGGCCATGGATGCCTTTCAGTCATTTGGAAGGAATTTGTAAGCAGTACCTTCTCAGTTTTCGTTCTGAAAAAAAATTCAAAAGTGAGGGGTCACAAAAACAAAGTGTTTCTGATAGCCCTCTCAGATTAGACAAGTAATTTGTTGAACGAACTGCTTGATCTACAAATTATCCACCTTCATGCTTGGCTCATATCAAGTAATCAGTACACGAGGGCTAACCATTCAAGAAATATTGTAAAATGTATCATCCATTCTAGGATGCAATATATTAAGTTTATATTTCATATATTAGCTATGATAAAGAAGTCAATCTGGGATCATATTCATTTAAATTCTGGGCCTCTATTATCAATTAGAGAGAGGGAATAATAAGCTTGGATGAGGGAATATGAGTCCCAGGAAAAGAAAGCAATGCAATAGTAGATGGTGACATTGGTGAGTAATACATTTGGTTTACCGGTAAATGGTATAATGGTCTAAAGTGGTCTAAAGCGCTGTCTGTTACGGACCACTGCCATCTTACCTCTGCGTGTGTTCGAGTCTAAGATTCGGCAAATGTAGTTATGTGAGAAAGCTTGCCAGTAGCTTCTCGGGGGTTGCTGGTTCTTTCCGGGGGTTGTCTGGGTTCTTCCTCCACCATTAATACTGGCCACCATGTATAGCCTATATTATGCTGAAAATTGGCGTTAAACCATAAAAAACAAATGGTATAATGTCCTGAAAAAAACTTTTCCGGATGAAATTTAATTTTTCAACAATCCATTCCCAATGTAATGTCATGAAGGTTCCAATTAGAACCTTTATTGGTATTGTAACATTTTATCGTAGAGATAAATTTATAAATGAAAATTTAGTTTTTCTAGATTTTAGAACTTTAATGGGTAATACGAACCTTGCTCTTTCCAGCAATAGCTTCTTTTGTATGCACTGCTTTTTATGACAACAACACAGTAAATGTATTTTCAAATTCAAAGTTATACATTGTTACATTGCATTTCCTTGATAAGAGTGTTCTTCAAGATTCATTTGATCATCTGAATATCATGAAGCAGTTTGCATGTTACATTTTTTTAATTTCACTTTGTAATCAATGGTGAGACATATGCATATATTTGTGTTTCGTTTTGACATTCTTGATGTTGTCAGTATTTAGTGAGATAGAAGATGACACTGTTGTAATGTAGACCATCAGAGTGGCAGAGACATAAAATAGCTCTTTAGATAAACAGGCCTTGTTGCATACAATAAAAGACCGAAAAGGCTTGCAAAAATATAATGATTATGGGTACTTCATAGTAAAATTAATACTTTGTCTTCATATTAAAAGGCTTGTTCCATTTAAATATACATGATACCTTGTAAAAGGATTGTTAAAAACTATTAATCTAGTAATCTGTATGAAAATTATACCAAATTCAAAATTCCATATATGGATGACTACTTCACATTGAATGTGCTTTCCCTGAGACCCAAATATGTTTTACTGGAACAACACTGAATTATAATATTTACTGGGTTTTTTTCTTTGCTTGAAGCTGGAGTATGTTATATTCTTGTGATACTGTACTTTTCAAGCAATAGATGCTGCTGATGTTCTGGGAAATACTTATAACTTTATATCTTTGTGTATCACATGTGAAATGATTTAAAGACATCAGCCACAACTAAACAAACTATACAGAGTGTTCACATTTACCCAGCCATTCTATGAAACGTTCTGTTTGACTTGGTATTCTGTGGGCTGCAATAGTAATGTTGATTGACTTCATCTCTTATTTCTTCATGTATTTTTGTTGATTTTGTTTTGGGTTTAATGTCATTTTTCACAGCACAAAATGATAACCTATAAAGATCAATTATTCATGCCTTTTGGTACTCATATCAAATATATACAAATGACCTATCAAATATGCTTTGTTATATATGTATATTTTTTTTAATGACTTTTTTTTTTGTTCAGACTTTTCACTAACTAACTGGATGAAAACAAAGGATGTAGATGCAGGGAAGGCCTTAACCTCGTCCCTAATTGCATATCTTCTGAGTGAACTGGGGCTGGAGGACTTTCTCCTGAAGCACCCCTGTGAAAGAATCAAGGCTCCCTACAGCCCGTCACAGAATGGATGGAACAAAGGTATAAAAATATACCAATGAATGATCTGAGAACAGAAACTTTAATTTGTTTTCCACTATTAATTTACTAGATTTTGTTGCTGCTTTTGATGTTTATTTTCTTCATGGTACTAACATTTTGGAGGAGTTTAAAAATTTGTGTGCATATATATATTCTGTTTTGCATTGCTTTTGATTTACCTTTTTTCTGAGAAGAACCTGAAATATTTACTCTCAAAGAGATGCCAACCTCTCTGATTTCATTGGAATTTGTCATTTCTTTTTACTGAAAAGATATACTGAAGTTATTATTCCTTTTTCTGATGTTCTTTTCTTCCTCAGTTTTGCTTAGGTCAAATTACATTTTTAGTGGTACACATTTTGCAAAGTAAGATAAGATGCTATCACTGGCATTCTTTCCCATATATATTTTCTACATGTATTCTTGTCACTGCTAGATACAGTAAAACAATATATGAGTACCAGTCTAAATACTTTAAACAACTAATGAAAATGGAGATCAGCAAAACACTGCTGGGAAAGAAAACTGAATAAGATTTAGAATCTAAGTCAACAATATTTGGAAGAGTATTCCCTATTTGTTTTGTACAATTGTGTGGAAGAGGACACGATTTGCAACATTGGTGCAGGTGCCATAAATCGAGCACATAAAGGAAAGTCTGATCTAGCAAGACACAAAAAGAGCAAGTGTAAGCTTAAAAAGATTCAAGAATTGCAGCACAGTGACTTAGACTTAATGTTCACATAAAATTCATATAGGCATTGTTTCCTGTTGAAAACAATCTACCTTTGCCATTGGCTGCAACATGCATTGTGCAAAAGACATTTTGGAACAGGTTTCCTGATCACAGCGTAGCTAAAAAATAAGGATGTGATTGAACAAAGATGCTATAGTCCAATCCATTGCACAAAACGATGACAATATAATGCCTGGAAATGAACACTAGTAGAGAGAAAACCAATTTTGCTTTACTTTGTCCAAAATGCAAACAGTTCTTCTGACAGCAAAATATATGACTGCCTAAAGATTTGTGATGTGTTGATGCCTAAGGATTTGTGACATGTGTTGATGCAGTATGAACATCAAATGTCACAACTATTGCAAATATCACAACATAGTTCTGTAACTGGCAATGCTACTCACACATTTGTTTAAATGTTGTAAATGTTTGAAAGTCACTTTATGACATTTTCTGCTTTGTGTTACATACAACCATTAAGTTCCATTATTACTGGTTAAGACAGAATGCTTCTTGTAGAGTATGCACTCTAATGGTTCCTAAGATCCAAAATTTGATAAAGCATAAACTGTGATATCGATTCTGTTTTAGAATACAGAAACATGCATAATGTCAAGACTAGATCATGTAATTTTGCCAGAAAATTCAAAATAATTCATTCAGATAACACTTCTTCACATATACAGAGTGAAATCAGATTCTTCTGATCAGTTTTATTTGCATTTAGTTTCAAGGAGTTTTAAACTATTATGATATTGGGTGTCCATATCTCTAAAATGTGAAACTGGAACTGAAGGTTACACTTGTCATTTTTACTTTCAGCCTGCCCTGCTAATATAGAACTGCCCTTTCTCAGAAATGACATATCATGTTACATTCCTGACTACTGTACTGGTGTGGACTGCTGTACTTATGTGGACCTGGTCAGAAGATCATTCAGGACATATTTTCTCCTAAATGCATGTAATTTCTCCATTGAGGCTGGAATAGAGAGGCTATCCTTTAAAATCATGCTGCTTAACTACACCTGGGGTACGATTATTATTACCTATGTCTGTCCCTAAGATTTCATAATCATCAAAAGACATCAAACTTGTACATAACCATGTCAAGTGTCTCCTAAAATTCATCTTTAAATTCACTATACAAATTTATTATAGCATGCAGATTTCATGAAATGTGCATTTTTGTTATTGAGATATGGTAGCACATCTTTAGTATATTGAAATTGTATTGACGAGTGGTAACTATGCAATAACACTACCTGCTAAACCAAAACAGTGTTGTGAATGTTGATACTTTAAATTCCAGAAAATAACTTTAAATTGTAAAAGATGGAAGTTTTGGGAAGTGGACAGTTTGCATTGTTTATGTGAACAGTAATCATCTACAATGACAATTCTGTGATTTGTTTTTACTACCATGATCCCCAACCTCCAAACTTCAATTGTCATCTGGATGAGTCAGAGTCACTGGTCAGGGTAAACATTACTTCAGTAGGGGATTTTGTGACACCCTTCACTTGCCCATCCGTATCTGTCCATTGTTTTCATCTCATTAATGGGTTGTGGTGGTAAATTCTCCAAATTGTGTAGTTACTGCATACATGGGTAAATTGTCAGTCATCAATGGCTCTGGCTCCCACCCATATGGTTTCATGTGTTAGACGAATGTCAGGTATACAAAAATGTTCAATTATTATTATGTTATCAGATATTTTCAAACCAAATGTATATATGTATATATGCAGCCAAATTAGGGTGATATGCCATATATATGACAAAGTATTTCTGGAGGTTGCAGTGAGTATATTTAGGTTGCAGTGATGAATGGTGGAATGGAATATGCAATAAGAAATTTGGAGAATATATTAGTTATTATCTGGTTTAAATAGCAAGATGTATGATGATAAAAGAAAGTGTGATAGAAATGTCTCCTTAATAATTGGATAGTTCAGATAATTTTTAATAATCCTTTTATGCGCCCATCAGTTGTGTGAAACATCTTCATATCTATAAATTATCCATTTGTATATATCAACATATTTGTGTGTACATTGTGCATGATGTTTGTATTGACATGAATTGACATGTGTTGTAACTGACTTGGGGTATGTGGCAGCTACATTGGGGAATTAGCTGGTAGAGCCAACAAACAAGCATCTAGGTTACAAATTTATTTAATTCAAATTCCAAAAAACTCCCTGGCCATTTCTGACTCTGATATGCATATCAGCCTTGAGCGGACTTCACAGGAGACATCCTGCTCTCATATTTCTGTAACTGGTTTGAATTGTTTCTATTACATAGATATTTGTTTCCTACATTAACCCAAACATTTGATATCTCACTAATGAGTTGTCTAGAAGTTGATTTGAAAACATAAATGATTATAATATATCTGATCAGACTCGCACTTACTTTCAACCTCTCCCTCAAAATACAAATGTTAAGTAAATGTAGTTTAAGTGTAAAGGTTGGCAAAGATTGTCAGAGTTCAAGTATAAAATATCTATTTCTTTATAATCAATATATGAGATACTAATTAGAGAAACTTAATCTAATATCTCATCTCTAATATCATCAGCATTTTCAAAATCTAAAATTAATTGTAAGTCCTGTAAATAATCATTTAATTAATTTGCAAAAACACAAATGCCTATTCTCACTAGATCTGCCAAACCAAATGATTAGTGTCCATAAGGTCATGGGGTGAGTGTACTGTAAAGATTCTGCTTGTATTGTTTTGGAAGATGTGGATTCTATTCAACATGACTATATACCAGACTAGAAAATTGGAAAACAGTTAAATCATATCAAAGTCCCTACTACACATATATAACTTAGATGTTTCTTACTTCCATCATGTGATGAGCACAAGTAAACAAGAACCTCGCACATCAAATGCTATCCAGGTTATAATAACATGTTTTTTAATTACATTTTATCCATAGCTTCATTTGTATGTGTCTTTTTTCTGCATCACTTTAAGACTTAGTGTATTTGCATAGTGGAGATAAAATTACTTTATTTTCTTTCCAGGAAAAATTGAACACCTTACACTGAGAAATGTTATACGAATCTCGTAAGTATAATGTTTAAACTTGTAAGTATTAAAATTTATTCAACAACAGTAATTAGGGGCTTGTTAAAAGCTGCAGGAGTCTGGGGTAATAATTTTTTCAGTCTGTCATTTGTCCATTAGTCTTTCAGTCTGTCATTTGCACTTTGTGTAACAAGTTTATCATTGCAACCCTTACACATAATTGGATGTTGTTTCTAAATGATCTACCTCTTATAGCTATGTCTACATTTTAAAGGTTTTATATTCTTTAGTCTGATTTGGAAAGAGTTGTTGAATTTTTCTATCAACATTCAGTTATAACAGATCCTTTTAACAGTTTAAAAATCACTCTAAATATTGTTCAATGTCTCATTGCCATAGATGTGCTTTTGTGGGTTTTGTCATACATTTATAATAGAGTTAGGGCCCATGATAATTTATTATCTTCTCATGGGGTAGAGCCCTTGATAAGTAATTTATCATCTTCTCTTGGCTTGTTCTTTATTACCAGGCATTACTCTTTTATCCTTGGACATAAATGAATGCCGTTGGATTGCCTATTACTTGTAAATATGGCTGTTTCTGGGTTTTATTTTTTTAGGTCCAGTATTAATGGAGTTGTTGCCATTTCTCCACCAATATTAAATCTCCGTTGATTATTGTAACCTGCATAGCATAGAAACCATTCTACATGTTATGATGCAATTTGTTGTATAACTTGTCTCCAAACATTGATGTGCCTTTCATTTTTCTTTGTACCCATACTCTATTTAAAAGGCAGTTTTGGTTTTTGACAGTTTATTGTATTTTCAAATTTGATATTGCTTGCAACCGACATAACTTAAGAACCATTTAGAAATCTCTTATTCCTTCTGGAATGAGCACTATATCATAGTCTTGCAAGTGCCTTTATAAGACATTTTTATTAGTGTTATGGTGGCCCATTGGTTGCTCTTGTGCCAAACTTTGGTTTCGGCAAGATAAGTTGATGGTTAAAGCTAGATTTTGCACGTGGTACCAGAAGAATGAGATTTTGAGTGTTTGATTTTAAGCATTCCATAACATCATTGACAGAGTGCTATAATTCTTAATTGCAGATTCTCATGACGTTGAGTTCCAGCCTTCTGAGATTCGATAAGCTTATAGATTTCCATGTTTAGGATGTCTCCAAAAAGCCAGTTGGTGATATGCATCAGTGCAGTGCAGATTGGCTCGGGTTTTATGAATTCATGGCACTTTCATTGCTGAAGGCAAATGATCGTTTCCCCATCGGAACCTTAGCAGCAGACTTACCTCATCTGTGATTTTTATGTTGAACAGTTTTGAAGTATTTTCACTCATTAAGCCTGTGCCATTCAGGATCTGCCTTGGGTGTTTTGCACCCTCCCTTGTCTTAAAGTTACAGTCCAGTGAGAACTCGCAACATTTGAAAATGGCCTGGAACACTTTGCCTTTGCATAGTTGCACTCCAATTTGCAAAAAATAATGCTCCATTATGGCATAAACATTGCAACACTATTTTTGTGTGCAGAAAATTGTCGATTATGTAGATTATGTTGTTATATTTGATATTTTCTTCTTTACAATATTACTCCCAAACTGATAACTTCCAGGCATGCATTGTTCTGATCATCCACATGAACCAGTGTCATATCATGGGATCAAAAGACACTTATGGGGAAAGTGAAATGGGATATTTTTTTGTGCTCATAATTTATAACAAGTTTTGGCCCAAAGTGGATTTTGGTTGTTAAATCCATAGACATTTATTGCAAATATATATCTTAATTCAGGGCAGAAATCTGATCCCAAGTAGCCTTGATCTTTGCTATGTAAAACGTGTACATATTCTTCTCTTTTTGTTGTAGGTACAGTGTTTTTGATCTAGCTAGTGAGAAGAAATACTTGCTGAGTCTGAATCTAAGTATATGTTTTGAGGCAGATACATGTCTCATCAGTGAACCAGTCCTTAAAAATGTAAAACTGCCAAAAGTCCTGTGTGACTGGAACAGTGGTTTCTTAATACCAGGTACACATACATGTCAGTATTTTCAGTCATAATATTTCCTGAGGCTGGGGTTTGTTAGATCTTGTTATCTGGTTCCCATTGTATAATTTAGAATGATGACCTTCCTTTGTTTTCTTTTCATTTACAGTATAAACAATATTGAATCTGGGATACTGGTGGACAAGGCATGTGTCTCAACCAAATTCATTCAGGTCTTAAAATATGTCTTGTGTGACATATTTAACATGAATAAAAATGATTTAAAAGCATGAAAATTTAATGTTTGTATAACAATTGCCAGAACTGAAATACTCAATGAGCTATGTATTACAAGGCAAAGGTATACCAGTTCATATAGTGATTGTTTTGTTTGTTTGATTAGGATTTTTAACGTAGCTTTAACAATTTTTTGTCATATTGCTACGATGTCTGCATTGAGGCAGTTTAAAGTGATGTCTAGCACTGGGACATCATGCCGCAGACATGAAGCATGATGTCCCACCCAGTCACATTATCCTGACACCAGGCCAACCAGTCCTAACACTAACCTCTTAGTGCTGAGCGTCAAGTGAGGCAGCTGTTAGTACCATTTTTGTAAGTCTTTGGTATGACTCAGCCGGGGATTGAACCCACAACCTCCCACTTTTGCGGCAGATGCTCTAACCACTAGGCCACTAGAGCGGTTCATGTAGTGACATTATGGACATTAGAAACTAGTTTGAAAACTTAACATGCGATCAATACTAGGATTGAGAGTTTCTTTAAAATTACACATTGATTCGGTTGACTAAATTTAGACTTGATTATTAGAATTTTCTCTTACTCAGAGAATAACTAACTTAGATATTATAGAGTTTGAAATTTTCTGCAGTATCACAATACCTTCTACAGTGACTACGGTAAATTATGTGACTTAAAATTGGCACATGATACAAGGAAACTGGTGTTGATGGGTGGTAATTCAAGCTCCTCATCCCTGCTTCGTGTTGTCCTCCACTGTTCTATTTCAGTTGCCTCCTTCACCTACTTATTCCATATTTTTTCCTCAGATGGGATGACCTTAGTCTGATTGGGAATGATGGGATGTCCCATATTGCTATAGTGTTCATGTATTGCTAATGACTGTACTGATGTGTTCCTTAACCCTTGTTTTAAAATTGGCATTTTCACCAATATAGTCATTCTCACAATCACTATATTTGATATTAAAAACCACACATTTTTGCAAACTTTCTGTTTTATTTAAATCCCATGTGTAAGTTGTTCTCTTCGTCTCTTTGTGTCAAATAACCATTAGAAGTTAAGTTATCAACAGTAATCACTGATAAAGTCAGTACTAGACATTTCTGAAAATTTTAAACTCTTAAGAAATCGAAGATATTTATGCTCTGAGTAAGCTAAAGATTCTACTACCCATGCATTATCCAGAACATGAAAGAGACCTTTCCAGTTGTACACTCAGACTTTTTAAAAATTCAAAGTTAAAATTTAATATGTTTTTCAAGGGACTATGTCTATTTGTTGCATAGTTTATGTCTGTCAGAGTAGTAAATTATATCACAGATTTTCAAGAAATAATTCTCATTGGATTCAAATATTAAACAACAAACCATAATTCTTGAAAATTGAAACATGTACATTCTTTCAACTGAAGAACACTTTAGTAGAATATTTAATAGCTGGTGTAATTGGCTGATTTCTGTGTTTAATCATAGTACTTTAAGACTGTAATAAGAAATGTTGGCTTAAATGAAGAAATGATAAATTCATGCAACCTGAACTTGTTTCAGAATTTTCACTAGAGGGATGGTTGAAAGAAAATGGCTATGAATTTGGTAGACCATTGATGGGTCTGACAGCCAGTAAGCTGATGGAGGGACTGGGTTTGAGCAGATACCTCCAGGATGTCCCCTGTAATAGATCCTCGCATATTTACTCACCAAGCACTAATGGATGGAATAAAGGTAAAAAAAGAGACTAATGACTAAGTGAATAGACTATAGTGTAGTTGCCTTGTCAGTTACTTCCCTTGATGGAGACCATGACTAGTTAATTTCACTTCAGATGCAGTTGATGAACCGATTTTGTTCTTGTTTGTCATCAGTTTTCAGTAACAAAGTTACTGACAGCAAAGGTTTAATTCATAAAAGTGCAATTTTCATTATTATTATCAATATTTTTAAAGGATTTTATGTATATGGCCCGGAATCTCAAAGTCCTTTCTGGATTATGATCATATTTCAGTCATATGACTTTTTTCATAACCAAATTGACAATTTTCATTTTGTGCTCATATGCAAGATAAGGGTTATTCAAAAATGATCAAACTGCTTCTGATCAACTTTGATATCGGTAATGAAACTTGGCACAGCTGCATTCATTCCCTTTTTGAAAAGAATGGTGTTTCTGTAACATTCGAGATAGCTACCACAGTGGGCAATCTCAAAAATACTGTTATCACATTTCTATCTGACCAGATGGTTATTATGACAGCACAGGTGTTTAAAAGAAGGAAATCTAGCTAATTGAGACTTTAATACTGTAATGGTACTGATCTGAACTTTTGAAATATGTGTTATTCAGCAATTTCTGAATGAATAATAGTATTGACATGGCTTGTAAAAAAAAGTAAAACACATCTCAGGATATATAATTATTCTGATTCAGTATTATACCAATTGGACATCAAACCATTCCATCTCAAAAATCATGTTAGTACTACTTGACATGTACAGAGGGTTGTAATGGCATGGAGTTTTCAACAAAAAGTTTGTGATATATAGTTGAAACTAAATGATAATTATGCACTATGTACTCCAGCATGGCCTTTTGACTTGTGCAATTCAGTTCTAAAGAAATGTGTATGTGTGTTCTTAAAAATATTTGGCTCAGTGGTTATTGTGGAAACATATGTAGGTCTACTTCTTTTGAATATATAGCTGCAATTGACATTGAGTCTTTTACATAACATTTCTCTTTTGAATATATTCCTTAATAATATTAATATTACAAGAATAAGCTTACTATTTAATTCATGAATCCTAATTCCCTGGATTGACAAAATTTATTTTTCTGTCTATAAATCATATAGACAAGGGAAATAAACTTTTATCAGTTACCTCCCCTTGACCACTGCTAATTGGTGATAGTGGTTAGGTTTCTCTTCCTACTATTGCAAAATAGTGTTACACGACCTCCCAAAATCCTTTAAAATCTTCACACAAATTCAAACATCCATACAAAAAGCTTCTTAAGTGTTGTAAGGTTATTACTACATGTGATAAACATTATTTTTGACTTAATGATTAATATTTATGTGGACTCAATTCATATCATAAAGTTTATTGTTTGTGGATCAATGTGGTAGTATTGGTATATGTTGTTGGTTGTCATTCATGTGTACTGCATAATTGTTTCATAGTGTCTTTGGATTTGATTTATCGCTTCCTACACCTTCATCTTATCTATTCATGATCAATTTTCAGACATATTCTGGAGAAAGTGCGATCATGGAGAAGATAGTCTGGTTATTAAAAGACTTAATAGTACCAAAAGCCATTAGAATAATAATAATAATAATAATAATAATAATAATAATAAAGACTTTATTTAGAGAAGGTAACTCAATTAGTTACAGAACTAATCTACCTTGAGGCCTTCTATCTGTTGTGTACAATATATACAATACATATAACATGATGTGAAGAGTCTGGCTCAATGCTAAATAATTAAGGAATTTTAAATTTCAAAGTATCAAGCCTGGAACACATGCACAGGCATCTGTAAAAACATAAACATATAAGAAACATAAAATATCATTCTGTGTTGAAAATGATGCAAAAAAAAAAAAAAAAAAAAAACAAGCAGGCAGTTTTTTTTTTTGTTTTTTTTTTTGGTACTAGCACTGTTCAATTTTCTAAAGATTTCATCCATTTAAGACATTGATTATGAAATGAAGAAATGCTAGGAGCCTGCCTTATGTTGCTGGGAATGTTGTTCCATGCTACTGGACCAGTATATTGAAAACTTTAAACAATTCCTTCTTTGGCCTTGGTATAATGTAATTTTTTCTTCTTATGGACCTTAAATTTGGAGTACCATCAGCATCTCTTTGGTGAAAGATATTGCTTAGATAGACAGGAATAGATTTTCTGGATACTTTATACATCAATTTGGCTTTTCTAAGAAATATTCTTTCATGTATTGTTAAAATCTTTATATTATTCATTGCATCCTGAATATTGTCTATACATTGATCTAGAATTAAATGGCAAGCCCTCTTTTGGAGCCTTATAAGTGTTGTTATGTTTGAATTAGAGGTATTACCCCAAATTATGTTACAGTAGTCCAGATATGGCTGAATATAACTTTTATAAAAGATGACCCTATACTGAAGAGGAATGTATGTTTTGATTTTCCTGAGTAGCCAAAGATAAGAATTAACCTTTTTTGAAATGTGTTTAATGTGAATAGACCAAGTAAGATTGTTATCTACTAATACACCAAGAATTCTATCTTGAGAGGTCATATTAAGGCTCACATTATCCAAAAAAACCATTAAGTTTGTCACTATCTAGTCTTGCTCGTTTTTGTTGTGTTGTAACTAGTAGGGCTTTCGTTTTTTCTGTATTTATGATCATACTGTTTTCCTTGCACCATACTTGAAGTCTGTTGAGAGCATCTTGTAAGTTATTTTCAAGTACCGTTTTGGTTTTACCAATCTCAGACAGTCTAGTATCATCTGCATAGAGGTCAGTGGAAGAAATTGAAGTTCCAATCTTAAGAGGTAAATCGTTGATAAATAGAATGAATAACAGAGGTCCAAGGATAGAGCCTTGTGGTACTCCACAATTAATACTTTTACTTTGAGAAAGTTGACCATTTAAAGATACTTTTTGCACTCTGTCGGTTAAGTAAGAAGTAAACCAGTTTAGAGAGTTTTCACTACATTGATAAATCTTTAGTTTTTCAAGTAAAATTTCATGGTCTACAAGATCAAAAGCTTTACGAAAATCAACCATAATAGTGCCTACCATTTCTCCTTGATCTAACGCTTTCAGCCATTTATCAATCAAAGATACAAGTGCGGTTTCACAGGAGTGATTCTGGCGAAAGCCAGACTGATTATCATGAATAAGATCATAAGTGTTTAAATAGTTGAGAAAAGAATCATGTACATGTTTTTCTAGTAATTTGGAGAGACAAGGAAGGATAGAGATGGGTCTGTAGTTATTTACATCATCTTTTGTTCCTGCTTTATGCAATGGTATAACCTTGGCAGTTTTCCATCTTTGAGGAAATTTATTAGACCTAATACTTTCATTACAAATGAAAACTATACTCTCTACAATTGCAGGTGCAGCCACTTTTAGTAGCCTTGGTCCAATCATATCATGTCCTGTAGCTTTACATACATCCATTGTTTTAATATACTTCAACACAAATTCTGGACTCATGTCAGGAATTTCAAATTTTATATTGTTTTGTAGTTTTTTAGCACAAAAATGTTTGAGTTCCAGATGATCAGATGAAGTTCTGGGTTCTTTAAGTTTTTCAGCAATTTGAGCAAAAAAGTTGTTAAAAATATCTGAGATGTCCTTTGGATTATCAGTATAAATACCCTCATGATTGAGGGAAAAAATTTCAGTTTTACGCTTACATTTGCCTGCATCAAAACCTGCAAACACTTTCCAGATAGCTTTCGGGTTATTTTGGTTTTCATCCAGCACTTTTTTGTAGTGCGCTTGTTTGGCTTGATGTATCATTTTATGAACTTTATTCCTCCAAACTCTATATTCAGTTTGATTTCCTACTGATTTTAGTTGGTCTCTTTGCTTTATTGCTTCTAAAATTTCTGGGGAGATCCAGCCTGGCTGATGGTCTTTCTTTATCCTGTGTGTTTTTAAAGGGGCATGCTTGTCCACTATACTGATGAACAGATCTGTCCAAGTATCTAAAACATCATCAATATCCTCAAAGATTTGGACTGTATTCCATGGAACCTGTTTTAGATCTTCTAGGAATTTAACAGTATCAAAGTTTTTGAATGACCTATAAGTAATGGATTTATGGATATTATTTTTTGTTGATTTGCCATTGACTTTACGTGTTAGAAAAATTGGAAAGTGATCACTTATACCAATCTTTGGAACCATTACTTCCAAAACATTTTCTTTTGTATTGGTATAAATATGATCTATAAGTGTTTTAGAGGTAGATGTTACTCTGGTGGGTTCATTTACTAGTTGCTCCATACCTAACAAATCAATAAATTTCATCCAATTCCCTTCTATTTGATCATTGAGAAGGTCTCGATTTATATCACCCAGAATGTAAAATTCTTTCTCTTCATTTGAAATTTTATCTACTTGAAGTTCAAAATATTCACACCAATCAGTATGTGACGATGGGGGTCTATACACAAAACCTACTAAATAGTGCTTTGCTTTTTCTGGAGTGATCTGTAGCCAAATGGATTCTATTTCTGGTATTTCTAGGTCTTCCCGTCTTTTACAAATAGTACCGGTTTTAACATATACAAGGAGCCCACCACCGCCTGCTTTCCTATCCTTACGATAAGGTTTTTCATAGCCATTAATATATAAGAAATTTTCACACTGATTTTCTGTTAACATTGTTTCCGAGAGTCCAAATAAATGGATATTATTATTTGGAGAGGTTAACAGTAACTTCACTTGATCAATCTTTCCTCAAAAACCCTGAATATTTAAATGACCTATGTGTAAACCTTTGCTAGAAACTCCTAAATTCAAGAGACTAATATCAATGCTATTAGAGGCACTCAAGGAGACATTGAAAGTATTAAAACCTTGTTCACAGTGATCATCATTACAACTATCATTACTGTATACAAACTTAGTTTTTCTACAACAGCATGTTCTACTTTTATAATCATTGTCTAAATCTGAACTATCGTTCCTATTGGAATATGTATAAGAAGCTTGTAAGGTTCCACATTCAGAACATGCATCAACAAGGGGATCAAATCTGTTTTGACAAGGGATGCCCAGTGTAAATGACAGTCCTTGATAGATAGATTGGTCCTTTTGTTGAATAGAGTCTTCCTGTGGAATTGAGATGGCCTCATTGCCCTTTTCCTATTCCATAAATCTAGTGTGAGTTTTGGCTTTGTGTCCAAAGCTACCACACTGATGGCATTGTATTGGCTGTCTGTGCCTGCATTCCTGTGCTGAATGTTTGATCTCACCACAGTAAACACATCCCATAGTGTACTGCCTGTATTGATATGGCTGACCATATTGTCTGATGTTGTTTTGTCCTACATTGGGTTTATGGTGATGGATGAAGTTTGTAATGTGTCTGTAAGACCAGACTACATGAATAACTGCATTTATATTTTTTGCCAGCTTTTCCACCCCTTTGGTAGACAGGTGGATCTTATCTCTTTTTCCAAATAGATGTTGCATTACTTGTCCCTCTTCATCCAGGAAACTCATGTAATTGTAAACAATATCACACTTCCATTCACTTGCCAGCCTTCTGATGACCTCATTGATATCTAACACATCACAATCTCCCCTGGGGGCCATTTCACACAATGCAACCTGACAGCTTTGATTTTGCTTATGAATGTAATTAAGTAATTGGTCATATAGTTCTTCAAAAAGTTCTAGATCAGTCCCTTCACTGGCATTGTTCCCTCCAATATAGAGCACTATTTTATTAAACTTGGAGAGATCATATATTTTTATATCTTCCAGTATTGTCTGTATTTTGGCACCTGAAATGGCATGCTTTCTAACACAGTGCCTCAGTCCTCTGTTGTTAATTCCATGTAAAATGGAACTACCAATAAGGAGGATGTTATCTTTGCTGATAGAAGGCAAAGTAGTATGTTTACTTTGTATTGATATTGGTTTGTATGGTGCTTTATTACTTCTGGCTGAATCAGTGACAGAGTTGGAAAACTGCATTGGGTTTTCTTTTGGCAATACTTCAGGTGTCTGTACACTTTTACTAAGAGACACAGATTTAGAACCAATGGTTTGTGAATGTCTGCTGATAGTCAAAGGTTTCTCTCTCTGGGCAGCTAATTTAACTTTTTCATTTATTAGCTTGTCAATCTGTTTTTGCATCTTGCCTACTTGCTTCTGGAGTGTTTGTATAACAGTCAACAGCAGGTCGGTATTACACATACATGTAGAGGGCTGTCTATGATCTCGAGTAGGTCCCTCTGTAGGGGTCATAGTTGGAGTGCTATTCATTGCAGGAACCCTAGAAAGTAAGTCAGCTCTCTCATCAGATAGTTCCTGGTTTCTATGACTACAAACCTCATTTGAGTCCACTATATCTGATAAACATGTGGAATTGAAACTATCCTCACTGGTAGGGGAGTCTAAAAATAGATTAGTAGCCATTCTGGTGAAGTTCTTGTCTTTCCATTTCATTGACCCTAAACCTCTAACTTCTATTAGACTTGCAGCACAGTTAAAAATAAGTATACATTTTAGTCCATCAGCATGTGTTGTAATAGTAAACTTTGACTGGGCTGAATCAAAAGTGAATTCTTTTTTAATTTGTTCCAGAAACTGATGGAAAAATCCAGTTGTCAAAAATGTTATTGTAAAATTGGATGAATTTAAATGATTCACATGATATATGATACCCTCTAGAAAGATCATGCCATTCATTGATCTCTTCCAAAATATTCAATACAAGCAGTACTGAAGTTCAGAAAGGAAATAAATCAATCAGAGATACTTTCCATGAAAAGGAACAAATATGTCATCATTCTAAACTTGACTGATACATATTTCCACATCCCTATTCATATGACCTTGAACGAGTTCCTACTAAGAACAACCTTATTACTTTCATGTGACCCCATTTAGTCTGGATATATGTCCATGTGGCTTAAACAAATTATTAACTGTGTTGTCACCATGTTTCAGCTAACATTGTCAGCATCAAATATGGCCTATCTGGACAACAGCCTCCAAAAATACATAATTTCTATTCTGGTATACCAGTATACATCTGACAGAACCAGGGACATCAAACAAGTAGTTTCAAAGCAGCAATATCTTATCCATTGCTATTGCATAACTTCTAGCTTTTTGTGTCAACAATTCTTGACTGAACAGTGTGAATACATCCTCTCACAGAGTGAAGAATTGTCAATGAGACATGGTCCAATCATACACCATACATAAAACAGCCATTTTATTTAGGGATGACATAATAACAGTTGTGTCATTTAAAATGTGAGCAGAAATAATTTTGAAAGTTTAAACTACATTCAGGTCTCCTTCAACAGTTTATGCCAGTAATCCCAGCTTGTTTTCAGTTATTAGTTCTAGTTTGGTCCTCTCGGGTTACCATTTTATATCACATCCATTATGGTTTAAGGTATAAATCTCTTATTTTCAAAATACAATTGGTTGACTGGTAAGTCTTGTGTATTAAATTATAATTCAACATAGGCCATACCTCTAGTATTATGCCATTCCTTTACTTAAATAATTTGTTAAGCATGAATTCCATGTGGGGGTTTTTCTATTTCATATTGCATTTTCATATGACGTGATGCATCACATTTTTATTGAGTATGTCTACATTGCTCCTGGAAAACAATAAAGGTCAATGACTAAAATGTCTTCTTTATTTAAAAAGAATATAATAATAATAATAATAATAATAATAATAATAATAATAATGAGGACTTTGTATAGTGCCTAATCTTTCGAAGCTCTAAGCACTTTACATCATCAATAATAATATGACTACACTACAGAAAAACAAATGACAAGATCAATGAAAATGGAAAACATAAAAGCATGCTGAAAACATATAAGATACAAAACATTATTAGGTCTCTTAAGTTTGTCCCTGCAGTCAAAACAGGTGAGTTTTAAGAGCACTCTTAAAAGGGACCACTGTGTCTTTGTGTCTAATTTCAATGGGCAATTCATTCCACGTAGTTGGGCCCTGGTATGCAAAATAACGTTATCCATATGACTTCGTTTTCACAGTGGGAACAATGAGTATATGATTGTCAGAAGAAGAGCGTAAGTATCTAGCTGGTTTATACACATAGGTTAGGCTGGATAGGTATATTGGATTGGAGTCTGTCAGTCAAACATAGCACAGAGAACAAATTTTGTGTTTGATTCTGTATCGAATTGATAGCCAGTGTCGGGTACTCTAAAGATGATCCATACAGCTGTGTTTTGAACTTTTTGAAGTATCTGGAGTAAATATTGTGATGAACCAGACAGAACTGAGTTACAGTGCTCCAGTCTTGAAAGTACTAATGAACACACAAGTGTTTTAATGGCATCAACTGAAAGATATTTCCGAATGGAACTGATGCGTCTCAGTTCAAGATATGCAGCCTTACATATGTTAATGACATGTTGGTGCAATGTGAGAGTACTGTCTAGAGTAATGCCTAGGTTTCATACTGACTGTGAGAATTTAATGTTGGTACTGTTGATATTTATTGTCTGAGGTAAAGGATGTGAATGAGAAAGTCTTTGTGTTGTGATCAGACTAGCCTCAGTTTTATCATCATTCATCCTTGTTACATGTCATCCATGATTTCACATCAGAAATGCACGTCTCTACTCCATGGATGGTAGCATCAACTTCATTTGGGTGGCTAGACTTGTATATTTGGGTATCATCAGCGTAAAATTGGTGCGACACTGTGTGATGATCTATGACACTTGAGAGTGGCTGAGTATATAGAATGAAGAGAACAGGTCCAAGAACAGATCCCTGTGGAACACCACAACATACATCAACTGGGCTGGAATGTATTCCATTTGCAGATATAATTTGTGTCCTGTTGACTAAGTAGGACTTGAACCACTGTAAGGCTATATTCTGAATGCCGAATACATGCTGGAGATGGTGAAGTAATATATCATGGTCTATTGTGTCAAATGCTACAGATAAATCCAGGAGAGTGAGGACTGTAATCTTTCCACTTTCCAAAGCAGAGAGAATGTCATTAAATACTTTCAGAAGAGTAGTTTCTGTACTGTTGCAAAGGCGATATGCAGACTGTACATTGCTAAAAAGACTGTTTAAATTCAAATGAGATGCAAGTTGGGTTAGAACAGCCTTTTCTAAGATTTTTTTTTATGAATCGGAGATTAGAAACTGGGCGGTAGTTTAAATTATTATGGTCAAGTGTTGGTTTCTTCAGCAGAGGCTTTACGATGGCAGTTTTGAAAATGATGGGAATTCCCCCGATGAGAGAGAGATGTTAATAACATCAGTTAGTGAAGGCAATATTGGGTCTAAGCACTCAAGCAGCAGTGATGTCGGAATTGGATCAAGTTCACAAGACTTTGGAGCACTATTCATCACAATTGTCCGTTCTAAATCAATAGAAACAGGTTCAAATGCTCCTAAAGGTTGTTGCTGAAATTCTGCATCATAACTGTATAGTGATGAGTCAGTTGAAATTGTGCTGTTTAGCGAATCTCTAATGATTTGTACTTTGTCACGGAAGAAATTTGCAAATTGGTCCAGAAGGTCTAGTGGAGAGAAGGTTGTTGGAATTGGTGTATTTTTGTTCTTCGACATTAGTTTGTTAGTTATCTCAAAGAGCTCTTTGCAGCTGGAACTCTCCGTGATCTTAGTACTGTATTGGGATGATTTCGCTAAATGGACTATGTTTGTGATGTTCTTCTTAGCAGCTTCATAGATTTGTTGATGAATAGTGAGTCTGGTGGATAGCCAAAGCCTCTCTGCTCTTTGGCGATGTCTTTTAGCAGTGCGAAGCTGGTCCCTAACACTGCTATACCATGGATAACACTTTTTTATTGATACTCTGCAGTTGGTGGCTGCGGCATGATTTTCAAGCAATGAACGCAGGCAGTTATCAAGTTGTTCCGCTGTTGGATGTAAGAAAGTTGTTAGGTTTTCTTGGATGTCATGCATGAATTTGGTTCTATTTATCATACGGAGGTTTCTGTTGGTAGCAAATAGAAGTGGAGGGTTAGGGACTGATATGTTGAGATGGCATACAATGCAGAGGTGATTCGATGCAAGTTCGTGGGACACAAGGGTGGATTGCAGAATATTATCATCAGGTCTATAAAGAAACCAGTCTAAAATGTGACCAAGTTTATGGGTGGGTTGGTTAACTGACTGTTTAAGATTGAAAGCATGAATGGAATCTAGGAGTTTTGATGTGTATGATTTTCCAGGACAGTGAAAGTGAAAGTTGAGATCTCCAAGAATAATTAGGTTACCATCTATTGAATTTCCATACTCCAGAAGATTTGAAAATACTCCAAAAAGAGAGATTCAGTCAGCTTGTTTTTTCTACTAGGAGGAGGGTGGTAGAGACAGAAAAAATGGACTGAACTTTGTTCCAGTGTGAGCGTTGTTTGGACTTGTTCAAACTCTGTGTAGCAGAAATTGAAGGTTGTGTTGTACTTAAGGCATTTGATCATGGAATTCTTTTTAATGACATCAATTCCACCTCAATGAGAGTTGCGAGGGAACGACTTGATGGAGTAATCGCTGGGTGTTAAATCCGCACACTTAGGTTCATCGCCTGATGATTGTAACCATGTTTCTGTCGGGAAGAAGACCTTGATATTCTGGTCGTTGATAAAATTAACTATTTCTGTGTGCTTTTCCGGTGATCCTACTGATTGAGCATTGAATAATGCAATACGTAGTGGTATCCCTGGGACATTTTTGACACAACGGTTGACGATTTAAGAGGAATTTGAACCAGGTTATTAAAATTAATGGCAGAATTTTCAAATTGTTTATCTGTGATGGACGAAAGGAAGATAACTGGAATTCTTCCTGTTCTACGCTGGCCAGCTTTTTTTTTTTGCTTCTATTTACATTTAAGTAATGATGAATGTAGTCCCAGTTTGTTCAGTTTTGAGCAGAATGTAGTATCAAGAGCCAAGGTGTGGTCATTTAATGCAAATAATGAGGGTCCATCATGTTGTACGCAGGTTGACTGGTGATCACGTGATGGCAAATTATTAAAAAACAAATGATGTCTGAACAGTGGAACAAAACAGGTGAGAAAAATTCTAATTGTTCTTGTTTCCAAAACAAGGAGATGAATTAACACATACGAATGGAACATTCAATGCTTGATGAAACACAATAATGTAGACAAAGATAGACAAGAAGCACAAATATCATAGAAAATAGCACAAAATCGGAACAGCCTTTCTCGAGCAATTAAGCGATGGCGGCTATCTTTTCGGAAAGCCAATATAGCAAGAAGACAGAAATTCCTTACAGGATAATCATTGCTTACCTTGTGCAAATACACTGGGGTGTATGCAGCAACCATTACATACAGTTGAATGCAATACTGTTATTATTGTTCTCTTTCAAATAACTTTTATGTCAGAGAAATGTCTGAGGAAAAAGTGTGTCCAGAAGAAGGGATCTTTGGATTCTCACCCAGACTGTCTCATGTGCTCAAAGTGCACACATAATAATAATTGTACTTTTTCATCAATATGGACTTAAAAAAAATCTACAATCTAGCAGATTCCAAACTTACATATAGAGTGTGCAAGACTTGTCAATCCCCTTCATAACTTGAATTTTCAGATTTCTCAGAGCCCTTCCCCCTAAAAAAAAACACTGTAAGAAGACTAGTCCTTCAGTTTGGAAGAACATGCCCAGGTCTCAGGAGTCTATGGGACATGTCTGTTTTTAGACAAGTAGGCCACTCCTGTAGGAGGGATGAATGTTCAAGGAGTAGATTGCCTCCACCTGAAAGGGAGGAGAAAGTCAAACACCCCTTATGTTTATATTAATCTGATGCTGCCATCTTTAATGAAGGAAGTGCGGAACATTTTACTATGATGTGAATTACACCAGTGTTCAAATTTAATTTTTTTTGCATTTAAAACATGCACTGTGTTAATAAAAGAAGTGAGTTTTGTCTTTGGTTGAAGTCTGACACAGTTCAGTTTATGGTTCTTGTCTCTGTTAGAAGAAGCTGAAAAGGCTATCAAACCATTTGTATATCATCCAGCCACTAAGTATCAAAGTAAAAATAAAATGTTACATTTACAGGAAGCCAAAAGGCTATCATAAGATTTTCATATACTTGTGCTCATAATTACGGTGCTTCTCATTTGTTAGGTTTTGTACTCTTAACAATTATTGGCAGTAATAACAGCCACTAATGATCAAAGTCATGAAACCTGACAAACAATGATTACATGGCAGTAAATGAAATTCATTGAAGGCTACTTTTGAACATAAACATGTCAGTGGTATGGGATTCTGGCAAATAGAAGTGGTAGCTAATGGTGATGGGATACTTAAGAGAGGGGTGCCTGGATTTCACTGACATGTCATAAAACTTTAACATACATTCATACATAATTATTGTTCCAGAGATATTTTTAATTCTTCTTTTTTTCTTCTTTCAGAATGCCCATCTACTGTTGCTATCTCACCTCTTCCCAGCACATTGACCTGTCATATCCCAGACTACTGCACAGGTGTAGACTGCTGTGTGGATGTGGGCTTAATTGGGAAATCATTTCATGTATATGTTTTCTTGGACACTTGTAACTATACACTTACTGTAGGCATAGAGAAATCCGTGCTCACCAAGTCTTTAATATCATACAAGTTTGGGACTGTGGAGAGTTTTAGTCTACTTGGGGTTATGAAAATAAGGTAAGTAATTACAGATCGTCCATTAAAATTGAATTAGAACTTTTGGATAGATCATAGTTGGTAACACCTTCTTTCAGAACGATGGTTTAAGCAAGAGTAAATTGCTATGGAATTTTGTTAGAAATTGTTGCTACTTGGAGGAAAGTCATAAAACTTGATTGATCTAGTTGGTCCATGAGTCCCTCAAGCATTCAGATTTGCCTCCATGATGACATCTTGAAAATCTTATAGTTACTTCCCAATAAGGTCACTAACAGACAATGTTATGTCCAAATTACTTTGACAATGGGCAACCAGGCAGATTCTCCTATATGCAGTCACCAAACTTTACCATTTTTAAGAAGGCACACTGAAGCAGAGTTAACTTATAAGTCACAAATATAGATACTAACAGTAAGCTTAATTTGTTTTCTGTTTATGTATGTAATTTTATTAAATGTATCTTGAGATTCAATGAATTTATTTCAGCTTCCAAACACCATATAAAGTCAGCAGTAAATCTGCCAGCTGACCACAAATATGGTTGCTGATGTCATCATTCAAGCAACTATTGTTAATCTTCCTGAACTAATACTCCTATTGACATGGGAAAGAATTTCTTATGACATATAGATACTCTTAAATAAAAATGGTGCTGACCAAAATGCCCAACATGGTAGGTATCTAGAAAATCTTATTACATTGTATGCGTGATAACTGTTGCACTGAAAACTCAGAAACCGACTGATAAATGTGGTATCTGGCATGGATCCTGTTTCTTTTTAAATAAAAAGATAAAAAAATGGCTCCTATTGAATGTGAAGAAAATTGCCATTAGAAATTGCCATCAGAATTAGTAAATGAAACTTTGATATAATACTTGCATTTTTGTTGAAAATGCCAGTTAGTGCCTGGAAAGTTAGTCAACATCAAATTGTTGAAAATGACAGTTAGTGCCTGGAAAGTTAGAATCAACATCAAGGAATGTGCAAATTTTAAAATGAAATAACATATTTTGTTAGATTTTATTGGAAAAATATTTCTAAATACGTTGAAAATCATAATATATGGCAAAATAGCAATCAGTGAAAAATTCTGATATATGCTTACAAGTCAGAACATTAAAAGAAAGAAGCTCAAGTTAAATATATATTGTCAGGTGATATTATGTTTTAATTTTTAAATTCATTTTCAGTATAAACAGGATAATCATGCGATGTTGTTTTGTATTGAAACAATACAAGAGTCAATCAACTATCACATCAATACCTACACACATTTCTGTGTAGAACTTTATTAAGTGCTTGCTTTTTTGTAATGTAATGTATGTGAAATCAAGTAAGGGAGGTACAAGGAAGTAGTTCAGAGACATGCAAATCTCCTAGCTGCATAATAAGTTCATGGAATCACAATCGTATCTCAGATTAAATTAATTTTATTTGACCAGTTGAACATTGTTTCACATTTTATCTACCTGCTAAAATTCATTAAAGTATTATATATTAATGCATAATGTGTCCTAAATGTGACCATGGAGAGTAAAGCAATGAAGTGTGTATTCTGTGAAAAGCTTTGTATTGGGGATAGCGCTCATAATGGTGAATTAAAATTGAAAATTTGTATTATATGTAAAATTGCTAAGTTTACACTAAAGAGCTAGCTCAAGGATGAGCATGAATTTCATGATTTCTCACAGGATGTTGGTTTTGTTGATGAGTTCAAATGAAAATGGGCACTGGCTGCAAATGATATTACAGAGTGCACCAATTTCACACAGCAGTATGAAGAAGTTTCTATATTTGGAACAATTTTCAATGCCCAGGCTGGGCAGATGGCAAAATTATGGATTATGACTGATTTTAAGCAAAGTCATGACTGATATTTGAGAATACTGTGTAGACATGGAATAAAACAAAGTTAGTAGTTGGGAGAGATTAAAGCTCAGTGAATCAGGAAGTGAAATGTAAAATTATATTTATCAAGTGTGTCACAACCTTGAAATGTTCTCATTTGCATTTTTAAATAATGTTTTTAAACCTATTAAATTCTTGTTTGGTAATGATTAACTATAGAGATTTTTGTTGTTGCTGCATTCAGTTGTAACCATATCTAATGATCAATTAATATATGTAGGGATAAAAGAAGAACATCAAAACAATACAAGATTCAGTGTTGTTAGTCTTGAAAAGAATGTTTAAAATTCTTGTTTAATTTTTAATGAAAAGAACTCTAAAATGTATCCAAATCAACAAAAAGGAGTGATATAATAGTTTGTTTAGTGGTTCACCTATTAAATGTACAGTAACCATGTGGAATAATGTTTTAACAGTCTCTTTGATACTGTTTTAGCAGTGTCTTTGAAATCAAATGAAGAAATGTCATAATTGTTTTAATGGATGTTTCCAGATATTTTCATTGCCAACAGTTTGAGTTGTGGTGGAACAAAATCTATGTATATTTCATGTTTTGGAATTGCACCATACACAGGTACTCTGTTTGAAACAAAAAAAATATAATTGGATATATAACTTTGATTCTGGGGGAGTGCTTCTGGGCAAACCAAGGTCAAGATCAAGGTCATATAGCATATGTTGACCTTGTGAAGAGTTTTGAGACAATTGTGGAGATTAAAATTAGATTTAGGAACCAGGTGTCAATGGATGGACCTAATGTTAACTTTGCTGCATTCAATAAATCACAAAAGAAATTGAAGTTTGAATACTGTAGTTGAACCTAGGCTTGTGTGATCTGCATAATGCATTCAGAACTGGAATCTCTAACAATGGGTGGGACATATCCAGCATGCTGTCTGCACTATGCTTGTATTTGCTACGAGAGATGACTACGTGTCACTCACTGACTAGAATTAATATACATTCCCTGTTTGTGAAATTCATTGCGTATAGAATGTGAAAGTTTGTGAGCATGCAATAGAAATCTACCCATATATTCAGCTTTATGTAGAGTGTGTTGAGAAGAAAGAAAGCAAGAATACTGGAAGTAAATCATTCAGTACAGTAAGAGAATGGAGCAAAGATAAGTTTGCAATTGCAAAACTACCATTTCATTGTGTCTGTCGCAAAACTTGTAGAAAATGGTTTGAAAGTATATTAAATTGCCAAACCTATAATACCTTTCTTACAATGATGGAGAGATTTGTTAAATAGAATAATGGAGACAGCTTCCTCACCACACAAATTATGTAATGTTGATGTTACAGACAAAAGCAACCACAAAGGGTATCAATATGTTGTTACAGGATTTGTTGCAGATAAGGGAGTAAATAACTTGTTAGCAAAGAAACGAGCAAGTGAAAAGGAGATTTTTTTTAGAACAAAGTGTAAAGAATAAGTTTGTACATAAAATGAGAGAAAAGAAACCACTAGCATATGCCTTGATTAAATTTGTTGTCAGGTTTGGATCCTACTCTGATATGCATTGCCAAGATCATTGTATACTAGTAAAATTAGGAAGAGTACTAATCATTCTTCACTCGTGTCAAACAGTTGATATAAAAGAGTGTGACCAAATAAAAAAGGAGTACAGTCCTACCCGTTTATGTCAACATCCTCGGGCCCAAGGAAATATTGTCGACATAAGTGGATGTCAAGATAAGTCTTGGGGGGAGGGAGGGGGGCTTACAATTTTAGAAAACAATGAAAATTTTGAGTACATGAAGACAGAATCAGTTTGAAATACACTTGTATATTGACAAATTACATTTTAGTTTGGTTACCTTTGTGTAATAAAATCCACAATAAAATATTGCATCGATCACATCCTGATACGAAAAGCATTATGATATTCAGTGTCGGTATTAGCTCATGTTTAAATAGATGTTATTTACATGCATCATGTACATGTACTTAAAATTGGCCTAGATTTTGGTCAGTCTGTTTCCATCTTATTGAGGCTACCAAGGGGATAGGGCTATTCACAGGGAAAAAAAAAGCTGTCAACAGTATATGTATTCTCGACAAATACTTTTGTATCCGATGTTATGATGAACATTAAAGCGACTGAAAAAAAAACTTGTTGCTGCGAAGTGTACACACTAAGTTTTTTCGCAACTGCTTCATGAAACCAATTAGTGGCTTCCTCTGCATCTTCAAATGTAGCAGTCTTTTGCTTCTTACTTTTCTTTTAAGGAGCGCAGTTACCTTCAACATAGTTTTTTCTTTATTGACTCAGCAGCTTTCATCCTTCCAGAACGGGTGTTATTTTTAAGCGAAAAAATTTCAGAGACCTCTTGCAAGATGTTCATCCCTCAACGTCCTTAACAGCCAAATATTTGGTTTCCAGAGACTGTAAATTTAATTTATGTTTTACACTGCTGTAGGTAGCCATCGTAAATATAAATAAAGTTAAAAAGGAAACTTTCACAGCAAAATAAATTTGTTTTAATCGCTGATCACATTCAGAGGTCTTGGAAACGCATAATCATGCGTATTTACACACATTTTTTTTATTTATCTGGGATTTAGAAAATCACATATGCAGGAGTCCTCTGAATGCATCAATTTGCTGGACGGCAAATTTAAGGGCTTGCTAGTCCTGCTTTGACAACCTGTTGCATGGGAAAATGTGAACCTCATTGTGTGCAATTAATCGAGAGAGCAATGTATAGTGTTCTCATTACTGCTTAATGAGTGGTTATATTGATGCTGTATTTTTTACTAAATTTTTTCTTGGATGTTTTGGTGGTCATCAAGGAAAATGGAGCTGATATGACATCCAGTATGGTCACCATGGTGGCCATAAGGAAAGTGTTGTTTTTTGTTGAATACTTTATCAAATCACATTAACATTAGGAAATAAATTCTGCTTCTTCCAAATATAGCCCTTCTTACAAGATATAAATTCTATTTCTGTTTATCTTCTTTTGTCTATCTTTAGAAGCTTTTTATAGTAATTTTACTCAAAAGTCACTTGATTGTAGACAAATAAAATTTTAATTTAAGGACACTACTGCAATTTAAAACAATTTTTTTTCACAATTTTGAATTTTATTTGACTGACTTTTTTAAAATAAATCCTTGTTAGCACAGTAAAGTAAAATTGACTTCATTTAGACCAATAAATGACTTTTTAAAAAATATAAATCCTTGTTTACACAATAAAGTTTGTTTGTATGATTAGGATTTATAATGTAGCTTTAACAATTTTTCAGTCATATCGCTATGATGTCTGCTGTGAGGCAGTTTATAGTGATGTCTAGCACTGAGGCATCATGCCGCAGACATGTAGCATGATGTCCAACCCAGTCACATTATCCTGACACCAGGCCGACCAGTCCTAACACTAACCTCTTAATGCTGAGCGTCAAGCGAGGCAGCTGTTAGTACCATTTTTGTAAGTCTTTGGTATGACTCGGCCGGGGATCGAACCCACGACCTCCCGCTTCCGCGGTGAACACTCTAACCACTAGGCCACCGGAGCGATTACACAGTAAAGTAAAACTGACTTCAGTTAGACCAATAAATGACTTTTCTAAAAAAAATCCTTGTTAGCATAGTAAAAAAAAAATGGACTTCGTTTAGACCAATAAAGGGCTTTTTTTAAAAATAAAACCTTGTTAGCACAATAAAGTAAAATTGACTTAATTTAGACCAATAAAATTTAGTATTCGTATTTGTATTCAAAGGTTAATGACCTGGTTTGAGTTTTACATTATGAATTGTTTTACATTTTTTTAACATAGTTTTAAAAAAAATTCTGGACTTGATAACAATTTTTACCATCATTAAGCTGTAAAGCAAAAGAAGTTTAGGTAGAAAATTGAAATTTAGGATGCAAATGCAGATGATTTGATTAGACTTTGATGCCATGATAGCATATTTTAAACTTATGCATGTACCTTTTTGAACTTTTACATTTTAATCATTGGTGAGGACATACATGTTTACAAATAGATGTAGTCACCTTTTACTTTTCATGAACTGTTTAGCTTTTTCTGAGACCAAATTAATCACTGCAATTAGAAATCATAACTTTTACTTTTCCTGCTTTAGATGTGTAAAACCAGTTCAAAGCTTGATGTTTTATAATCTATATATCATAGTATCAGTGTATCGATTGCAGGTTCAGCATACTTGACTTGAAGACAGATAAACAACTGGTGCTGAATTTAGACATGAGTATTTGTTTTGAGTCACATGGTCCATGTGTTTTCACACAGACAATATTCAAAGACACTAAAATTCCAAAACCAGGCTGTGACTGGAGTGGCAAGAATGAAATTATAGGTATGATTAAAACATGTATGTTTTGTAATGTGCAAATGCTATATTTTAGTTTGCATGCATCCATTTAATGTCAAATTAAACTTTAAAACTGATGTGTAAGCATTTTTTTGCATTTTTTTTTCTTTTTCACAGAATGATACATACAGTGGAACCCACTATAACGTGATAATTGGGGTCCAAGTAATTGGATCACATTAATAGCGGGGTCATGTTAATGCAAGGTCTTACGGTATTTTAATTTTTTTTCCAGCAAACACCGCATTGGCATATATACGTGTACTCATTTCTTCTGTAAAAAATTGGAGTATTATTGGATGAATATTAAATGGAATGCAGTAATAAGACTTATTCAAAATAATAGACGGATAATATATTTATAGGTTCTTACTTTGCATTAAATACTTTTACTAATTTTTATTGTGTTTTTCCTGAAAATACACATTGATCGATAATACCCAGAATGACATTATGTAATGAATAGGGTATAAACGTCATTTACTATCATGCCGTCATGGCATGCAGTTCATCCATAATGCATGTAATTCTATTGGAAATTGCACAGATTTAAAATATTCAATAAATTTGTCATAATTCAATGTCCGATATATAGCATGAACAGAGTATTAACACCGTTTACTTAACCGTCTGATATAATACCATCGTGGCATGCAGCTAATCCATAATACCTGTAATTCCATTGCAAAATTTGCAAACATATTTAAACTATTCAATATTATTGTCACAAATCATTGTGTCTGAATTCAATGGGAAAAATTAACAGAAAATTAGGTTATGAAAGACGAAGCAAGTGTATGTTTCATTATACTCCAGGGTCTATGAATGGTGTCTATACAAATTGTAAACTTGATTTTCCATAACAGTAAAATATTTTTTTATATCATTTTTTAAAAAGGAAATTAATGATAAGTTCATAAACAAACACCATACACATACAATCAGAGAACTAAATGTAGTGAGAATGTAATGGTCACATGCGAATGATATGTTTTTTTTTTATAAAGCTGTATGCATGTACACTTTCACACCCTTTCAATTTCCAGCTAACAAAGCTGACATTGTTTACTAGTCAAATGATTACCTCTAATTAACACCACCAAGTCCAGAAAACATGTTGGCAGCTTTTGTTTTTTTATGTTTATTAAATTGTGAGAATCTTGTTTCAACCACCGCATTGTCTGCTGTTCAATTGTTTTGCAGTTAACACATTAATCCCTAGCAACGACTTTATGGGGCATGAGGTAGTAGCCTAATTCCAAGGTCTGTAGCGTCAAGGTCATGCATGATAAACTAAAGACACTAAAGTGGTTGGCATTATCGAAAGGTAGACAGATGTAGCTCAACAATAATAGCAAATGAGCTGGACATTTTAGTTGCACTACAAAATACAGAGGGATAAACCTAAGTTTTTGGACCCATTTTTCTTCCACCCAAAATTCACCCATTGTCAGATTCTGAATTTGTGCCCAGATTTTAGACTTTATGGCCTCAGATCTATGGCAGACCTATCTGAATCATACACAGACAGGTGAACCTGTGCATAAAGTATGATAAGGTGGACAGTTTGATTAAAGAGTCGTCTCCATATGAAAATTATGGGTCCGTTAAACAAAACAAAAAAAAAACAACAACAAAAATCCATTTTTTCAACTGCAGCTCATGCACCAGCAAACTAACCAATGAAAAACATTTTCTTTAGCATGACTAGCCATTTGTCTAATGAAATATTGCTTGGAAGTCATCTATAAGAATGTATTCAGAAATAGTCCCCAAAATGTGTTTCCTACTCACATTTCATGCGAAAACAGCAAAAACCTCCAGATGTTAATGTGTTCAACAGTCACTTTTCATGGTGCCACAAAATTTTAATATTCCTTGTGTATTTAATCACATGTGCATTAACACTGTGCATGAATTACAAATTTAGCCATTCCATGAAAATTTTAATTTTTTTTCCTCAAAATTCTTGTTAAACAGTCATTTTTCATGATACCACATCAGAAAAAGACAAATCAATAGTGCTTTACAAATTTTGAAAGAAGAATTTGACAGTGATGTTATATTGCATTCAGAATTTGTGGACATTATGACCTTTCAGCAAAATATAAACCTGTGATGTAGACCAGTTAAAGTGAATGTTATGTATACAAAAATGATCTCTTTGTTTTGTGTCTATATTCTCATACTAATCTATATGGATATAGCTGATATTGTGACGAAAATACAACTGATCCAGGTAAGTATGAAAATAAATGTAAGTTTTTGAGATGGTTTTCTGTAATTGTGGCATGTAATATATATATTACTCTTTTTATGATCAGATTTGAATGTTTTTGCCACTTATATTAATAATAATCACATTATCATACACTTAAACCTTTCAGGTTTACATTTAATATAATATACCTTTGATTCAGTACTCAGATAACCAATCTTTTGGATCAACTGGTACCTGGGACTTTTTATACATAACAAGGACAAGACTAAAGTAAATAAAGTGAAAAATTGGAAAATAAAAATTTGAATTTAAGTTGAATTAAATATGCCTACAAATGGTTATCAATGGTTAAGATTTTGAGATGATGGTCTTGGAATGAATATATTCAAGTTATATGTCACAAAGTCAGTTTATGTGCAATCTGAATAAAGACATCTCCACTGTCGTATTTGAATATCTGACTGCTTTAAATGTTCATGTTCTGGTAGTTTTATACCTTCAAGACTGGAGTAGTACGGGTGAAGAGCATCAATAGATGATAAATTATTTTATTCAGTTTTAAATTTCTGAAAGCTGCATTTTATTCCACTTGCAAGAAAAGCACCTGCAGACTCATCTTAGATAATCCTGAAAAGATCCCAAATGCCATATCATCAGTAAGCTAAAATAAGCCATTTACACCTGTAAACTTTGCTGTCTTAGTTACAATGTTATCAAATTCAAAGTCCCCTGTGACATGTGATAAACAGCCCATATTGGATTTCGATGAACAGCAATGCATGTTTGTCTGTGGTAATGGAAGTCAATGTCTGCCATTGCTGTCGCACTAATTTTAATTAATACTGATTTTCTTCCTTGTTAAAAATGGCAGTCATACATAATTGTTTAGTAACACCATGCTGAGTTCTTAATTTCATAATGAAACAAATCTCATTTAAATTGATGCTCAATTGATGCTCAAAATTTGATGCTCAATTGATTATTAATGACAGGATGATTTATGAAGAACAATACCATGAGTTATGGTTAGAAAAGTTATCGATTTTGAATCAGCCATATTTGATGTTTAATTATCAATTATAACATTGTTTTATAAAAGGATGTAGTTGTTACTTCTGTTGTCTTGGACATCATTCACAATTACCAATGAAATAAAGAACATATTTTTCAATCTTCTTTTTACCAAAAAGATGAATTGTAGAATGCACATTTGGCTGATGTGGAGTAGATTGTGTTTTTTGAGTCAGACATATTGATATCATGTTTGATTATAAAATGTAGATCTCACATGGAGCAAGTTCAAAGAGGGTCTAAATGTTGATATAAATGGAATCATTGCTGGACCAGTTGTAGATGCTTTCCTTGAGAAACTTGGTATTGCTTCCTTCTTGAAAGAACAGAGATGTTCAAGACAAGGTGCCTCATATTCTTCTTCATCAAAAGGATGGAGTTCAGGTAAGTAACAAGGTCCACAGCAGACCTAAAAAATCTTGAAAAACCTAAAATCTCGTTTTGACTTTAGAAACCTTTAAAAAGGCATTAGAACATGAAAGAAACCTAAAATTAAAAATAAAAAGTATAATAAAAATGGCACAACCAACCTTACAAAAAATGTTTCGCAATAGGTTTTCATTAGGATATCCTAGTGATGAGAAATCCTGTGAAATATGCAAAATAATTATATGCGGCTATTTTATTCTCTTTCATTTGATATATCCATCATAGCATAGCACTGTTTGATCAACATCAGTGTTAACAGTGCATTCACTTCAGTCTTTGCACAGTTTAAAATCTATTTGCTTCAAACATTTATTGTATTAAGGTTCTTTGACCAGAAGTGTTGTATCCCCGTATTAATGACCATCAATAGTAAAACATGTTTCCAACTGAGCTGGCTTTCAGAACCTAAGTATGCAGGATGGTTGATAAAGGTGAGTGACATTTGTTTTTGAATAAAGCAAATTGTGCATGAAAAGATTTACTATGAGACATGGTTAAAGTGCTTTAGGCTTTCATTTCAAAGACTGAAGCTGAACACCAGATACTGAAAATATTGCAGCATCAAAAGTTTGTGACTTGCAGAGAGTTTTCTTTGCAAGCAGATTTTGATTAATTAGTTAATTTGATCTTGTAGTAAGTTACATGCATTGATTAATTATTAATCTGATACTAAATAATGAAATGGCTTTGGATATTTATGTAATCAGCCATTCACTTCCTTGTAATGTGTTTTAATCTCAGTATGGTTTGTTGTTGTTGTTAAAGGGATTAACACCATTTTCAACACAAATTAGAATATACATATCAGCCAGTATTAATGGTGGAGGAAGAACCTGGGAAAAAACTGGAAAGAACCATTGACACACGAGAAGCTACTAGCAAGCTTACTCACATACCCATACTGGCTGATCCTGAGACATGAACCCATGGAGACAGAGGTGAGATGGCGTGATCCATAATAGTGAGTGCTTTAGACCACTCGACCACTTGGGGCCCCTCACAGTATCATTATGTGTAGGCATGTAATGTGACCCAATCAATATTGTTTCTATTGATCCATGTTTTTGTCCAGGTATTCTATTTGTACCAAAGTATTTGGACACATGATGACAAGTCACAAAATTGAAACATTTAGTAATTCATCAAGAAAAGAGGATTCTTGTTAAATTATTGCAAGCAAAGTGTAAACAACAGTCACAGTAATCAACAAGGAACACACAATTATCCTGTGCCAATATGTTGGTTGTGATAACCTTGTTAACGCTGAAGAGTATGGTCTAACAGCATTGAAAAGTTATTAGTGAATAACTAAATAATTATGGTATATAACAAAACAAGGTGTAAGATCATTTTGGCTTTGATTCCATTACAAATGTACTTCTGAATATAGTCAGCGTTTTTATTTATTCAACTTAAAGTAGACCTTCTCCATTGTTTGGGGCTACAAAATTTCAATTTCTCTTTGACCCTTCTGTAAGTTAGTTTTTTTTTATTTTGTTGCAAGTCAGATCTGTGTAAGTGTTATGGCTATTGGATTTAATTTATTTATTTTTAATTATTAAATCCAAATTTGTCATTTAGGGTTTAATATTCATTAAATGGGAAATTTTTCTGGAAAATTCAGGTTGACCTAGACTCTAGTTGTAAACAGGCTGACCTTGGCTTGGTTACCTCTTTATCTGACCTTGCTTTAGATTGATAAATAGGTCTTAAATACTATTGGTTAATTTCAAGGATAACTTTTATTTTTAGATATTGGGGATGGTTTTTTCTTCTGGATCATTCTTTTAATAGGTGACTTTAGTGAAGGCAGATTCTTTCTGTGACCTTCCATGAACTTCTATCTATTTTTAGAAAATCACGCGGTCACTTGTTTACTTAAAAAAACAAGTATAAGAACTGTTGTTTGGGATAGAACAAATCAGTAGAATTTGGGCTTATTGTAAAGTTAAGTTGTGTATTTTCTGTTTGAGTTCAATTATTTTGTTCTGGACTTTATGTCAATTCGTTGGAAAAGAAGAATTATTCTATTTATTTGGAAAAAGGACATGTTTCATAACTTCATCTGGATGATTTTAAATCAAAAACTGCATCACGTGACATTGTCAGCCATTTTGGATTACATCGTCAAGATTCGAACCTAGAACTATTAGAACATTTATTTATCAGGACTCTCGCAATTCCATTAGTGGATTATTTTTGTGAATTCTATATTGGATTAATGTTGGATTTGATTCTCTAAAACTGTAAGTTTATTTATTTTATGAAAATAATTGTACTTAATAAATTCATTGTTCAATTTTATACAAGCTTGTTAGTTTTCACTCTTTCTGTGTTGCTGTTTATTCGAGCCTAAGCACGTAACAGTAAGGAATGACTTATCATCAGTGAGTCAGAGATGCAATTTGAACAAAGAAATGAGCCTATCTAGGTAGATAGAATGACAGCTGATTAGATATAAATGAAACTTAATGACAGAACCAATGTAAGCTACAATTATATTTTGGAGTGGAAAATGTCACAAACAGACTGACATAACAGTTTGTACTTATTAAATCCATTAAGGTCCATAATGTTGACATTTTAAATTAATTTATCTGATAAATCTATGAATTCAATTATAGGTCACTTAACAGAATAAAATAATTTAGAATTATCCATTTCACAATATCCTGAAACATGTTAATTCCACACATCTGAAAAATAAACATTGAAAGTTAAATCCACATTCTTTTTACTCACAGTATCCCATAAATGTCAATTATTATCTGGTACAAAGGCCAAGAATTAAACTTCATAAAATGTAATGTTCACTTTGTAAGACTAGAAACGAGAGTTGACATATCAAATAATAATAAAATAAAAATAAAATAACTGAGACTAAGATATATTTTTTTGTCTCACTTCTTTTTGAGCACAACATATGTTAATGCTGATGTCATTGCATTGACATCATCATCAACACCTTTACATTTTGCGTCAAAGCTAAGAACTGAGAAAAAGGCAAGACACAGCATTCTGTGGAGCAAATGTGTAAGGGCCCATTATTCTTTGCCTAGGTGCTCTAATTTAAGTTTCTTTGCTTATTGTGCTGTTCTGTTTCTTTACCTTATTGTTTGAGCACTAGGTAAGTTTTGAAAACAAAAGATAAACCTTGAAATTTAGATTCACTCAAATACATTCAAAGAAAATGGTGAATATTAAACAACAGAAACAAGGCAAACAACTTGTAAGAAATAAATTGATTAGTGAAAAAGGTTGGTTTGTTACCAGTATATATAATAGTTAAGTATTACTTAGATTCAACTGATGCAGATAAGCAGCACCTTTACTGTTGTTTTATATTCTAATAGTCGCAGGTAATTTAAATGCTGCAATTCTGTCTCAGGTATTCATATAACAATGGTTGATTTTGCTCACTTGCCAGGCTCTGTGTTGATAATCTATATTAATGTATAGTGTAAATCCACTGGGGTTTTTCTTTAGATACTTCATTATTCTTTCTCCACTTTCAGCTTGTCCAGCAGTCATTTCTAAGTTACCTACCTTGCCAGACTCCATATCATGTCATGTACCAGACTACTGCACTGGTATTGACTGTTGTGTTGAGATACAATCAATCCAGAGAAACTTCAATCTATACCTTTTGCTGGATGCTTGCAACTACCAACTCACAGTAGGCATAGAAAAGTTCATGCTGAACAGGACTTTGTTTAACTACAAATGGGGCACAGTGGAACACTTGACATTGAAGAACATATTCCGCATAGAGTATGTCAAACATTTATAGCATGAATTCTTTTTATATCCTGTCTTTAAAACATCAGTACATATACATTTTTTTATTTGTCTTTATATACTGAATTTATTTTTACTGTACTCTTAACCTATGTCATCAAACTTGCAATGTGGCTGCGTCTTGAGATGTGTAACACAGCAAAATATGGATTTTTGTGATCTACTTTTGCATGATTTAATTAAAAATAGGTTAAAACATTTCTTAGAAGTGTTGAAATGGATAGGTCTTACCTGTATATCTTTACATTTTCTGATCTTAACAAGAGATTCAGGGATTAAGGAGGAAGGTACGTTAGAGTGGAAGTGTTAATTGGGGAGTATATGGTATGTACTGTCCATAGAAAAATATAGTCTACTATCAGTATGTGTGTGTGTATGTGTGTGTTGTGTGTAACTATGTACATGTATTTTGAATGTAAATTTGCATTTATTAGAGAATCACAAGTAGGATTAATTCCATGCATCTAACTGTGTCACTCTCTTTAAATAATAATAATAATAATAATAATAATAATAATAATTGTTGTTGTTATCATTGTTATTATTAGTATTAGTATTATTGTTATCATTATCATTATTATTATTATTATTATTATTATTATTATTATTATTATTATTATTCCAATCCTGGATTTTAAATTAATTTAATAGGCTGCTTGATTTTAATGAGTATTTTGTACAGCTTGATTTATTGACAATCAGTTGATAATGTCAATATTCAGTATAGAGCATCATTTGTTTAGTAGAGTTCTGACTCCTGATTATCAGACAGGCACACTTTCCTTTTTGTGCAGTAACTCACCTGGCATGCAACTTTATGTTGATGACACCTTGACTTAGTTTGAATTTTCGGCATTAATCATATTTGTATCTTTTTTATTTTTGTTGTTGTCTTTAATTGTTGAATCTACCAAATTTTGTTTTCAGACAATAATTCCATTATCATTAATTAGACTTTAAAAGAATTGTATATAGAGCTATCTCTTTTATTGTATGTAGCTTTATACTGATGAAACCTAAACTGATTCCAATTGTCATTGCTCTGTATAACTAGTAACATCCTTTATAAAATGTATCTTAACTAGTATACTAAACCACCATTGTCACTTATCATTTCCCCCCTCTGCAAAACTACTATTATACTACACCTACTGACATCAAACATCCTCATAAGTGCATTTTAGTATGAATATACATTGTGCACCAAAACTGAGTTATGGTTAGCTCCTGTTTCGAAGTTTAAGTTGTTTGACCATTGTGTCTTTGCTTTAATTCCAATTTTCATTTTTTCGAGTATAATCAGATACACACTAAGTATACATCTTGGGATGAATGCATTTCACTTATTAATGTCACTGGGACCGATACTGCAGGAAGTTTAATATTACAAAAAAATTATGTCTGTGCTTGAAGTTCAACACATTTAAACTTATTGCCAAAAAACATTTAGTTTAAGTAGACATTTGAATTAGACTGTCATGCACCAAAGTTGGGTTGCCGTAGCAAGAGATATTGTTAAGCTTAACAATTATGCATTTGTCATTTACTTGTCAGGTTTTGCCTTTATGGAGTCAGAAAATATTATCTGAAATTGGAAGATAGTGCTTACATTAAGAAAAAGATTTTTTTAAATTTTTAAATGAAATAAAACACACATTGGTTGTTAAAAATATCAGCTACAGTCTTTACAGCATTTTCATTAATGTCTGATTCATCATGTATGATTTCACATGATTCCAGTTAATGTATACTTTTTTTACTTTTTCACACCAAAATGGGACTTACAGGGCTTGTAAATGATTTGTTTTTTCTTTAAAAGTGAAACATTTTGAAGCAATTATTCTGTTAATGTGCTTTTGTGAAATATTTCTGATACTAGACTGAATATTTATCAAGTGTAAATTCTGATAAATGAGGATTTGTTGTTTGGAGACTTACACAAATATTAGCAGTTAGGTTTTGTAAATGTTGTATTGTTAGTAGCTTAACTGATAAGTTATGCTTTCAGTTTTCAGAATATAATCCTGTTTTCAATTAGCATTTTTCTGAATTAATCTTTAAATTTTAATTTGAACTCTACAAGTCCTGCAGGTTCTAATTATTTCAAAATGATTGGATCAGACAAGGAGCTCAAATTGATCTGAAATCCTTGGATTTATTACTTTTATAATGTAACTTTAAATCTTTAAAGAAATCTCATTGTGATTTCAGCTTTGCTGTTGAGGACCTACCAACAATGAAGAAGTATTCCGTGTCTCTCAATATTAGTGCATGTTTTCAATCTTCATGTGATATTAAAGTATTAGTTGTGAACCAAATGGAGTTTCCCAAACCCCTGTGCAATTGGGAAGGAAATTTCAACCTCCCAGGTCAGTTTTTCCAAAATTCTGTCATTTTCATTTCGCTGTCTCATCTGAAAGAAAGTATAAATGAATTCGCTGACTGCAGTCAACGCTTTCAGTTTTTATTTTGTTTTCTCAGCTTTATATGAAGATACATTATTATGGATGAATTAGTTTAAATGAATTTTATTAGCTCACCTGCAATAATTGCAGGACAATGTATGCTACACACCAAGTATCAAAGCTAGTTTCAATCAGAAATCATTACCAGATGTGTAATCTTCATCTTTACCAGCCAAGATAACCCTATATATATATATATATATATATATATATATATATATATATATATATATATATATATATATATATATACAGTGGGGCCTTGACTTACGAGTGTCCCAACTAACGAGTTTTTTGAGATACGAGTCGTCTCTCGGCCGATTTTTTGTTTTGAGTTGCGAGCTAAAATTCGGGTTACGAGCCAGCTTCAGATACCCCACCGCTAGTTGGCGCAGCGAACGTCACAGTGAACGCATCAACATCCGCCAAGCATCCCATGTCTTGTTCACTTTAAGCGGTCAGCTTGTAATAGAAGCATTAGTGTTGTGCTCGTATTTGTGCTTGCGGTTATTTTGGAAAGAAGCAGATGATATGCATTGAATTAAAGAGAGAAATTATTGAAAAACATGACCAAGGTGTGCGTGTAGTCGACTTGACGAAGCAGTACGAGTGTAGCACTTCCACAATCTGCACCATACTGAAGCAGAAGGAGTCAATAAAGGCTATCACGCTAGCCAAGGGCGTTAAAATATTTAATAAACAGCGGACATCTCTCCCTGAAAATATGGAGAAGCTGCTGATGGTGGGTTGACGGAGAAGCAGCTCGCCGGAGATACCGTGACGGAGGCTATAATCTGCGAGAAGGCACGAGCTATTTACGCTGATTTGCTGCAGGTTCTCTACCTTCCACCCAACATCACCCCTATCCTGCAGCCCATGGACTTGCAGGTGATTTCTAATTTCAAAAAGCTCTTTACCAAGCACTTGTTCCGACGCGGATTTGAGGTGACAAAGAGCACAAACCGCAACCTTAGAGAGTTCTGTAAAGACCTCTATAACATCAGGATATGCTTCAGAATTATTGATATTGTGGTGTTTTTTGGAGGTCCGGAACGGATTAATTCCATTTCAATTCATTTCAATGGGGAAAATGGATTTGACATATGATTAATTTGAGTTACGAGCTCCGTCACGGAACGAATTAAACTCGTAAGTCAAGGCCCCACTGTATATATATATATATATATATATATATATATATATACATCATGTTGTATCAAGCAGATATAAGCAAGGCACCACATCCAATCAAAATTAAGTTGTTCAAATTTGAACACTGTTCCTATGTGATTGAGACAAGGGGAGCACACAACTTGAATGGACTGATAAATTATCCTTATTCTAGTGTCAACCCATGTTTGTACAAATACCTCTCACTCAAATACACCTGTGATGGTTACTCACTGGTACATATTCATACTTTCAATGTTAAACTTCAAGAGTATCCTTTTCATGTCAATTGCAACCATGCTATTGGTTAGTTAGCATTATATACAAAGGGAGCAACACATAAAATGCAATTGATGTCATTAGGAAAAAGCACCAATATAGATGTTCGAATTGCCGTGGTGTAGAAAGACTTATCAGAACCTTGGCTAGTGAAGATGGGTCACCTTTTTATAAAAATACATTACCCAATCGTATTACCTTGGGAGAGCTACTACTTCTTCACAAATCCAGCTTTCCAAGGTTTAAACATTTTAGCTGTCCACATAAGTAGCAGTTAGAGTGATCTCCACTTATAACAGGATTTATGCCAAATCCCATAAATTTGCGTTACCACTTCTGCTATCACCACATAGCACACATTCTACAGAGAGGCTCGTTAAATCCATGCAAGCAGCATGAAAGTTTTCTACTTCAAACAAGGCAAGGGAATTTTGTCTTCTAAGGGAGGTATATATACTCTATAAATTTCCAACTTTTCTGCTAGACTTCCTATTGCTGATAAAGTTTCATAAATTTCTATGTTACTTATCACTCTGTTATTTTAATACATCTAGGTACCTTTGTGATGCCATCCCCTTACATTGGTCTAACGTTGTTAATAAGTGCACAATGGGTGATTAATAAAGAAAATTAATTTAATATTGCTGTGTAATTTCTGCTGAGCCGGGATACATACAGTTCAGTTTTATATTATTTTGTCTTAACATTTAGTTCCTATTTATATATATGACATTCATTTTACTTGTACAGAATGTAATTGGGTTTTTCATTACAGGTAACATGCATTCTTTTGATGGATATTGTAGCATCTACTTCATAAGTATCACTATTGATGCTTCTGTTCCTTTTTTATGTGCATGTTTATGTGTTTGATATAGAAAACTCGTGTATATTAATGTTCAGCTTGTGCTATGGTCAGATACATACAGGTAAGTTTTCTGTACATGGATTCACCAATAGCCTCCAGTTTATTCAAGATTTTACTATAAGTGACACTTCAGCAATATCTGCCATCCCCTACAAGTTTCTCAAATTTTGCAGTTTAAACACAAGAGATGTTGGCTTCACTATCTTAATCCAAAAACCAATAAAAACTGGTTCCTCAAATTCCCTCATCATTATTAGATCGAACTGTAATGAGTGAAAGTCTGCCTTGCAGGCTTGGACTAGGGTAGTGTTCTTGCCACTTCCATTGGATTTATGTGCTCTTCTTTCCTCTATAGACCTGCCAGGTCTACAGTTCCGACATTAGGTGATCATTGTCTATGGAAGAACCTGCTTTCAATTGCTTCCACAATTCGACAAGTTTCAAGTTCTAAGCATCTGTGTCTTTTCTTATAAATACCTTTCCTCAGTTTTCCCATTATGTATAATGAGCTGATTTCATAATGTTTTGATCATGTGATTAATGTTTCATTCAATATCTATGGTGATCTTGGATAGGCGGAACACAGATTACCTTCTCCCACCCTGAATCTTAGAAGAATATGTGGGAGCATGTTTATCTTATGTCCCACTTCATAACATATAGGTCAAACATGTTATGGTCATGACCATAACAACAGCTATGAATGTATTGTTATATTTATTAGTGATGCAATGCTTCCCCTTTCCTTAATGACCATCATAGACAAACCTATTCTCACTACTGTCATCAGTAAGAAACAAGGGCTTAAAGCCAATGATAGTAAACTGAATGTATTCAAAACATGTCTTTTCTAAATGGAAATAGTTTTTTTGAAGTAAACTTCACTTCCTTGTCTAGTATAATGTTACTGACATAGCATTCAAAATGCAGGAAACATGAAGTAACATTTCCTGCTGCAGGTCTGCCTGATGCTGATTTTAATATCATAGCCCAGGTGATTATTCAATTAAATTATCAGTGGACAGGGTGAGGACATCTACCCCTAATAATGTTCATGCAAAAGTTGATTATCTTAACACATGCCAGTGTCACTTTGAATGGATGTCATTAAAATTGGCTTTGAGATTGCAGAACTGATTTGATAATAGCTTATTCAGGATTTAGTTTATATGTGTGCAAAATATTTTGCAATAACAAGGTGATCCTTTGTTTTGCTTGCATGTAATATTGAATAGAATAGAATTAAAAATCTTTTTTTTGTTTATGATATGACCTATACATGTATGTGTATTTGAATGGAATACTGTAATTGGTTTCAGTATGAAAGTGTTTTATTATTGGGTTTTTTTTGTTTGTTTTTTTATAAAACTTTATTGTTTAATTTTTAGGTATGGACTTTGTAGTCTGATATAGACAATTCTTATCTTATCTTATGCTGTAGAGTTTTCTTTGGACACATGGTTGGAGAATGCAGGTATTCAAGCTGGAGAGAAATTAACTGATCTTCTTGTGTCTCACCTGCTTGAGGATCTGGGAATTTCCCCTTATCTTAAGAGTCCTGAGTGTCAGAAATCTTCAAGCCCATTCAGTCCTGCTGTGCAGGGATGGAATAAAGGTTTAAGTATATACTAAACTTATTCATATATATATATAAGGTTAAGTGTACATTGTACATAATAGACTTTTGGTGTAAAGTGATCTAGATCTTAAATTTACATCTTATAAACATAATATTTTCCTGTACCTCAGCAGTTTGTAGCACTTCTGCATTCTGTAAGATATTATATTTTTCAAAAATATGCATTTTTCACAACCTTCAATCGCCATAATGGTAGAATTGCTCAGAGTTTAATGGTATTGACTACCAAAAAGCAGAAACAATGAATGAAAGTATCCATATAATAAGGTCTTTAAAATTTATTTGAATGTTGCCCATTGACCATTAATAAAAATAGAAAAAATCTTTTAATTACTTTTCCAAAAAGTTCTCAGCAGCATTTGACCAAATTTGACTTAAGGCATCATGGCAGATTAAATCCTCAAAGTTTTAAAATTTCATTTTTTTCTTCAAAATAATGCCAATCCACCATCAAATATTGCCACCATTTAAAAAATATAAATGCCTTAAATAAGCCTGAAAGCATCCTGTCATAAAACCTTTTGTCTTGAACAACAAATAATTATAATGATTTGCAATCAAATATTGTTTATGATTATAAAAAAAGAGAAACCTTAAATCAAACAAATGTTTCCATAATATGTGATTAGCAGCATTGAAGACACTTATGCAGAAAGCATCTATTTCATTCCAGTTTCTTGTCTAAATACTCCAGCATCTGCCTGGATGTTAGGTATATAATTGACCATGTGAGCAATCTCAGTCCCACATGGGTCTCCTGTTATATGATGGCATTAAAATAAAATAAGATGTGTGGGTCTGCATTGGGAAAAGTTGTCCTGTTGAGATGAAGAAATTAAAATGGATACAGTACCTAGATTTTATCTTTCAATTGTTTAATGTATTAATTTTAGAAGGAATTAGTGCTGATAGAATTAATTCAGAACAAAGATTTTTTGAGTTAGCAGGTTGCTTTTTTAACATAGAAAGTGGTAGCCAAACACACAGGTTTAGCTGTGTTGATGGAAGATGAACTAATAAATAAATTCGGATTTACATTTTCCAGAATGCCATTCCGACCTCAGTCTTCCTGCTCTGCCAGACTACATAGGGTGTCATATATCAGCTGACTGTCAGAAAGTGGACTGTTGTGTGGAGGTACAGAGGATTAGTCGCTCCTTCAATGTCCACCTGCACATGGATACATGCAACCTCAGATTCTCCATAGGCATTGAACAACTTCAAACCAATGTCTCTCTCATAGATTATGAATGGGGTCAGTAATGCATCCAATCTATTTTTGTTTGTCAGAATTTATAGATGGATGGACATCCAAGAGATTCTTTTGTGATGTTTCAAGGTTATTTTGTCCCAAAAAGCTTAATTGTCAATTGACTTTCAGCCTTTAGAATTTCACATGTTTATAAATAAAGACGAAAATATGACTTAGAAAAGAAAAATTGAATTTAATTTTAAAATATTAAACAACTTGTATGCATTGTCACATACAGTGAAACACTGCTGTAACATGATGATCCTGTTTGACAAAGTGACATCGTGCTGTGTACCTTCTCCATGCAGCATCCAACTGAGACATTTAACTGAAGAAAATGTTACGCATGTATCCTCCTAAGATGAGTGGTGTATCTCCATGATTTAGTTACCAACTTGATGCACATTAAACAAGATATACTTAAACACTTACTACATATTTAATATATTTCTTTGATGCAGTGAACAATTCATTGGTACATACAAATACATGTATAAGTAATTTAATTGTAAATAGTGTTTGTACTTACTGCCAATCCCATTGTTCTATCCTTAATAATAATTTCATTGAAAATGCACATAATGAAACATAATTTCTATTGCTAGATTACGTTTGAATCGAAATACTTCATTTCTTGCTAATAAACTCACACTACCTTTTTACACATTGTATTTTCTGTAACATATTTGTGGGACATGACCAAAGCGTCACAATTTCAACTGATATTAAAATGTTGAAATCAGATAATGGAGTTTCTAAAAAAAGAAAGTTGTATTTGTGCTTTATAAATGTTTTAATTGATTTATAAATGTGTGTAACCACATTTTTTTCATAGGGACCATGAAAGGAAGCCACAAACTTGGATACACAATGTACTGGAATCTATCTGTTACATAAACAAATCATATTGACAAACACATCTTTACAGTGCATTGTTACTACATTATCCCTTTGTGTTGACATCTGGCTTGAGTACCTGTATGCTGTGATACACTCAGTCATGCTCTTTTGCCAAATTTGTCATGGTAATGTCTAAAAGAAGTTGCATGAAAGCAAAATAACTGATTTTCACTGTTGATCAAAAAAACCATAATATGAGACCAATGAATATTTCACAAAGAACGAACATTTTCTCTGTGCAAATAACTCATTTTAGACTTTTGTAATGATTGAAATACCAATTGCATAGTTTTAAAGAAAAAGGCAAATTTTGTTTTCATCTTATAAATATGTAATAGAAGGTCAATATTTTACTAAATCTTCATCCTTAGATAAAGTCACAGTACAAAATGGTTCAGATTTTGAAAAATCATAAAACAGGAATAAGGAAATTTCACTAAAAGATTATGAATGAAAAAATGTATAAATAAGGATAAAAGTTATGATTCAAGAGAAGAAAGAGGCACAGGTACCATAGATCTGAAGTTTACCAATAATTACCATGGGGTAGTTCAGTCAGGAGTGTTTCAGTAATTGCTACAACGCTGTTAAAATTGTATGACAAGAAAGTATGAAATGTTCTCTATGATTGCTGCTTTTTTCCTGATACCAATACTGCAATCTGTTTAATCTGCAAAGGTCTGATGTTTTCTCTCAGTCGCTGTGTCATAAAATTATATGACTTGCACCCATGTTGACAGCATCTTAACAGGGAATAGAAATAGAAATACTCTTTGGATTATCCTCTAAACATTTTTTAAATTATTACTTTATCTGCTATGCTAAAATGCAAACATTTGTTTTAAAAATAATTTTAACTTTTTGTTACAGGAGAAGTAAAGCATATTGTTTTGATGGGTCTTGTACGGTTAAGGTAAGCCATACTTTTTGATAGAGTTTAAATTGGAAGAAAAGATTGTTTCTGGCCAGGGTAAAGATGTGTTATACCTTTGGTTTTGGATATTGAGCATGGGTGTAATATTGCCTCAATAAACACTGCACAAAAATGCATTATCACTCATTGCAGGTAAACAGTGGTCATTTACCTAAGGTACATATCTTTATGACTCAGGATTGCTTTGAATAACAATTTGGCATCTCTAAGGATCAGATATATTTTTGTAATTACATGGTATAGTGTTCCATGGATTTTGTATGTCACTTATAAGATTTCGGCAAGCATGGATCCCATTATATGTTGTAGAAAAAGAAAAAAATGATAGGTTCTATATTAGCAAAAAATTAATAAAATCTCAAATCTGAATCAAAATAGGTAAATTGAATATTGATAACCAGCTCATGTTATTGTTGCAACTGGCCAATAGTGCCTCAAAATTTGAAAGAAACATAAAATTTGCAACATTTATAGGGGCATCTTATATTTTGTTACATTTTCAATTAAAAATTTATCAATACAGTGTCTATTACAATGTATGCCAAAATATTGATTATTAAAAAAAAGATCTTCATAATATCAACTGGTGGCAACACTTTAAGAAATAATTTACAATTAAATGTCTTCTGTGAAAACTGTTTCAGTTAGATCTTTTGATTCAGTTTCAGTGTTATCATAATAAATGTGATATGCTTACTTGCATTCAAACATTAAAAGTGTTAATTGAAATCAGAGCAATGCCTTGACCATTTCCCTAAGAATCTAATTTAATGCCAATTGTGTTTTGATCTGCAACTTGCAAAAGTTTCTTGTCTTCTGACAATCATTAAGAAGTAGACTTGTTTTGTATTATCACATTAATGACACATTGCATGAAATCAAGTGTCTGCATTGTAATATGATAATATGAGTAGAACTCTGTTTAGTCCACAAAACAGTTTTAATTGTTTTCAGCTTGTGTGTAGATTGAGACTGCTGACTGCTTGTTGGAACTGCTCATGATTGTTGCTATCTGGATCAAATTTGTTATAATCATATTTACAGATATGGCCAAATGCATAGTCTGATTCCTTTACATTTGATTTCAACCAATGAATTTCTGTTTTCATCCATTTTTGAATGTTATGTAATATTATTGTTGCTTAGATTTTGGCATTGGGATATAAAACATGCTACGATATCTCAACAAACTTTAAGTATCAAATCTAAACTGACCTGTTTATGTCACATGAGCTTGTTAATAATGAATAATCCAGCCATAATCAATTAATTATGTTAATCATTTCCCATTTACTGCTGATTGTACATACTGTAATCCATTTTTACCACCTTTAAACACCCAAGCCAAACTGATCAATTAATTGCTATTGTTTTGAGCTCTTAAGTTATTCAATCATAATCTATGAATGTTTAGAATCCTTTCCAAAATACAATTGATCATACTTTTAGGTTTATTATATGTTGATTTAGCAGTTAATGAGTCATGCTCACCTGTATGCTCACAGGCATGTGATCACTGGAAGTCCGTTCCTTAAATATACTACATTAAAAGCAAGATATATTTAAAACAATGCAATAAAAGTTTTTAAAAATGATTTTGAGTATCTGGAAGATTCAAGGATCGGAGACACACCTCATCTTGAGATGAAAAGCTACCCATCTGAGAAATTCAGATGTAGGCAGTATTACAATGCAAGTATAATTATAACCTAATCTAACAATATTCAGTGGTTTATCCTAATAATTAAATGATGTGGTCAAGGTTAGCAAAGAAACCAAGTAGTAAAAGATGTACACTATAGAAAAATATGAGGTCAAAAGTTTGAACTGGGTATAACTTGACATGAAGAAGTTTGGTCAAGGATGAGCAAGCATTTTGCAGTTACATTTACTTGTAATAAAATTCACAGCCTAAACATTTGACCAATAAAACAGAATAGTCTATTTTGTATATTTTCGTTATATCAAAATAACTGTTGAGTTTCTGTAAAGAAATGAAATCTAGTTCTGTTCTGAATCAACAATGACATTTTTATATTCATAGGCAAAAGAAAGTGATGAATACTGTATTTGCTGATACATGTGAAGTGTATGAAAACCTCTTGGAGTAATATTTAAGTGACCTGTCAAAGTATCTCAAAAATAAAATGAAAGTTATTTATACATAAAAGCAAACATATTCATTAGAAAAAGACTATTTATTGACATCATCATGATTCAAACCATACCTATCTGTTATAAGCTAGCAAGTAGTTGTTGGTAATATTAAATCAGAACTGATGTCCATCAACAGAGGAGTTAAACAGGGATCTATTTTAGGTCCCCTATTATTCATATGGTTAATAAATGTTCAACATTCACAAACTGATCTATATGTGGATGATACTACTTGACCTGGCATCAGTTTTATTATCATGGTATGACTTAGAAACAATAATTTGAAAAAGATTTTATATTAAGATGATTTATAATTGCTGCACATTGAGTAACATGTACTTTGAATTTTAATATTCCTTAATTATTTAGTATCAAGGCAGACTCTTCACATCATGTTGTATGTATTGTATATATTGTACATAACAGATAGAAGTCCTCAAGGTAGATTAGTTCTATAACTATTTGAGTTACCTTTTCTAAATAAAGTCTTTCTTCTTCTTCTTCTTTCTTCTTCTTCTTCTTCTTCTTCTTCTTCTTCTTCTTCTTCTTCTTCTATCTCTGTCTGTCTCTCTCTCTATCTCTGTCTCTGTCTGACTCTGTCTCACTTTCTGTCTCTCTTTATCTCTGTCTGTCTGTCTCTCTGTCTGTTTTCTTCTTCTTTCTTCTCTCTTATTCTTCTTCTTTCTTCTTCTTCTTTCTTCTTTTTTTCTTCTTCTTCTTCTTCTTCAATCTCTCTGTCTGTCTGTCTGTCTCTCTCTCTATCTCTGTCTCTGTCTGACTCTGTCTCACTTTCTGTCTCTCTTTATCTCTGTCTGTCTGTCTCTCTGTCTGTTTTCTTCTTCTTCTTCTTCTTCTTCTTCTTCTTCTTCTTCTTCTTCTTCTTCTTCTACTTCTTCTTCTTCTTCTTCTTCTTCTTCTTCTTCTTCTTCTACTATCTCTCTCTCTCTCTCTGTCTGTCTCTCTATCTGTTTCTGTCTGACTCTGTCTCACTTTCTGTCTCTCTTTATCTCTGTCTGTCTGTCTCTCTGTCTGTTTTCTTCTTCTTCTTTCTTTCTTCTTTCTTTCTTCTTTCTTCTTCATCTTCTTTCTTTTTCTTCTTCTTCCTCTTCTTCTTCTTCTTCTTCTTCTTCTTCTATCTCTCTTTCTGTCTGTCTGTCTCTCTCTCTATCTCTGTCTCTGTCTGACTCTGTCTCACTTTCTGTCTCTCTTTATCTCTGCCTGTCTGTCTCTGTCTGTTTTCTTCTTCTTTCTTCTTCTTTCTTCTTCTTCTTTCTTCTTCTTCTTCTTCTTCTTCTTCTTTTTTCTTCTTCTTCTTCTTCTTCTTCTTCTTCTTCTTCTTCTTCTTCTATCTCTCTGTCTGTCTGTCTGTCTCTCTCTCTATCTCTGTCTGTCTGACTGTCTCACTTTCTGTCTCTCTTTATCTCTGTCTGTCTCCTGTCTGTTTTCTTCTTCTTCTTCTTCTTTCTTCTTCTTCTTTCTTCTTCTTCTTGTTCTATCTCTCTCTGTCTGTCTGTCTCTCTATCTCAGTCTCTGTCTGACTCTGTTTCACTTTCTGTCTCTCTTTATGTCTGTCTGTCTCTCTGTCTGTTTTCTTCTTCTTCTTCTTCTTCTTCTTCTTCTTCTTCTTCTTCTTCTTCTTCTTCTTTCTTCTTTCTTCTTCTTTCTTCTTCTTCTTCTTCTTCTTTCTTCTTCTTCTTCTTCTTCTTTCTTCTTTCTTCTTCTTCTTCTTCTTCTTCTTCTTCTTCTTCTTCTTCTTCTTCTTCTTCTATCTCTCTCTGTCTGTCTGTCTGTCTCTATCTCTGTCTCTGTCTGACTCTGTCTCACTTTCTGTCTCTCTTTATATCTGTCTGTCTGTCTCTCTGTCTGTTTTCTTCTGCTTCTTTCTTCTTTTTCTTCTTTCTTCTTCTTCTTTTTCTTCTTCTTCTTCTTCTTCTTCTTCTTCTTCTTCTTCTATCTCTGTCTGTCTGACTGTCTCACTTTCTGTCTCTCGTTATCTCTGTCTGTCTGTTTTCTTCTTCTTTCTTCTTCTTCTTCTTCTTCTTCTATCTCTCTGTCTGTCTGTCTCTCTATCTCTGTCTCTGTCTGACTCTGTCTCACTTTCTGTCTCTCTTTATCTCTGTATCTCTGTTTTCTTCTTCTTCTTCTTCTTTCTTCTTCTTCTTCTTCTTCTTCTTCTTCTTCTTCTTCTTCTTCTTCTTCTTCTATCTCTCTCTGTCTGTCTCTCTGTCTCTCTCTATCTCTGTCTCTGTCTGACTCTGTCTCACTTTCTGTCTCTCTTTATCTCTGTCTGTCTGTCTCTCTGTCTGTTTTCTTCTTTCTTCTTCTTCTTTCTTCTTCTTCTTCTTCTTCTTTTCTTCTTCTTCTTCTTCTTCTTCTTCTTCTTCTATCTCTCTGTCTGTCTGTCTCTTTATCTCTGTCTCTGTCTGACTCTGTCTCACTTTTTGTCTCTCTTTATCTCTGTCTGTGTCTCTGTTTTCTTCTTCTTCTTCTTTCTTCTTCTTTCTTCTTCTTCTTCTTCTTCTTCTTCTTCTTCTTCTTTCTTCTTCTTCTTCTTCTTCTTCTTCTTCTTCTATCTCTCTCTGTCTGTCTGTCTGTCTCTCTCTATCTCTGTCTCTGTCTGACTCTGTCTCACTTTCTGTCTCTCTTTATCTCTGTCTGTCTGTCTCTCTGTCTGTTTTCTTCTTCTTCTTCTTCTTCTTCTTCTTCTTCTTCTTCTTCTTCTTCTTCTTCTTCTTCTTCTTCTTACTACTACTACTACTACTCCCAATGTTGTTTTGAACCAGTCCAAGAAATATCAGTGTTTAGAAATCAAAACTCAAGAAATCTGAACAACAATTGGTCTTTTAGAGGGGATTATATAATTTATACCACTCAGCTATCAAAAACTATTTTACATTATTCACTCATTCTTCCTTTTGTTGACTAGTTCTCCACATTTGTGGGAAATACAAGTGATTGTAATCTTTAAATGATCCTGATACTTCAAAAAGAGGAAGAAGGAATTATCCTAACTTTCCAATCTGATATGCCATCCAGAATTCTTTTCTGAAAAGGGAAATGGCTGAAATTTTAATATGGATTCATCTACAACAAGATCAGTTTATTAATGTTCACAGTAAAAATTAAACTTGGTACCAGGACACAAACTGGGATAACATCAAATGATCAATACAGGACACCATTTCCAAAAAGAATCTTATTTGCCTACTTTGTTGTGATTCTATGGAATGAACTCACCAAAACCATTAGATCAAAAACAAATCTAAATGTCTTCAAAACAAAATTGTTTGACCATTATCTCAAATTATTGAAATACATAAACTCCAGTTTATTTTGGCAATGTATATCATACTCACTTTCTTTTACTTAATTTATTCAAGTGCACTTTACTATATTTTAAATTCTGTTTTGCTTCTAAATATAGATGTTAAAGGAGAAAACTATCAAGACATCATTATAAAAAAACATGTATAATTATTTGTATTATTATTACAATTATTATTAGTAACATTATTATCATTATTACTATTAATTATTATTATTATTATTATTATTATTATTATTATTATTATTAATATTATTATTATTATTATTATTGTCAACATGATTATAAACCAAGTATTCAACTGGTTCACATTCTCTATTCACTGTTGATGACCATCCCATTCTGAATTATTTCAGATCTGAATTGGTAATTGGTGCCCTCACTTGTGTTGTGTATGTGTTTGGACACAATTTATCAAGGGTTATGTATACTATGTAATTAATTGTATCATTGTATATTTTTACAGCTACAACATATCAGACCTGCAGGCTGAATATATGTACCAGATAACTTTAAATATGAGCATCTGCTTCAATAATGGGGATAACTGTGTAATACAGAAAACTGTTCTAAAAGAATCAAAAATTACCAAACCAACATGTAACTGGGAAAGAGGATTTGCCTTGCCAGGTAAATGAATGTGCATTGTAAGGTAATCTCTCTCTCTCTCTCTCTCTCTCTCTCTCTCTCTCTCTCTCTCTCTCTCTCTCTCTCTCATACTGGTAAAAGTAGATAATTGATAGTTGACTAGATTAAGAACATGTTTTACTCCATGACTAACAGTGATTAAAATAATTAATATTGTGGATCTTGAAATACTAGAAATACTATTTTTTAGTTGACTTTTGATAGTTGAATATGACATTCTAATCTGCCATTGTCTAAGGGTCATTTGCTTCATGCCTTTTACTTGATCCATTTTTAGAAAAAAATGAATGGGTAGATAACTCATCCCTTTCCTAGCTTCTGATCAGAAAACAGCATCTGAATAGTGGGGAAAGAAAGGTATGGAAAGTATTTTGAAATTGTGGCAAGGAGTAAAGCAGTGTGACCTAACAATCAAAGAAGTGGCAATACAACTTTTTAAAATATTAATCCTGAAAAATCAAGTCGTGTTATTTTAACCATATGTTCTATTCTCAATTCAGTCCACAAAAGATCTGTTCTTTTTATGAAATTACTAGGCAATGTTTAACATTTTGTTTGGGGGGGGGGGGTAAACTTATTTATAACTTCTGCTGATCTGTACCCTGGGAAGAAAGTAATTTCTGTTTTGTTTTATTTCCACCTTCTGGTAACTCATTACCCTCAAACAAAAAGCTCTCAGTTGCATTCTGCTATTGAAAATTACATTTAACTCATATTTAACTGATCATTTAAGATGCTTGCAAAGGAACAGTGCACTTAAAAATGATATGGTCACTTGGATTGTTCAGAACAAAGTATTTTTGATAAAATTACTGACACATAAAGAATTTTAATGAGGGGGCAAATCTGCACCAATTTCCAATCATCATTTTGTAAACTTGTCAGCTTTTATAAGTTCCTAAGATTGACAGTTGTACCCAGTTAGATTTATTGTTAAGCAAAATTATTGCTAAAATTAATGAATTGATGATTTCTTTAAAAATAATTCTCAATGAAGAAAGAAAATGCAATTGGATTTTAAGTATGTGTTAGCAGGTTTACTATGTATTTGCATGTGTGCATAAAAGCATAAAAACTTGTTCAATATTTTAACATTGTTTAAATTGCAGATTTTTCTCTGAGTCAATTCTTGTTGGACCATAAGGCAGATGATGTGAAGATGTTGTCGGGGCTTTTATTAACCAAACTATATGAGACTTTAGGTATTGGTGAATATCTGGAAGAGAAACCATGTCATAGATCACAATCACCATACAGTTCAGCTGTGAACGGATGGAGTAAAGGTGACAATAAAAAAATTACACATTTGTCATGCTGAGGTCAATGCTGAAACTACTTTTGTACATTAATTGTAAAACTGTTGAAATTTTGAAAGGGATGGGAAGATATTATGTGTGTCACTGAAAACAATATCTATGTTACAGATATAAGAAGGTATTCTTAGAAGTTTTAAAATAAATATAAATAAGAACTTGATTCTTTTTTATTTAAATTGATTTCGATGTACATGATTAAAGGTTTTCAGTCATGTTAGTTGAAATATATAGATTTTCTGTGCTACCTGAATTTTAAGACAGTTGCTGAGAAGTTGACATCCTTTTTTATTATTTAGAAAATTTCCGATGAAAGTCTGGGAAAATCAAAAAGTCCAGATTTGTATGCACTTATACATATGAAATTAGAATTTCCAATAGAGAGACCTTTTCATTGCTCTTTTCTGATCTTTAAAATAAAAATAAAATACACAAGAAAATCATGCAGCCTGCAGCTAATGCCGTAATAATGCCCTAAAGACATACTCTAATATGATTGGATGCATTTGTGAATATATATATATATATATATATATATATATATATATATATATATATATATATATATATATATATATATATATATATATATTAACATTTACCATCCTTCTAGCCTGTCCTTTGAATGTATCAACTCCCACATTGCCAGACACAGTGACTTGTCACATCCCAGACTACTGTACTGGCATGGACTGCTGTATGAATGTAGAAATTATGGGAAGGGGTCTACATACCTACATTCTGATGGATTCTTGCAACTACAGATTGGTGGTTGGAATAGAGAACATGAAGATAAATATATCACTGATAGACTATCAATTTGGTGAGTAAATAGAAGTTGATATAATCAGACTATCAGAGTGCTATTTGAAAAAAATTATTCAGTGAGATTTGATTAGATTAGATTTGTATTATTATTGGTTAGATGCTACTCATCTACAATTCAGGTGTTTAAAGTGAAATTTTGGATGAAATTTTTTTAATGAGCTTATTCACTTGTCAGGGTTTCTAAAGTAAGTGCTAGTTTAAACTATTGTCAGCATATGGAGTTGTATGTTAACACTGATTCAGAACTAATCCTGTAAGAGATGCTTTACTTTGCTTTTTGTTTGGCTTGACTTTCCAATGAGCAATTTATTATGTGCTAGAATTACTTTTGGTAATGTTCTAAACTGTTACTTTCAGAGGGAGGGTGTATACTATTCATGAAAATTATATTTGTTTTAAAGAACTGGTTTTAAAAACAGTTATAATTTATGTTAAACAATAATGAAAATAGCTATATGATCAAAAAAGGACCCATATAGATGCTTTAAATTGAACATCTGTTTTTACAAAGGTACCTGTTTATCATTTTTGAAAGATTGTATCATGCTTGTGTCTACTTTTGAAATAATTGTTAGTATTGCTTTAGAGGAACATCATTGTTTTATGTGGACATAACCTTTCTGAATAATAAATGGAGATATAGCAAGATGTTTAGATTTCCATTCTAAGTTTGCATCATGGCAAGGGTATTTATTGTCAGTAATTGCCTATAAATTGTTTAGTGTCAACTGAATTTGAATGAGAAATGCTGTCAGAACTGATACATTATTCATAACATTACTATTTCTCTACATGAATACGCTTGTAATTCAGTTTCCAAAATTCTCAATAATTACTCTATCCTGTATTTTATATATTTCTCTTAAAATATTTATTTAAACTATCATTAGAAAAAGACATTTGAATAAAATGGTATTTTTTTCCAGGAGAAGAAGATCACTTCTATTTACTTGGTGTTGTTCGCTTAGAGTGAGTATTCCAAGAATTAACATGCATAATTTTGAGTATTGTAGAGTAATTACATTTCCTGGGTTTGGTTTGCTAATACACGTAGTGGGCAACTTATTTATCCTTGGGCACAGTGAAGCCAAAGTCTGCTGTCATTTTTCAAAAAATAAAAAATTAAAATATTATGTAATCAAGTTTTGAAAAATAAAATTAAGATGATTTTGATTGGATTGTCTCTAAGAAAACAGAAGTTTCTATAAGAATCTGATTAAAAACATTTATGTTTGATTTTCCATTATGGGAAGATTTTTTCAAAACAGTTGCATATTTGGCATCAGGTTTTGATCAGTTATCATTATATCCATTTATTGCTCTTATCCAGTTGTTAAAATGTAAAAAAGACTTGTGAATGGTAATTAAGAAATATTATTTTTCAGTTACGAGATAGAAGAAAAAAGAACTGAAGGAATTTTCATTGTGTCAGTAAATTTGAGCCTGTGTTTAGAGTCAGGTCAAGACCGCCAGCTGGTTTTTCCAATATTTACCAAGACCATTCTTCCCAAGCCATTATGCAACTGGGAATCTGGATTCTCCATACCAGGTATATTCTACTATTCACACAAAGCTATGATATTTTTCCATGTTACTTTATTCCCAGTCAAGTAGATTTGGATTAATTTTAAGTATTGTGTTTCATGCAAAACTAGTAGCACAAATCAGACAATAACAGTCCTTGATTATGATCATCATTGGCAATATTTGCTGTAATTAATCAGAAAATGAGTGGAAAATGTTGGCTAAAATCAGAAAATTCACAGACACTGCCATCATTTATAAAGAAATTGTAGAATTTGCCATAACTATTTACCTACACAGACACTGTCATCATTTATAATAAAATTGTCGCTTTTTCATAGCTATTTACCTACACAGACACTGCCATTACTTATAAAGAAATTGTAGGCTTTGTCATTATTATGTAACTACACAGACACTGCCATCATTTATAAAGAAATTGTAGGCTTTGTCATGATTATTTAACTGCACATACCATTAAGATTTTTAAATTATTGTGAGTGCAACCATAATCCTGAAGAATGTCAAAAAAATATATGGAATAAAATGTGAGGTTATACTTTAAATGTTCTGAAAGTTGTTGAAATTACTCAAGTCCTTAAATGTAGCCCAATGTCATGACTCTTTGGTCTTAATCTAAATAACAGATAGAAGTGAATGTAACAAGTTTATGAAAATCAACAAATTGCTTCTTTAACTTGGAACATGCATTATTGTGAATTAAATCCCAAATTATCATGAAAGATTCAATCACAAGTCTAAACGTATAATGTTCTATAACAAATCCAATATCAAATGAGCTGATGTGCCAGAGTCTTCATGTGTAACAATGATATAATTGATACTGTCTTTAAATGAATTGACAGTTATTCAAAAATAGAGATTTAGTCCAAAATTTTAATGAGCACTTTGTAATTCCAATGAACAATTTTAAATATATGAATACTCTCACATTATAATTGGACACAACTAAACACACTGATTATATATTCCCCAAAATTATGATCCTACAGTCCTACCCACTTTTATCGACATCACTTATGTCAACATGCCACCTATTTTGACAAAAAGCAAGTCCCAGTCTGTTGGTCTACTATTACTACCAAAATTGTCATGCTTATGTCAATGTCAAGATAAAAAATAAAAGTACATTTCAACATAAGGTCTTGGTCCCAGCTTGAACAAATCCTTTGTTTTCTAGTCATGTTGACAAGCTGCCAGTTCCGACCCATACTGTATTCAACAATTAATTGATTTTGCCTCCAGGCTTTAACTTTCCTACCTAATCATTTATGTCAGCTAGCACCCAGTTCTGACCTGGACTTTATTCAACAGTTTGTTGATCTTACCATCAGGCTTTAATGTTGCGGTTGGATAAAAAATACACCCAAGCTTTTGTTATAGCCTATAAAGCTGGCCTCTTGTGGCAACTTAAAAACAATGAAATCTGATCGATTCTTGCAGTTATCAATTTACCACCATACAGTGGAAGATCGCAGATTATTTTTTGTGAATGATAACAATTTTTAGGAATGTGTGCTTTTGGATGCTTTCATTTCTTTCAAGAAATATAAGCAATATTTTCCCAAATAACAAGACTAAGTATAAGCATAACATCAATTGAAAAAAGGAATTTTTAAAATTGAAATATAAACCTTCAATTCAACATTATGCATTTTACCAGAACAGCTAAAGCTAGATTTTGTAAGGAGAGACAGAGAGGGTTTGGGGGGAAGTGGCAGAATGTCTTAGTTTTTTAAATAGCTTTGCATGTTCTGATCCAATAAACTTGAAGCATGATGCCTATAAGATTCTATTACATTGGATAAAATGCTTCATTACAATTTCAGAATGTAAAATGATATGTCATAAAACTTTCAGTTTAAATGTTTACAAAGATCTATGACTTTGGAAGAAGGATGTTTTTATAATTTCTGTCAGTTTTATTGTAGGATTATTCTATGAGCAATCTTTTGCTTCAGAAAACAAAATCTGCCCTATATATAGCTCTTAATACACTGCTAAACATTTACAATAAAATTTAGGAATCATCTAGGTAAGAAGAAAATGTGATATGAGTAACAAAAACTGAAAAAGGACCTTGCCAACAAAACTTAATTTGGTTTATTAGAAGTAAATCTTTTAAAAGAGTCATTTAATGTTTCACACACATGTAACTCCAGACATACTTTAGTGAATAAATCTCAAAAGTTATGTGTTAAATTTAAGTAATTTAAAGCACAAAACAAGTGAAAAAAATTGAATTAATGTAACCCAGTCTGAAACAATCTCTAACTTACTGGACTGATCCAGGTCCAATACTAATAAAACTAATCAATGAATCAAATATTTCATCATTAAAACATATGACAAGAACTACTCTGGTATGGATTGTTAACTAATTTCAAGGTTATTTTTTTATGCAATGCAACAACTGTAATGATGCAATTTTATAAAATTGTTAATATATTTATAAATTCTAATAATATTTTCATCAGCATTTTAATCATTTAGAGAAAAATGTGGCAAAAAATAAGATTCAAGTGTCAGTTATGAACTTTATATACCTGCACTCCCTCTAGTTTTGCCAGCTTTTGCCATATTCTGGCTTAGAGCAAAGTAAAATCAATAAAAAATTGAAGTCCATATATTTTGTTTAAATGCACTTAAAGTGAGTTGCCAATCTGATTGGAATGAGGTGAAAGTTCATGGCCAGTAAGTTTTAATGACATTTCATTTGGATATTTTTAAAGAAAAATTGGGGCTCTCAAGGGCCCCAATGAATATATCCGAATCATCTCTATACTTAGAAATCTATCAACTACCAGGTCAGCATTCAATATAGAATCCAGTGCTTTTGGTTTTCCTGACAATGACTGCATTAAATATACAGTTCATAGAATACATTGAGGTGGATGTTAGTTTATCAACTAGACATAAGTGTAATTGTCAAATTAAATTCAGTCCTTAAGTCAATTTTAAGTGCTTTTTGTCTAAATTTAAATCAACCCTTGTCTAAAAGACTTTCTTCATACCAATATAAAATGTTAAGCAGAATAAAGTTAAAATTTTTATTCTAAAATTAAAAAGAGTTAAAAACTAATTTATATTAATTTTAATATTTACCAGTATGATTCTTTCTAGCGATGCAGCCTGTAGATTGGTACATGGTCATACATGTATGTGTAATTAGATGTTGGAAGAGTCTCAAATGGTGTGAATAAGCCTATAATATTATTTGAATCAGCCTGTGCTTTGATTTAAATAAAAATGATAAAAAAAATGATACAAATCAGCCAGCACCCTTTTCTATATGCTGTAGATTGAAGACTATACGTACTATTGAATTGAAACTTAGAGTTTCAGAAATGCGCAGAAGAAATGAGTTAAAATTTTCCAAATCAAAGACTGTTTGTATTCACTTCTGCCAATAAAACCATATTCATAATTATTGTAAGCTCTATCTTGACAGATTTATATTTGCAGACTCTCATAAATGCCAACCATTACACTTTCGGTGTAATCATTATGTTATTTGTCATCAAATTATGTTTTCCACCAGACATGATATGGTTTTTGCTTTTTTTACTTCATTAATTAAAAAAAAAAATGAAACAATTAAAATTTGCTGCTGTCATTTTTATTATCATCTCTTTAATTCTGCTTGTAGAAATTTGTGAATATTCTTAAAAAGGTGCCTGATGCGTAAGAAAAGTGTAAGAGTACTTTCCTTATTTGCTTTTTATAGCAACTATATGTCCCATTTCCAGCAAAACAGATGGGTTACTTAAAAGTCAACTGTGCCTAACATTTATTCATTTTATTCTTGTTAGCTAATTAGTGAACCAGTCTATATTTTAAAGAAAATGGCACCATTTGATAAGTGAAACACTTTATTGTGTGATTTGTGGTTGTGATATGATGGAAAACATTAAGACAGATGCATTGTTTTAACTTCAAAACATGTCAGATCAGAAAAAGTGACAAATCAAAACCACTTAGCAATGTAAATAAAAGGGAGTAATGTAATAATACCCTCTGAACACCTGACTATGATCATTGCAGAATTCCAGTTCACAATCACTCAGTGAAATTTACACATGTAGGCTAGTTGAAACAAGTACTGAATATAAATAATTTGTTCAGTAGATTTTGTGTTTGTATTCTGGTTCTAATCCATATAGATTTTGCCGTTTGAGACAAAGAATTCTGATTAGGTGAAAAACCAGGTTAGTTATAAAAATGTATATTTTCATACATGCTGTAATTCTGGCATGTAATATATATATATATATATATATATATATATATATATATATATATATTAAGCCCAAATTATGTTATTTTTTGTTATTTATAATAAGAATAATTATATAATTATGCTTATACCTCTCTGGGTGAGTGGGTTGGATATATATATATATAAGCACATACACCAATGAATGAAATCAAAAATAATAACTAAGTCATTCAGAAGTAGAATATCATATTTAGAACAAAATCAAAAACACTTAATTCACAGACAACATAAAGGGAATATCTCAATCAACAAATGTTGTAATGATTTGCACAGTGTGAATAGATGATTGCTTTGAGTGTGGGTTGTAATTACTAGAAGACATTAAACCAAAACAAACAACAAAACACTTTAACAAAGACAATCAAATTCAAAAAATGATTCTCATTTACTAGATTAAAACAAAGACCTCATTCATGCCAGGAATTATGGATTAACTCCAAGGACAAACAATTTACTCAGTTGCTACATTTAAGCCTTTTAAATGATTTTTCAGTATGACATTCTTGGTGTTGTGTGGGTTTTGACAGAAGATAAAGACAAACCTTTGAACTATGTACATCCATGACTATTTGTTTTGAGAATTGTAATGGATATTCACATGACTGGCACTACATATGCAGTTAGTGACATGCACTTTATTCTGGTTTGCAGTTTATAACAATAGGCTGTTACCAGCAATATCTGTAAAATTGAAAATACTGATAACAAGCCAAATGTTTTATTTATTTCTTAGAAAAGTCTACTATTTAATGGTCATACAATGGTCATTCATAGATCTGAAGTGTTAGAGTAGTCTGTATTTTGTATGCATACTATTATAAGTGGTCATGAATACAGAGTATTAAATCAAGGTAAATGGTGTTTTTTTTGTGATGCTGTCACTCGCAGCACTGTACAAATGCAAATTGTGCCAAAATACTCGCTGGTTATGTTTTTCAGGTTGTTGCACATGACAGTGAGTTTATATAATAAAATTGTTCAGTGCACTATGATTGTGGTTGTAAGTGTCAGTTGGCCATTCATAACAGGTTGCTCAAGAGTTTACTCTACTGACTTCAAGTATTGTATAAATCAGCATGTTTTTCATGTTTAGCAAAATATGTGGAATAAAAACTCTACATGCAAACTTAAGAGCATCAAACCCACCATTGAAAAGTGGCATCGCTTATGTTCAGGAGAATGTGGAGATAAGGTCATAGCATACCATTTGCATATTGGACATATACACCTGACTCATGCATACTTTCGAAGGATGAAATTTGACCAGAGTCCATACAATGCCAGTGTCCACTGACAGTGGAACACATTCTTGTCAAGTGGATGTCAATCTTCTGCCTTGTGAGGCAGGTATTTATGATGATATACCACCTGAAAAATTCTTTGAATTTTTGAGAGAATGCAGTTTTGATAACAAATGTTGATCCCAATATCTTAAGAACTTTATATCTGTTACCTTTATATCTTCTTTTATAAACATTTTACATCATGAACATGTTACATAATTTGTAGATCACTATGTTTTATGTCTTATCCTGTACTTCATGTTTCAATTTTTTATAAGTGTTTATCTTTCTATATTTGTGTGCATTCAAGTTTATATTTTTCAAACTTTGTTTTGTTGGCACCATGTAGCCATGTTGTGGCTTAAAGGCTATTACACACTTTTCTATTTGTTGGATTTCATTAATGTCTAACTTTGTTTTATTTGAAAAGCTATATATTAGTCACTTTTTGACTATCAACAATGATAATATCAGTTGGAAAAGATTTGTTAAGTTTTGGGTTTAATGTTTTCATTGACACTCAACCTCATTGGTGTATTCTATTTTTGCAAGGATATTTTACTTAAGAACAAAGACTTCATTTTGCAACTCCCTTATTTACCCTTATGACTCTATGGTGACGTCACAAGGTTTGTGCTAATGTTAGGATGAATAATTGTGAAGCAAATAGGGTGAAGCTCTTTGTCTTGAAAGATTTTTGTGATCTTTTTGTTTGACGTTTCTCATTTTGATAAATTTCTGAAGCCCCATAATGGATTCCTTTTATATTTGAGATGTTTCATTATAATACATTCAATCACATTTTTGAGTATTGGGTCAATGCCACAAGGTTTATAACAAGTTTTTGAGTATTGACTCTGTCTAGATGTTGGCCTTTATGTTTTTATTTCAGGCTTTTCTCTTGAGTCTTGGTTGCATCAAAATGGCTTTGAAATCACAGGTCAGCTACAGGCAGCAGCAGTAGAGATATTGATGGAGCAGCTTGGAATCTCCCATTATCTTCTGAAGTACCCCTGCATTAGAAACTCCTATCCCTTCATCCCACAGCAAAATGGCTGGAATGATGGTAATATTTAAGTTTTCAGTATTTCAACAATCATAGAAATTCTTAATAAATATAATTTGTCAGTTTATTCCGATTCAACTATTCTTTTGTTTTCCTTCATTTGTTCAACAGTGATTTATTTGTAAATTTTTTTTACTATGGTGAAATTTTAGAGCCTGATATTAGTTCATGAAATTCTTGTATTATTTTCATCACCAAAATAAATATCAAACCATTAAACAGATAAACATTTGCCACCTCAATCCAGTATATGGAATGTTTTTACATGATAATGTTTTGAACACCTGCACTGGTCGCATAATTGATAAGATAGTGCAAAGGTGCTATTCAAGACCTGCAACAAAGAAACATTACAAGAACTGTTAATTTCATAAAGTTTAAAAAGACAGAGTTCTGCATACTTATAAGTATCTGTCATGACTTATTTATTCTCTTAAAACAAGTTCATAAATTCAGTTTATTTAGATCTACATACAATTCATCTCTCTCTCTCTCTCTCTCTCTCTCTCTCTCTCTCTCTCTCTCTCTCTCTCTCTATATATATATATATATATATATATATATATATATATATATATATATATATATTAAACTAGTACTTTCTGAATGATCAAACGTAACTATATTTCTCAACTGAGCATTTAATATCTGAAGAAAGCAAGAGGATTAAAAACCATTTAAAGTTTGATTGGAGAGTTATAGAACAAGAAGTAAAGTCCTTCCATTATTGATATATAGTAAATAGAGATCAGCTTTGTACTTGGACAATATTTTGAGTATGGAAATTGAGTTTTAGGTCTAAGATCAAACACTTGGACTTTATGTATCATGCATGAGAATGATACAGTATTTAACATCATCACTGAGGGCCTCATTGTAGATTAGTTCTTAGTTAATTGTGTTACCCTCGTTAAATAAAGTCATTGTAATTATTATTACTATTATTATTATTACTTGAGTCCTTATCCTAAAGAGCTAAATTTGTACATTGTATTCTTTAAGAATATTATCTGATTTAATTGTTTTAATTGTTTTTATTGTTTTGTGGATTTTGTGCATGTTTTAGTGGGACGTTATGACAGTAACTTATAGCTGTTTACAACAAGACACATGATAACAGGAGACATGATAATAGATCTTTAAGGCAGTATAAGGGAAAACGTTTTGATATTGGTGCATGAAATGTTTGGTATATCCTGCTGATAATTCACTTGCCTAATTCAAAATGGCAAGTGCAAGTTTCATGTCACTTGCTGCATCTGATGGCTGCTGATCCAGGTCTTAAATCAAAATCATGTTCCATCAAAATCAATTGCTGACTTTTTTCATTGAAAATACATACTTTCTGCATGAAGTTTGTTTTTAATTTGTTTTGGTCAAGCTCAAACAAGTCTTCAATACTAATAAACACTTACCTGATGAAATGCAGGCTTTTTTCAATTTGCAATCATCATCAAATATGATCTTGAATCAACCATTCACACCATTGAATTTTTGTCATTAATATCATCAATATTTAAATTTCTGTTATAGCTGTTGAAAAAGATTTTTTCCTGAGCAGGTAAAAGTCTTTAGGAACTTCATGACTGGTTCAGTAGATTGTTTTAGATTTTTCAATATCAGAACTATTACAATATCAGGAGAACAATGTCCTTTTGTAATTGATAGTATTGTACCATAATTATGGCATTTTACAGTTATCGATGGATTTCAACATTTAATCTTAAAAGGCTACTGCTACAGTTACAGTAGTCGTATGTGTGAATCAAACATTTCATAACAATTAAATCAAATTTTGTTCAGATAATCTAGCCTAGTGATTTTCTTACTTGAATGTATATTTTTATCTGCAGAATGTAAGACAAGGTCCAATCTAACAGCACTACCTGGAGTAATATCCTGTCACAGATCAGATCTTTGCACGGAAATAACTTGTTGTGCAGATGTGGAATTGATAGGGAGATCAATCAGTGTATCCATCATGTTGGATGCTTGTAAATACAGACTCAGCCTGAACATTGAAAAATTTAAGGTTGAGGTTCATTTCAGAGACTATGAGTGGGGTAAGATATTCAGTTAAACAGCTGTTATTATACAGTTAAGAAGTGTTTGGTTTTTGTTGTTTACACTATAATTTGTTTGCTGATTGAAGTTCTGACAGAATTGCAAAATTAAATTTATTGATTCCATTGCAAACTCTGAAGAACAAATGTTAATACAATCATTTGAAAAACATCCAATCAAATTGATTAAAGTATGATGATGCAGAGGACCAATTCATGTTCCTGTGGTCAGCTTTCCAACTACTACTTTTTACAGCAACTCTGATCATGCATTTTTGTGTAATTATGTAATCTTTTTCTAAATTATCTAAAATGATGATATCTTGTACAATACATTTGATGATTATTTCATTCACCGTTTTATTGCTTTCCATCCATGGCAACAACTTCATAAAGTAATTTTTTATGTAAATAATTTTCACAATTATGGGCAATACTTTTTCCTTAACCGTCATGACTCAGTATTTGAATTAGAGCTGTAACAGTTTTGCAAAACATATCAAGGAATACAGGAGTTTTTTTTTTATTTTACAGTGACAAGTTCATTATAGAACATTTAGAACATGCCATGTATATAACTTTTTTATATTTTTCAGATGGCTCACTAGTTGAATGTGAAGTGTTTTATAGTTGCATGTTCTGTAATTTGCACTAGTTTGCAGTTTTGCTGATCTCTCTAAAAGAGTATTCATAATAGAAGCTGTGAATAAATCCATTTTTGCAACATATGCTTCATAGTTAATTATAGAAACTTGAGTCTTATGGGTAAAAATATCTTTTCATTATTGATTTAAATTTTAGTCTTATGGGTAAAATTCTCTGTTCATTATTGATTCCAATATTAGACTTATGGGTGAAATATATGTTCATTATTGATTCAAATATGTTTTCTGTTCATAGGGAAGGTGAAACACCTGTACTTACAAGGTGTGGTGCATCTTGAGTGAGTACCTTTTGTGTTCTTTTTATATATATATATATATATATATATATATATATATATATATATATATATATGTGTGTGTGTGTGTGAGTTTGAAAAGCATTCAATTTCAGAGTATCTGAAGGATAATTCTTTATTACTGTTAACTATCATAATCAGTTGAAATGAATGAGAAGAAGATCAGTTTATGCTATAAAGAATGAAAGAAAGTTAAAGTGAAACTTTTAAATTATGTAGTAAAGTCATCTACCAGAAAAAACTTCAACTTCTCTATTATATTTCAACTTACATACCACTAATTAGGCTCTAATTTCCTTGTAGATTGCTTAAAGAGTTATGATTTAGCAGATTTTAAATTTAAAGAAAGAAAGTGTTTTTATTTTGGTAGCTTTATACTGGCTGAAGCCTTGGACAGCACAGCTTTTGAAATAAGTTTGAACATGAGTGTGTGTTTTGAGAGTGATGCCAACAGATGCATACTCAGTGTTCCAATAATCACAAATGCCATACTGTTGAAACCATTCTGTACATGGGGAACAGATTTTATTCTACCAGGTAAGTATCTTTCCTTTTATATTGTTATTCTTACAATGATTGAAATGTTCTTGCTGTACTGCCATTCTTGTAAACCCTTTAACTTTTCATACACCATCAATCGATCAAGATGATAATTAAATGTATCATATTGTTTATTGAAAATTTGTATTGTTTTTCATATCTGTTAAATTTTCGTGCACAATGTTTCTACTGAGATTTACATTTGTAAAAATAAAAATTAAAAATATTTTGCCAAATATGTATGTTATAGATTAACAGATTAAAATCATATATAGTAAAGGCATTGTTTTATTGCTTTTTTGTATTTTAAACAATTTCCATTTGTAATGTTATGTGCTGTTACTAATTCAAAAAGAGAAGTTCATAGTTTAAATGGCTTTGAAAATATATCTTATGATGTACAGTTTAGATACAGTGATCAAAATATAAATAGTAAGTTTGAATTCGATGTATCAAATAATAAAGATTAAGAAATTTAAAAAAAATTGTCATGTGAGTTGAGAAGCGGTTTAAATACTAATGTATGATTTAGGTAAATCAATCAATATATTGTATACTTAGTATATATATGGTATAATCTCATATGAAAAACAAAAAGTATTTGTTAACTTTAGGGCTTTTAACTAATGCATTTAATAATGAAACAGAAAACTATGAAATGAGTAAATCACCATTTGAATCAGCAACATAATTTCATGTTTGAACTGGCTTTTTATAAATTACTGTTGTATAATTTGGACATCTAGTACGCCATTGTATTTTTTGCTATGTGTATGTTTGATATCAACAAATATAAAGACATAAATATGTGTTAACTTCTGAGGCAATCGATACTGAAATAGAATTAAGAAAACAAGAAATAATTACCTAATTTTGATTGTGAACAATTGGTTCATTTCAATTTGAAAGGGTCATTGTTTTATTAATTGTGAAATAGCTATTATTCTTTATTCTGCCATCTTTTGTATCGTTATCAGCAAGGAAATGTAAAGAGTGATGCATATAATCTGTTCTTGATCATTACAATACAGTATCTGATAATGTTCTTTGCAGCTGGACACTGGCCTTCACAGCACATTATCCTTGGACAATATTGTTTTTGAGTACCCCTTTCTAAGTCAGTTCACTATAACAAAGCCCCATGAGCATTTTAAAATGAGTTTGGAAGTCGGTTGATGTTTTTGTGTCCAGTAAAAATATCACAGCTGCCTTATATTTTCTCTTTTTTTGAATCAGCTTGTAACTGAAGAATAAAGATTACAATTGCCTTGTAACCTGTATCTCTCCTTCTCTCTCCTTTGAATGAATATGATCTTGTATTCAGACAATAGACACAATATTGTTTCATAATTTCTCACTTTCTATATCTGAAATGCACACGCACACACACACACACACACACTTTAAAAACAACAAAAATCTTTTCTTATTTTATTTTTAATTGTAACCTGACAATGAGGTTACTGTTGCTATATATAACCGCTCTGGTGGCATAATGGTTAGAGCATCCGCTACAGAAGCGGGAGGTCGTGGGTTTGATCCTCGGTCGAGTAATACCAAAGACATACAAAAATGGTACTAACAGCTGCTTCCCTTAACACTCAGCATTAAGAGGTTAGTATTAGGACTGGTCGGCCTGGTGTCAGAATAATGTGACTGGGTGGGACATCATGCTACATGTATGCAGGATGATGCCCCAGTGCTAGACATCACTATCAACTGCTTCACTGCAGACATTATAGCGATATGACCGAAAAATTGTTCAAGCTACATTAAAACTCCTAATCAAACAAACAAACAAACTGTTACTATAAGAATATCTTTGACAACAAGGGCTCATATTGATGCTTGGTGTAATATAGATGTACTTGTAAGTTGTAAGCAATGATTTGTGCTCATGTGACTTCGACCTTCCTTATTAGGAACAATGGAAACAATTTTCATAAAGACCTGGAGTGGCTAAACTCTCGCATGACAGATGTACTGCTATGATTCATTTTGCTTAAAGAACATTTTATAAAACATCCATTAAAAATTAATAAGGTACAACTGAAATGAGAATTCTGAAGGATTTTACTCCAAACAGTGTGTCTGCCTCAGATGCAAGAGGTTATGGATTTGAACCGCTAACTTATTAAAATGTTACCAACAGCTTCCTTACCAGGCACTCGGTATTCCGAGGTTAGTGTTAGGACTGGTTGACCCGGTGTAAGGATAATAATTTATCATCAACTATTGGAAATTATTCTGCAATACATTAATTCTGTCTCTTTTCAATTGCTACTCAACAGTCTGAAGAAAAACAGCTGATAGCCATATTGAAACAATCCACAAACTTCAATAAGGACAGAAAAAATAATTCTAACTTTATCATTTGTCCATATTAATGTTTGAAGTTAAGAATGAATGCTGTCCTCAATATCCACGTGGTATGATTTATTTTTAAAGTCAGATTAACAACAACACAAATACCTAAATTGAGTTAATTTACAAATGATCATTCCAGAACATGCCCAAACCAAATACTTTTAAAAATGATTTGCTTAATCTGGTTCTATTTATACAAATCTAAATGTGTGCAAAATCAAAATTGTTAAGTCATTTCATGAAAGTTATCTGTCATTGTAAATTTTGAAATGCATGAACTCCAATTTAGAATGCTTTTCCATATGATATATACTTTGTGCTATTATAATTAATGTACCTAGAAGGCATTAGGTTAGAGTAGTATATTATAATGGATTTATTTTCATAAAATAAAGTTATTATTATTATTATTATTATTATTATTATTATTATTATTATTATTATTACATGTACTATTATTTTTTTAAAATCACAAAGCTTATAGTAGTTATGAAAAAATACATGATCTACATACCGACATATTATTGTTTGATCCTTCTCAGAATAATAAAAGTTCTTTTTAATACTTATATATTTTTGGTAAGTAAATTAATGAGTTGGGAGCAAACAGAGACAAAAAAGCATGTTTTTTAAAATCTTTATATTAGTATTTTTATTTATAAACCTGCTTGTGTTCCATTCCTTAATTTTTTTAATATTGTCAGTGTCGCAGAATAAAAGCTGTTTTTATAAATCAATTTTTGTCCTCTGAAATGAGTAAATGTTTTTCTGTGCACAAGATAGTACAAGAATTTTGGTAGCTCATTTCCAAGCAAATAATGGGGATTGTGTCTCTTTTAAACATTAACTGTAAACATTTTAACTTTTCACAAACAGTATTCTATTTAGATCACATAGTAATTTTACTAACAGGAACTTTTGTTTGAATGGTTCTAGCTTTATACAAAATTTTGCTATCCAAGCATTAGCAGTAACCATAATTGAGCTTGAAGACTTGATTTTGTCTGGTGAAGCTGCACAATTTAAGGTGAGCTGATGGAAATAAACTTCAGAGTCTTTAAAAACTTTAGCAGCCAGTAAGTTGATACCTATGTATGTTGATGAATACATGAAAACGTTTGTTTTTTAAATTTTGGCAGAATTTCTGATTCTTCTTTTTCTGCACCACCCCCCACTTCCAATTATAAACTTTCATTAAATTATGTTAAAGGAAACTGATTTAAAATTGGTTGATTTCTTAAAGCACATAATTTGATCTTAGTAGTGTACATGTGGATTGGATTTTTAACGCATGCTAAACAACTTCAGTCATTTCATATCTGCAGTCTGGCAGTTATTGTGATGTCTAACACTGTGGCATCATGTCCCACCCAATCTCATTATCCTGACACCAGGACCACCAGTCCTAACACTAACCTCTTAATGCAGACCCCAAACCGAGGTAGCTGTTTGTGAAATTTTTATAAGTCTTTGGATTGACTTGGTGGGGTTCGAATCTATGATATCCTGCATCCAAGGTGGATACTAACCTCTTAGACCACTGGAGTGGTCTATTTTTTCTTATGATTTATTGCAGATAAAGAAAAATATAAATCATAATGTGCATTTGCCTAGAGATCATGTATTTTGGAAGGTCATACATTTTTGCTTTAATTTAGCATGGATGCTTTGAAATCTTTTAATGTTGACATTCATTGTGTAGATTTCAGTCTTGGCAAGTGGATAGCTGACAACAAAGTGACAAACCTAACAGAAACAGTAGTGTCATCTTTATTGGATTATCTTGGAATCTGGAAATTCTTAGGAGACAGAAATTGCCACAATGACACAACCAGATACACACAGGAAAATGGTGGATGGAAAAATGGTATTATTCAGGATCACATATAAGCAAATAATAATCTTAAGTTTCAAGAACATTTTTTTGATTACTACCAAACAATTTCTTGATGAAAAATGGATATAAATCTGTTTAAGTGTATTTGCATTATCAGAAGTAACTGTTACAACTATGAAAACCCACAACAGCACAATTGTCATGGTCCACAAAGTGCCATTATGTTATTTAATATATTGTATAGAATCTAGATACATCAGTAAGAATTTCTGAAAAGATTAGTTACATATCCAATATTTATTAATATGGGTACTCATCAACTGTTCTGAATGTATCTATAATAGTAATTACATCGAAAATGTGCAACAAGAACTATAAATTCTTTTTCAAATACATGATCTGATCTGAAGCCTTAGGTTATGACCATTGTCTCACAAATCCAGTCCTGCCAGGCTAAAGTGTTTAACTGAAAGCTAAAAGTTATCTACCCACATAGGTGGCAGTCAGACTGTGATCTCCCCTTGTAGATTTTTGGATTCCATATTCCATAATTTAATATAAAAATAGCTTCCCTGTTATTAGTGTTGAAAATATTCATCATTCTACATGAACAAATCATCCCACAGTGTGGATAATTGTCAATATGACATGATCCATTTGTAACACTTAGTATACCCATGTGCGGAATAGTCATCGTTTTCAAGATGGTTAATGATTGTATTGTTCATAATGTGACCAGAAACAATTTTTTTAGTTAAAACCACATTGTTGTTCTCCCTTCAACAATATATTATCTAGTGTTACATTCACCCATCTTATCTGAGCATTAGATTCTGGTAACCTTGCCCTTTTTAAGAAGTTAGTTGTGGAAAGGTCCTCTGTGGTTACCACAGATCCCACCTTTATTGGTCAGAGTTCATCCCTCTTTTCGTTTTGACAAATACAATTGGTTATGAGTCAATCTTATGTATTAAGATATAATGTAACATAGGCCTTAGATTAGCAAACTAGAATTTGTAATTATTTTTTAATTAACTAATTTGTTAAACATTTGTTTGGAATTTCTCTATTTCATCTTTATAGTTCATCAGGAGTGAATTATTGTTTACCTTGTGCATACATACTGTATATATCTTGCAGTGTATGCAAACAGGTGAGTTTCACATATGAAATAATACAGATTGTTATTATTGTTCTCTTTTGAGATAACTTTTATTCCAGAGATTATTGTCAGGACAGTATGTGGGGAAACTCTAGCCACAAGAAGGATCCTTGGGACATTTGTGCAGATTGCCTCACATGTTCAAAGTGCAAGTAATCATTGCACATTTTGAACAATGTGGACCAGTGAAATATGGAATCTAGTCAATTCCAGACATATGTATAGAGGGAGGGGGAAACATCAATCTCCACATCACCTGAATTTTGAGTTATTTTTCTGTCACTGTCCTGCTCAGAGTATTATAGGTGATGATGCATTATATATTTTAACTGAGGTTGAAACATTTAACATCTCCTATCAAACAAGCTCACTGGCTCCTCTCGGTTGGATGATGATGATAAGATCTTTTTCTTTGTTAAGTTGGTGTATAAAGTTTACTTACTTGTAGACTGGTACCTGAACCTCTCAGGTCCACAGCAAAGTCATATGGACAACGTTCTTTTGCATACAAGAGCCCAGCAACATGGAATATATTGCCCTTTGAAATTATACACACAGACAGTGATCCCTTTCAAGAGTGCTCTTAAAACTCACTTACTGCAAGAACAAACTTAAAGACATAATTTTTCCTTCCTTTAATATTGTCAGCATTTTTTGTTTTCAAATTTCATGGTGTTTTATTGGTTTTTTTGTGTGTAGTCATATCATTATAGATGTTGTAAAGTGCTTAGAGCTTCTAAAGATTAGGCACTATACAATGTCCTCATTATTATTATTATTATTATTATTATTATTATTATTATTATTTCCATTTTGAAAAAGATCTCAAGGACTCAACGAAAACCATATTTTGTACCTCTTCCTCATTGTTTATGATTAAGGAGATATCACTAAGGTTTGTGATGGTCTAAGAAATCTGTCAGTGGTGTAGGGAATGTCTCTTCTTTACTTACATTGAGATCTGTGATATCTGCTATGAGTGAATGGTTCTTTCCCATAAGTGGCCCATTAATCCTCCCTATGTGGATTCAGATGCATCATCTTCTCATGTGACCAATTAAGCTATCAAGGAGAAAGACAGGCTTCTGGTCACCATCTGCTCAGCTACTTTCTGTTGTATGCTGAAGGAGGCTGTCTAAACCCAGATACATGTGCTGGAAAATGTGGTCAAGGATTCAGACATTCAGTTTCTGTTACAAATCTTTATTGGCAGTACATCTGCACATCCATGGTGACAGTGTGCTGGACTCTACATTTTCCTTAACAACAGAGCTGCTTCGTTGGAAGCCAAATCCCTCTTAAGAGGACTCATCCCTACCATGACTTCACAAGATTTGAAGGAACATCGAGATAGATCCTTTACACCCATTCCTGACTATCGGAATGGGAGTGGTTGGGTTCATGGGATGGAAATCATTAAGGAGTTCTGTAACTTGCCTTTCATTCCCAAGAATAGAGCTGGGGATGACCAGATGTGCCAGTTCTTATGACTTTACTGTAAGTGTTATGAAAATTACTCTTAAATTATGTACTTACGGCATACTTGCAAAAACAACAGACAAATTATTATTGCTAAGAAATCAGAATAAATGGTTTCATCTTAGAAATAGTGAAAGTAGTCAGTGAACCAGACATATTTTACAGCAGCACCCCAGACTCTTAAAAATGCACCTATATATTCATGTGAAGCATCTGCATGATCAAACTGTTATTATAGATCTTGAAAAATGGCACCCAGAAAGTAATGCATGTTTAAGCCGAAAGGGAAAATTAGCTTTTAAAAAAAGTGTTAATAATCAATACAGATTAATAAAGAGGAGTATTCAGATTTTGTGAATAATAGGTGGAAAGAACACAATTATGTTTATTGAACATCATGTCCAATTTGAGTTTGTCTCATGGCATGAGATGTAATTGCCATTGTCATGTGAAATGGAAAAGAATTTCCAAGAATTAGGTCTCAAGTTGAGAGATATCAATAAGCCATTGAGCTTCATAGGGTTTGGAACTAGAGTTTGTGCAACTGTACTAGTGATAAATAAAGTATACGCATATTTTAGAAACTTTTTAGTTGAACATAACAAGAGATCAGAGGAAGAGAAAGGACATCTCGAGGATCAGCATGGTAAGCAGTCTTACAGACCCTTTGCAACGTCACAGTGCATGACAATGAATGAGGTCAAAAGCAGAGAGAAGTGATCAATTTCACTTCAATTTTCTCCTTATGCCCTCCTTCCAGAGAGAAATAACACAATTCTCACACTTCTGTTATGATAGTTACCAGTGGAAGGAAGACTCCACTTCTTTCCTGGTAAATGGGGCTGAATTCTCTACAACTAACAATGGATCCAGCAAGTAGTTTCCAAGGACTTTCCTATTGCAATCAATACTCCTCCATTATCCTTGGTCCCTACAGCTGTTGATGTCCCACAAGATCTGTTCAAGGCCATTGTTCTGCAGCAGAAAAAAGTAATAGAGATTGTTCACTCTTCAACCATAGTTCAAAATGGAAACACCTAGGTGAGTTTTAAACGCCATTCAGGCAAGATACTTTGCAATCAGTACATATCTGCATGATATGCTTACCTACAGACCCCAATTCACAAATCCTCCAGGAAGTTCTTTATGTTGCCTTCAGGGATACTGTATACCAGTTGAGGGATCTCCCTGATCTTTGGAAGAATTATGGAATCATTTCAACAGTGGGTTGAGCTTTTGCAAAGAACTGTATCTGATACACGATATTGTCCCGGGTCATTCAGCTGCACTTTTCATTGATGTGGCAATATGACTTGTGCTTGATTTGTGGGATACAAACTTTTCCCTTTCTCACCAAAGTCATATCTTAACATATGGAGTAAATATTCCAGTCAAGTATATCAAAGAATTAGATGCTTCCTCTCATACCTTAGGGAACTGCAGAGGGCCTCTCTTCAATGTAAGGATATGTAACTCCAAATTTTGAAGTAGAATATGATTCTTAGAGATATATATCTACACCTTCTCAGCTGCAACACTGTTACATTCTACTGGGAGAATATGCATTCCACTCCAGTATTAACTGAAATCTATGAGGTGATCAGTCTAGCTGCCACCTTTTGGCTTTCATACCTAAAGTATATGTTTGAACAACCTAGTCAAACATTACTAGATATACACCTAGAATGTCCAGCATTTCTTCAAGTCTTGTGGATTGCCAGAGAGATCTGGTCCCTTGTTCAATACATTTTCTTGACAATTGTTTGTTTCAGGTACAGTTCTTCCAATTAATGCCAGAGAAAAGGTAAGACTGGGGACAGAACTCTTGATCATGAAATTCTTGATCCTTTAGCAGCAGAAGGGGCGAATCAGACAACATTTTTAGACAAGTTTTCACTGAAATCACGCTTAAAAACAATGAAACCAGTGACATCAGGCCCCAATGTGTGTGTGAATCTGATATCGTTTCATGGATTAGGTCCAAAAAAAAAATATGAAAAAATCAATGAAATTAATGAAATCCTCCATCGATTTTTTTGGGAAAAAGGACTACAACGTCGTTGTCACTCACCCTCTCTGCTGCTAGAACTTTCAGTTCTGGGTTAACCGAATATTTGATCCAGTCCGATACGATATCGTGTTCGAGGGTCATGTAAATTTATTGTTACAAATCCGTGTGGGGCAGACTGAGCATGACTAAAGAAATTTCTAAATTGATTGAAGTCCATATCAGAACACCATGTCTGCCAAATATTTCGTAGCGTATGTGTATCAACGCCGTTGAATACAGCAAGCATATTACAGTTATCTCTAATCACTTTTGGAATCTGAGTGTAGCGTTGAGTGACATAAATCACATCAGTGTTTTTATGCCTGCCTCGGGAAAATATTCTAGCAGGATTTTTTTGATTATCTAACATGACATCGTCGTATACAACTAAATTGTTGATACTTCCATCGAGGTCATTCACGGATGGCGCCTCGTCAATATCGGTTATAAATTCAATAACATCCTCGCCAGCAATCTCTGAAGCGTTTTCATTAAAATCTTTTAGCACTTCATAGCATCGTTGGTCGTCTACGCTAGGGGCAATTAAATACAACTTATCCCACTTCATCCATCTCATTATTAAATTGAGCAACAATTGCGTTTTACCGGATCCAGATGGCCCGATTATAATTGCGCGGATAGAGTTTGGTAGCGCTGCATGATGCTTCACTGGTTCTCTTGTTTTAGTCGCTGAAAAATCAATTATATTTATATCTCTATACATAAATTATGGATCTATATTGCGTGAAGTGTAAGGCGCGTACTGGCACAGATGACTTGACGACGATTACAACTAAAAATAACCGATCAGCGCTTTCTGGTAAATGCGTACAGTGTAGTACAAAGAAATTTAGATTTGTTTCTAAACCCAAGGAACCTTTAAAAAAAAACGAGGAGGTGATATCGCTGCCAAATTAGCAAAACTCCCTGGAACCCCATGGGCAAAATACCCCGGAGAAAAACACCTTCCAGGGTATAGTTATTGTGGACCGGGAACAAGACTTGATATCAGACTCAATGATCAAAATCAGCCTCGACCCGGTGAGGAACCAATAAACGCTATTGATAAGGCCTGTCACCTTCATGATGTTGCTTATAAAAGTAGCAATTTGCAACACAGGCATCTAGCAGATGTGAAATTAATTCATGCGTTGAATTCTATCACTGATAAATCCTTCAAAGAAAAATTGGCTTCCTTTTTGATAAAATCGGCAATGAAAAGTAAATTGATGTTAGGTGCTGGTAATTAATAACAACATGGAATCTATTTATTATTCCCCAAGAGGATACTGGAAGGGTAACGCTGCAATCAGTAAACTCGCTAGCGCCGCAAAAGTGAAAAAAACCACTGCGGCTCATTGGTTATCCAAACAGGCACTATGGCAAATTTATCTACCACCGCCTAAACAAATTCAATTCTCGCATTTTGATGTAACCGGACCCAATGAAGTTCATCAGGCTGATATATTATTTCTGCCACATGATCGTGGTTACAAATATGCGTTAACTGTAGTTGATATTGCAAGTCGATACAAAGAAGCAGAACCGTTAAAAACAAAATCAGCCACTGAAGTGGCTTCTGCATTTGAAAGGATTTATCGAAGGAGCCCTCTGCACTGGCCAAATCTGTTACAAGTTGACCCGGGCAAGGAATTTCAGGGTGCAGTGTTATCTACAATGAAATATCACAATGTCGCTATCAGACAAGGGCATACTGCACTGCATCGTGATCAGGCCATTGTAGAACGATTTAATCGGATTCTTGCTGAACGGTTATTTGGATATCAATACGCAAAAGAATTCATCCAAGAAAAAAGATCCCGTGAATGGGTTAAGAGATTACCAGGTGTAGTTACCGCACTGAATAACGAGATTACTAGAACCATCAACATGAAACCTATCAACGCGATTAAAAAGAAGTCGATACCTGAAACACCACAAAAGGATTTTAGCGTTTCCCAACCAATTCTTGGTAGTAGTGTTATTGTGAGGTACTTATACGAACCAGGAGAGCTTGAAGGGGGTAGAAAAAGGGCTACTGATCCTATTTGGAGCGTCACTACGCATAAGATATCTAGTATAACACGATCTACGGGTAGACCTCCAATCTATAAACTGGATTCAACTGCCCCTCAACGGGGTTTTACTAGACAACAATTACAAGTGATACCCGAGGATACTCAATTGCCACCCCATGGTCTTAACTAGCACCCTTGCGTCTATTACACTCAAGACAAGTCAACATCACATTATTTCTGACATGACCGAGATTGTTATTTTTTCTGTCTACGGTGAATTGGCGAGGATCCTTATCCGAATACTGCCAACGCATTATACAATTGCAACTTGCGCAGTGATTATTCTGTTGTTTCTTCAAAGTGATTATTAATTCAGCATCAATATCAAATTCTCGTTGTTTTTTTTTGTCCTGTTGTTTGTAACCGGAGAGTTTTTTATCAATAATATCATTATCGTCACCAATGATTTCATCATCGCCAATGATTTCATCATCTCCACCAATGATTTCATCATCGAAGACAATTCTTCGAAGTTGATTTATTTTTCGTACTCTAGACACTGCGAGATAGACTAAATTTGACCATTCTATGCGATTATCTATCATCCAAACAATTGTATCCGATATAGTCAATCCCTGTGAAGAGTGTATTGTTGCTGCATAACCTAGCGTCCACGGGGATTTATTAGCACGCAATGCATCTTCAACGACATTGATATCAACCAGCACAATATCATTTAATACGAGAATCTTCTTTTCACGCCCTGACTCTGTCAGGCCTGGAATATCAACTTCGATGTTCTGTTTTCGTGTATCCGATGGCCTATAACATAACGGTACTGGAAGCGTTGCAAATTTTTGTTTATGCAATTCAAATAACTTCATCTGAAGTGTATCCCTGACTATTTTTCTACTTGCAATGATTAAATCATTTGGTCTCCACATTTCCCAGAAATCATTCATGGGAGTTTCCGAAATTTTTTCACGGGCTATTTCACACTGGATTCTATCCGGTTGTGATCTAATTAGTTTCTTCAATTCTTTTAATTCATTATCAAGTGATCTATGATCAGTATCAATTTCTTCATAATAGTCTACAAAACCCTTTAGCCATTCATGGGGAGATGTACCGACAAATGGTGGTGGTTGCCCGTGATCACCGCACATAACGATTTTTGTATTTTTCAATAACAACCACTCAAGAAATATTTTTAAGACATCTTCGGACACTGTGTCTATTTCATCCCAAATGATAATTTCAGGAATAAATTTCTCTCCCATGCGCTCAGGAGTCCATTTATCTCCCTTCCATCGGAAAAAGCTGTGATAAGTGCAGGCATTTACCCCTCTCTGTATCATTTCTCTTGCAAGTCTATGAGTTGGTGTTAGCACAATCATTTTTGTGAAATCGTAGGATTTTTCCCACGGAATAACTCAATTGCCCGGGTTGTTTTTCCTGAACCGCCACAACCGTTTAAATAAACTGTTTTATACAGGCATATTGGATCAGAAATCGGTGGTGCATTAGAAAATTCTGAACACTGATTGCTTTCTAAGTAATTATTTTCAATGGTAACATCTGCTGATGGAATATAATCATGAATCATTTCTTTCTTAATTCTCCATGATCCCCATTTCTCGTTGCCAGTAGCCTTAAAATCAGCCATTTTGCTATTTATGTAAAATGAATCAGTAGCAACTCTAACTGCGGTGGTAGGAAATCTATTGATCATTGAAAACAGATTGATAGAAGCATAACCGAGCATAGAAGCTCTTAAGTGTGTGTACTGCGGATGGTATCCATCATTGTAGGTAACAATTGTACCCGATTTGGTTCCATCGGACAGAAATGCGTCCTTACGATTGACATATAGGCCCCTATTCGTTAGATCCGCGATTAAAAAATCGTATTCAGCGTTGTCTATAATCAATCGTGAAGAATATTTCGTATTATCATCTTTGCCACCTTGGGTAAATTTACCGATTATTCTTCGTCCAAGATTTTTTGCTTCATTGTTTCTGATTTCAAATAACTGTTGGGACCAATCTATGATTTGTTGTTCATTAAAATCAGGAAACAGTTTTCGCTCTTCGCTAATTATTTTTTCTAGATCAGGTTGGGGTAACCAGACTGATTTCTGTGCTCGATAGGATATAATTGCTTCACTGACAATTAATGATTTTAACATCTTACAATCAAGCATATACCGTAATAACACTATTGGCATCCAGTGTTTTTCAGACATGTGTTTACCAATCCAAAGATAACTACACGGATGAAGTCCTGTAGCCATTTCAAATGATACTACACAAGCGAATCCGGTTAAATCAAAATCAGGCAGTGGTCCATTAATAGCAACACGGGTCATTTCGTGTGTGGGGTGTCCAAATCGTTTAAAATATTTCTCGCACTCTCCATACCCAAGAAAACTTCCTGGATAACACGCAATCATATCAACTGAAATAACGGTATCAGCGGTGTATTTTGTGTTCCATAATCCGCCGTGGCTGTATTCAAGACAGGACAATTTGACATCTGATAAGAACTCACTTCGTGTTGGTTTCCACGCGTTTTTCTTTCTAGCAAAATGTGCTGCAATGGATGGTACTGTGAAACAGTTTGCTAATAATTGATCTACGATTTCCCCCTCAAAAAACTCACTAGCTAGTTGTTTCATTTGATTCTGCAGCTCTTCAGTACGGTATAATTCTCCGTTAGGCCTTACAAACTGATCAAATTTGCATTCTTCGTCTGAATTACTATGAAATAGCCACATTGACACGGGATCGTTTTTACTCAAATGGTAAATAGCATCAAATAATTTCTGCTCTGAAAAAAACTCTTCGGTTTGGGGTAGATATTTTACGGTTCTATCCTGTGGGAATATTGTTACTGCAGATGACCACGCGTGTGTGTTATGATCAATAATTTCAATGGGGGTTCCCTGTGATTTATATTTCGATTCGTATAATACTTCTCCGGTGATTGTCCTTACCGATATTGGAAATCTTAATGATTTTTCTAATTTAGTTATATCCTGAATTGTTGCCCCATGCTCTTTTACCGTGAACTCCCACTCGGTTATTTTTTTTCGTCTTAGATCAGTTAGTTTATTTCCCCGGGACGCATTTGTGAAGTGTTCTATTATTCGTTCTGCTACACAATTGAGGCCTGTCGAATATTTCATGGGTGCTAGTTTTGAAATATCAGGTTTTTCATTGAGCGGATAGATCCCGTAAACAACTGCTGTGACAGGATAAGATCTTTCGTAGTAGGGTTTATCAATTCCAGTCAAAATTCCCGGTTTTGAATCCTGATTCACGGTGACAGTTTTTTTGCCCCTGAGAATGGGTTCAAATTTATCCCTAATAATCCATTTGCCATCCTCACGGATAATGAATTTGATTCGGAAAAAATGACTTTTTTCCCCAAGACGTGAAATGATCACTGCTGCTTTTTCATCATTCATGGTAGCGTCAACAACACCATCAATTCGAAATGTTGACCAACAATAAGATGCTCCATCACGCTTGAATTCATTAAAACAGTCTCTGATGGGTTTATCAAGAATTTTATTCTTGGGTGTATTAGAAACTATATCAAGATTGAATTGAGCATCCTTCCATGGTGATCTCATGTTTCCGTCTCTTGGACGTTTGTTACGTTTTTTTGGTCTATCGCGATTAAATCTAGGATTGATTTTCAATAATCTCTTAAACTCCTTCATGTTTCCGTCTCTTGGACGTTTGCTACGTTTTTTTGGTCTATCGCGATTAAATCTAGGATTGATTTTCAATAATCTCTTAAACTCCTTCATGTTTCCGTCTCTTGGACGTTTGTTACGTTTGTTTCCGTCTATTGGACGTTTTTTTGGTCTATCGCGATTAAATCTAGGATTGATTTTCAATAATCTCTTAAACTCTTTCATGTTTCCGTCTACTATACGTTTTTTGGGTCTATCGAGATTAAATCTAGGATTGATTTTCAATAATCTCTTGAACTCTCTATCGGTATTGAATTTAGCATTTTTCGAAGTCAATCTCTTGAACTCCTTCATGCTATATATAAAACAGGTGTCTAAATGAAAGATTTATGTATAATCAATCACTGCAAAATGGGTCAGTCATTGAATTAGACAAATAGTGTAGTATATAATGACCCAAGAATTCAGACTACACCCAGTGATTAAAAATTACGAAGCATCCAGTGATGGTGTTGTAAGACACTGTAGACTGAAGAACCCAATTGGGTGGGATAATGGTATGGGGTATTTGGTGTTTAATGTTGGAAGGAAGACATTTCGCAATCATCGTTTCGTATTTGAATGTTTTAATGGATTGATCAAAGATGGTTTTGTTATCGATCACATTGATTCTAATCCAAGGAACAATTCTTTATCCAATCTGCAAGCTATCACACAGAGTGAGAATTCCAAACGAGGAAGGACTGACACTTGTTCAAAAGCGAGACCAGTGAAATCTTTGAATACAATAACTAACGAAGAGAAAATATTTCAATCATTATATGAAGCCGGTAAGTATTTCAATATTTGTAGAACTTCAGTACGATTCGTTGCAGAGGGGATAACCAAGACGGCTATTTCAAAAAAGAACGGACAAAAAGTTCAATTTAGTTATGTCTAATGCGTCATAATTTCCAATTAGAGATATGTCATTCTTATAGAATAATGAATTCTGAAAACATGAATAGCATCATAGTTGAAATAGCAAAATTGAAAAATCAGGATATCAAACTATCAGATGGATTAAATCCTGATCAAATTGTGTCTGATTTTCAGGATATAGAATACGGAGTTAGCACTAACAAGTATATGCTACCCAAGAAGTATGCACTCATCAAAAGAATTCAGAATTCTATTAAAGACTCTCTTTCATTTTCCAGTGACATCAGTGTGTTCGTTCCGTTGTATACTATCGTAGAGGGAATACGAAAAGAATTGGGGTACGAATACGAATTGAAAAAAGAAGTCAACTCTAAAATTAGAAACCTACGAGCATTAATTCAAGAAAATTGATTACCCGACCATTGATTGCCTGACCATTTATCATTCCGACCCTCATTTTTTTTAGCCGACCCTCAAAGGGTATGTCAAAAATCGATGGACGATATGTCAGATTGATCAAAATAGAATGGAGCAACTCACAGTATTATTTATTTTATATACAATTATGTGACTTGCTCCATCATTGATAGAGCTGTTAAAATAACAAAATAACTCTTCTATGACCGTATAAAAAATCATCCGACATGTCAAAAAAGTGGAGAAACTGTCAGTATTATTTATTTTATATACAATTATGACACTTTCTCCATCAGTGATAGAAGGTGTCTCACGATGAAATAACACTTTCATGACCGTATCAAAAATCATCTGACATGTCAAGTGTTTTGCAATTGAAAAATGGTTTCTGATTTCAAATAATGGTCAATGAGGCATTAACAACCCGATTGGCTCGTGAACGATTAGATGCAATTAAGAGATTTGTACCAATTCGTGACTCTGTAAGAAATAAACTGCAACAACGACAGAGTTTACAAACTGATTTTGCTCTGGGGTCTGAAGAGTTGTTTAAACCAGTAACCACAGCAACGAAAGGGGTAGAGCGTGCTTTACTGGGAGATGGTCCCGAGACAGGAAAATCTGTTATTGGTGAACTCGAAAAAATAGCAGCGAAAACTGAACAAACAAAACAAATGGAATCAAAGAGAACAGTAGATGATTTACGCGTGAGATTTAACGAGGAAGGGTTAGCAGCAATTGATGGGACTGATCCAACAAAAATTCCTGAGCTTGTTGTTACGTCTTATGAAAACAGAAAAAAATGGTTGAAACCAGAACATCATAAGTTTGTTAAGAATTTCACTCATTGGGCTGATATATTTTATAAAATCAAAACTAAAAAAAGTCAAATTAAGACAGATAGTGCATCATACATCGAATATATCGATGCGGTGGATCACGTGTATAATCAATACGAAGAGTTTAAACAACCAAGATTGCAAAAGCGGCGACAGCAGCCTGCAAAGAAAATATCTTTCTCTCCTAAAAAACAACAACTACCACCTGATGATGATGATGATGATGATTATTTACAAGAAACGGGTTTAGAAAAACTAGATGAAGCAGCTGGTTATAGCGGAAGTGGACTGCAAAATCCAAGGATTGGAAACACTTGTCCTGATAGTGTTATCAATGATATATCACGATTAGATGTTCTTGTAGGAGGGTTCCGAGCTGGAAATAATTCACCGGAAATAATTAATGAAGCAGCTGATATCTGTAGACGGTTATTTGCCGGCGGTATCATGGATATCAAAACATATCGAGATTTCATTGACGAGTTAGCAAATGAGTATCATAGTGATTAAATAACAATTGAAAACACTATTGTTTTTATAATAATGATCGTACACTACAATCATGATAAACCAACCCTCGTCTATGTAGTTAATTCACGGTTTCCAGTTTATAAGGCATACTATGGAGATGGCCTCAGCAATACCATTTTAGGATTCTTTTCAAGAATGGCCCCAAAAGTGATGCCGTTAGCTAAACAGTTATCAATGAAAGCCATTGATGTTATTCGTGATAAGGGTATTAGTACTGTTGGAGATCTTGCCGGGAAAGTGTTTTCAACTGCGAAGGATAAAATAACATCATTAGTGAGGCGAAAAAAGAAACCGTTACCGTCTACAGAAGAAATGCCTGCAAGTGTTAGTAAAATAATAAATAACGCAGTAGATGAAAAACTAGCGTCGATGGTAAATCAAGGGGACCAAAGCAATATTGCAAACATGATAGCAGGAAGTGGCTTTAAAAAACTACGACGATGAAAATGGAAAAATCGTTTACGATTTCACTATTTAGACTCTGATAAATAGAATAAAATGTTCAAAAGGTCATCTGATCCAGCATTTGATATAGATGCCCCAGTCCCCAAGAATGATTCTGTACGCGATTATCAATATTACGCCTATCATGCCATAAACTCAAATAGTCGAGCAAGAATTGATCTTCAAGTCCATGATACCAGTAAATACTTTTTACCCTGTGAAGCATTTATTGAAGTAGAAGGAGAAATTGTAACAGCTGCTGATACTACTGCTGTACCAGCACCGTATCCAGCTGGTACTCAAGTCGGTTTTGTCAATAATGGTATTATGGCGCTATTTGAGAGTGCTAGATATCTCATTGATGGAAAAGAAATTGAGTCCATAGATCGTGATGTTGATGTGGCTACAACAATAATCGGGTTAGCGAGATATTCTGATGATTATACAAGATCAGCAGGACCCTCTATGATGTTTGCAAAAGATGGTAAGAATACCGCTGGTGGAAATCAATTTGTTGTAAGACGACCAAAAAAACGTGATAATAGTGATTCTGATGTCGAGAATATGATTATAAACAACGACGTTAATTTCAATCTAGGAGCCGCAACACGAAACGCAATGTTGCAAGGAGAGCGTAAATCATTTTCATGCGCGATTCCACTGCATCACATATTTGGATTCTGTAGAAACGTCAGAAAAGTTATCTACGGGGCGAAGCATACAGTATCGCTTGTACGAAAAAGTGATGATAATGATGCAATTTGGAGGATTCCAGCAAATGCTGCAGCCGCCAATGCTGATGCCGGTAGAGTCGATTTAACAAAAATATCATTGTGGATGCCAGTGTTGACTCCAGCAATCACCGCAGAAGAACGATTACTATCATTTATGGATCAAGGAGGAAAGTCGTTGTTGAGTTGGCTAACCGTGAGTACAGATGTGAAGCAATCAAATATCAACGGGTTATTCACTTGGAACCTAGCATCAAATCAAGGCGTTTCTGCGCCACGTCATATATTCGTAGCGTTACAGGATACCACACGAGTTGGCAATCAACTCTCCAGTCATATGATATTTGATCAATTAGGTGTGAAAGACGTCTCACTGAGAATAAACGGCCAGCAGGAACCATCCGAGGATATACAACTTAATTACACAGAAAATCATATTGCACGAGTTTATCATCGTCTGTTGTCATTTATGGCACGCGATCAAAATGTGGATACTGGTTTGCAAATATCACAATATGATTTTAAAAATCTATATCCGATCTATTACTTCTCACTGGAACATCTCGATTTGACAAGACAGTCAGTTGTTGATATACACTTTAGAGCTAATGTGACTCGTGGTGCTGCTATTGCTGATTATAGAGCGGTTGCTGTCATTCTCAGTGATAAATCAATGCTACTCGAAGGTGTTGGTGGAAGAATGAGAGTGGTAGATGCCCCAGTAGAAAATCTTTGAACGATTTTTCTCGATTTTTCATTGAATTAGAATCAATCTATTATGTATAATGTCATATAGTGTTATTAGTGTTGCGTTAACTCCTGGTCAAATCAAAAAATTGCAATCAGAATCGGCTAAAAAATGTGGAACCACAATCACGTTGAAACCTAATCAAATGACTGGTGGTGCAAATAAACTATCGCTGACAACTCGTCAGGTGAAACATTTCAATGATGCTTTCAAGGATAAAAAAGGGGTTCAGATTACTCTTTCTGCGGCTGCTATTAAAAATATGATAAAATCAGGTGGTATATTTCCATTGTTAGCTGCAATACCAGCATTGATTGCAGCAGCAGCCCCAGCGGTGGCTAAAGCAGCGGCGTTAGGAGCCGTTGGTACTGCAGCAGGAATGGCGTTGAAAAAGGCAGCTGGACAAGGATATAAAAAAAAGGGACGATCCGTTCACGGATTGGGTCTAAGACTACCAGGAACCCCGTATTCGTGGTACAGCGGAAAGGGTCTAAGACTACCAGGGACCCCGTATTCATAGTACAGCGGGAGATCCGTTCACGGATCAGGCCTGAGACTACCAGGAACGATTTATTAATTGAGGAACCTATGGTTCCCAAATCTTCGATGATTCCAATGTCCAATTTTGATTTAATGGATGCGGCTAAAAAACTAGTGATTAAAAATTTCAGAGGTGTTTTTATGAAAGATCAATTACCACATCAACCAAACAAAACTGAAACAGGTATTATTAATCTCGATAACAGCACCGGACCTGGAACTCACTGGGTTGCATACGCTATTGATCCACGTGGGATTGTCTATTTTGATTCATATGGATTAGCCCCACCAAAAGAGTTTATGCGTTACATAAAACAATTTCCAATGAAGACTTGGTATTCTACGCTACCAACACAACAAATCAATGACCCACCAATATGCGGCAGTGAAGTATTAAATGTCCTTGATGCTATTTCTAACTCCTTGGGTAACCCAAGGGGAAAACCACCTCATATTGTCGTAAATGACTACACCAGCAATCGCTGGAAATCGAAACGATTTTAGAGAGAGAAAGAGTTTTACAATAACATGATTGATATTTGGGGGAGATCTTTGAAACCCAAACCCGATGGCACTGCAACCCCTGATTCTATCAAGGATATAACAAAAAAAATTAAAGATGAAATAGCTGAGACGTTGAATTTAGAAAGTGTTGAACCCAATGAAATAGTTGTATTTCAAGATCGCCAGGGTAAATTGAAATCTAGTAATATTTCTCTGGATGATATTTTAGTTAAACAACAAAACGCAATCGAGAACACCGTTGCGTTATTTTCCGATCAGGGTAAATTGAAAACCAGTAATATTTCTCTGGATGATATTTTAGTTAAACAACAAAACGCAATCGAGAACACCGTTGCGTTATTTTCCGATCAGGGTAAACTCAAACCGGGTGTACTCGTTTCGACGATTACAGATCGATTAAAAATTCTCAACGATGAGTTAAACAATTCTGTGGTTGTACTAACAACACTTGAATCTAGAATTGAAGAACACATAAAACAGTTTACCGCATTTCGTAGAAATATCATTGATAAATTTATTGGAACTACATTCGATAAAATTGAACTAAAACTCCCTGATATTAAAAAATCCATCGATGAGACGAAAAACTTCATCGAAGCCGTCAAAGGTGATTTTTCGAGGATGATAACAGTTATTGAAAAAACAAAAATTCCTCATGAGAAAACTAACAACATAGTATATACAATCCAACACGGATCATTTGAGTGGTCACCTACAAACAACAAATTAGATATCACTGCAACCATTAAGGGTATTTATCGATTAACACTAGTAACACCATTGTCTCAATTTAATATTTCATCGTCCAGTTCATCTGGGGTCAATAATACGATTTCAACGATCATCGACAAGGGTACAAATGAAAAGTTCACTATAACATCTACTGATGAAACTTTGGCTAGGGTTTCAACAACATGGTATGTGGAATTCGTAGCGGATTTAAGTAAATAAATTGAAAGGATTTCACAATTGAAAACGCTAGCGTTGTTAAAATAAAAAATGATTTCATCATCGCAATATCGCTATGATCAGGTCAGAGAATATCAAACTAGACTCAAAACCCTGTCTGAGGAGTATGCAATGAAAATTAAAAAATATCGCAGGAGAATTACCGCAATTGATGTTACTGTGTATTCAGTGAGTGGTGTAATCACCGGAGCCGGTATTATACTGTCTTCAGTGACAATGATGGCTCCGATAGCTGTTCCAATTTGCATTTCTGCGGCAACAACAATCGCTGGAATTATTTCAATAATCACAAAAAAAATATCCTCATGCAGCCAACGGAAACTACAAGACTACATAATTCAATTTCATGTTGTGTCCACTGCATACTCGCAATTATCCTCATTGATATCGTCATCGCTCGATGATACAATTATATCAGAGAGTGAGTTTTCAGCGATGGTAGATATATATGATTCTGCGATGTCAAAATTAGAAATACAAAAACATGAGTATAATAACAATGACAACACAGATGGAATTACTTCAACAAATAGTGGAGAACACAAACCCAGTACAAACAAGCATGATCTCAATAACCTCAATGAATCCAGAATTCAGTGTGAATTTCCCCTCTCCGGTCCCAGTGAAGGAGATAGCGCTAGCAAAATTACGAGTATACCACAGTTGGCCAAATATTAGGTCAAAATCATTTGGTGGTCAACAACCGAATAATTCCCTGGTATTTGCAAATAAGAATAACCCCGACGGTACCCCAGACTGGAATGTTGTTTCCATACCAACCGGATCATACCAAATTGAACAAATCAATGATGAATTCGCGCGTAGAATAAAATCGATTACTGGAGTAGAGTCAAAAATAGCTATAACAGTTCATGTGCCGACACTATCATCTGCCATTGAAATAAGCACAGAAGGATACGTCGTAGATATCTATCAGAGTTCTATTAGAACTGTACTAGGATGGCCTGAATTACCACCCGGGGGAAAAACTGTTGATTTACCAGAACCAAAAAAAAAACGATTATATCACAGACAGGATAAAATCTGATAATCCAATAAAAAGCTATAGATATTATGATAAGTCGTATTTTTTCATTAGAGTAGAATATGATGAAAAAATACGACTTATTCATCATCTTGCTAACCGGGATAAAATCACTGAAAATTTCACAGCTTTCAATAACGATATTTCGTTGTTGTTTATATCCCTTAGATCCGGCACTCTCACCCGAGATGAATTTATCAGTGTCGTAGAAACATGTAACAAAATCATCAATGACATGGAAACATTTCATTCACAAATTATTCAAGAGGTATTAGGTGACAGTAGTCCTAAAACAAGAGATTTATTTGCAATAGACTATAAGACCCGCATAGGAGATATTCCAACATTCAAACTACCAGGATATAATCTCTTAGAACTACAAAAATCTCTCGATGATGCCATCGATGAAGGTTTCAAAAAAATCCATGATACGTGGAAAAAAACACCATCACAACCACAAACAACTATCCTGACACACAATAATGACCCAGATGGTGGTGGCAGGCATATTGCTCCGTTCAATGTGAATATTTCAACGGTGATTGCGCTCAATTTAGTATGTGATGTGATCGAAGGAAGCTATCAAATAAATTTAGAACGATCAAATCAAGCTCAGCAGGGATATATTTTGTATTCATTTGCACCAACAGCTCCTCCAGGGTTTTTAATAATTGAGTCCCCGGTGAATCCAGTCTACCGGTATATGCGATGTCATAATAATTCATTAACCAGAATTAATTTCAAACTCACTGACCAGTCTAATAATCTGATTGATTTACAAGAGGAGGTTTTACAAATTAGTCTATTTGTAAAATCGTAGTGATTTTCGTCGTAGTGATTTACATGACCCTCGAACACGATATCGTATCGGACTGGATCAAATATTCGGTTAACCCAGAACTGAAAGTTCTAGCAGCAGAGAGGGTGAGTGACAACGACGTTGTAGTCCTTTTTCCCAAAAAAATCGATGGAGGATTTCATTAATTTCATTGATTTTTTCATATTTTTTTTTGGGACCTAATCCATGAAACGATATCAGATTCACACACACATTGGGGCCTGATGTCACTGGTTTCATTGTTTTTAAGCGTGATTTCAGTGAAAACTTGTCTAAAAATGTTGTCTGATTCGCCCCTTCTGCTGCTAACAGACTGGACAAAGCTGATGGTTCAGTATCAGTGCCAACAATCTAAGTCATTATTTCTTCAAAACTCCAGGAAACTCTGATTCAAAATGGCTATTGAAAGCCATGTTCTCAACTATCAACAATAACTAGATATTTTAACCATCATATGGTACAAATTCCAAAAACCATAGTTAGTATATACATTTTTCACAGCACAAACTGTTGTTTTGCTGTTAATTATTGACAAATTAGGTCAACTGTAACACTAACAGGAGTAATGCCACAATTGAGCAATATCCATATTCATGATGTAATGACATGTATATAGCCGAATTTCACTGTATGCATGGTACACTTTCATTATTTTGACAAAATGTTGCATGCAAGCCAAATTAAAAAGTAGAATTTGTTATGAAAGTTTGCCTTAACCTAATTGCTTTGGCACTATGCCTTTAAAATTCTCTTAATAAACAATCTCTTGGATTCTCAGGATACTCTTAATACATGACTAAATCCATGCATTTTCTGCAGACTAATCAATAACAAAGGGTTTGTCATAAATTCCTTCAGCATCAAATGTATTTGATTAGGAGAATATTTAATGTATTAAATATTAATTATTCCAAATGTGCAAAGTCTGTACAATTGTCTCAAGCACACTAATGGTCCATAATGCTGGTGCTTATTCCAGTTCCTATCAAGGAATGTTACCCAGTACATGCCATATCTCTGTAGGACAACACCTCATAGTACTTTCTTATACCTTAGATTATTATAATCGCTAACATGCAAAGTCTTGAATTGCTGAAACTCATAATATGCAGCAGAATATGAATTTAATGGAGTGAAGGTTCAATGAATAATATTTCCTGGCAGATGGCATCCATGGAGAGATTGTTTTGGGTGCCATGCTTCTGTACATCTAGGTAAAATGGAGAGATTATGATGGGTGCCATGCTTCTCGGTACATAGTGGTATTATCCATAAATGACTTATTATCATAACCTTAGAATGGATCCTTTGTACACAGTGTATGTTGCTGGAACATGCCGCTGCTTACTTACAGAATCATGGAGAGCATAATATAATGATATATTTTTTTGTAGTATTTGTGTGACTTTGTTCTTTTTCCAGATTGCCCATCATTATCAAGAGACACATTTTTGCCAGCTTTACCTGGAACATCTTCATGTTACATACCTCATTATTGCACTGGTTTTGAATGCTGCCTTGATGTTCCTCTTATCAAGAGAAGTATCCATGTCTATGTGGAATTTGATGTCTGCAAGCACAAGATGAAACTTGGAATAGAGAATTTCAACACTAATATAATGCTGTTCAACTTTGACTGGGGTCTGAAAAAGACTTTACAGTTGCAAGGAATTTTCCAAATAGAGTGAGTGGAAATGCCTTTACTAGATTTTCATCCATCAGCAATTACTGTTTAGTGCTTAAACTTGTTTTTTCATTAGTGTTATTGTTTGATAAAGCCTAATAAATGGTATAACTTTCCAAAAGTGGTATAACATTCCGAATAAGTGTTATAACTTTCCAATGTCTTTCCCTTAAATATTTATCACAGCATCATAACTACTGACAATTGAGATACAAGAGCTCTAGACTAATTACTTTTTCATCCATCACTCCATCCATTCTTCTGTTTGTTTATTAATTCGCTCTTCTTGTAACCACCATAGTTTTTCATCCTGTGCACATACTTGGATGCCAGTAGGTTTGTAAAGTGATTATTACATGTAGATTTTATCTTCCTTAGTACAAAATATTATGTAAACATTTTTCAGCACACTATAGGCTATACATGGAGGCCAGTATTAATTGTGGATGAAGAACCCAGAAAACCCCCAAGAAAGAACCACCAACTCACAAGAAGTTACTGGCAAGTTTTCTCACATAGCCACATTGGCTGAATCTGAGACTCTAGCCCACACAGACAGGTGAGATGGCAATGATCAATAATGGAGAGAACTTTAGACTACTAAGCCACTCAGGACCATGTTTTGTTTTGTTAATTGCCCTGTTAATGCCTGTCCTCTGGACTTTACTTTCTTCAACATTACTTTACCAGTTTTGATGCATTTCAATTTTTGTTTAGACCTTCAATGATTTTAATGTTGTATTGCACAGCATCATTTTTAGGAAATATGGCCCATTTTTCAGAATTTGGTTTATGCAGCATAATATTACTAAATATTTGATGGTTTTCAGTTGAATTTGGCATGCAACTTTATATTCTAAACACCTTTAATGAGTTTGATTTCCACCACTTCATGGTTTTATTTACAGAGTTAATGCTGTCTGTTTGACTATTGTTTTGACAGGTTTTTGCAGCATAAGTTAACCAAGGACTTTTTGGTTTGAAATTAAGCTTTTTTAAGGAAACGTTAATGAGTTCTATTTCTGCATTCCATATCAATTTGCAGAAGTTATACCCCCTGAGTACTGTTCCTTCTGAACTATAAGTTTACAAAAGTATGATTAGTTAGAATGAAATCTGGCTTGCAACTTTAAAGTTATTTGATATTGGAACAAATATAAAATTCAACCTTCTGTAAAATAATTATAGGAGTTATTGTCTCTAAGTGCATGGTTTTCACAGTAACTGGGAAATTTGGAAAAAGTGAGGAAAAAGGGCTTTTCCAGACAGGAGGAAAGCTTTTTTAATTATTGCAAATATTGATGAAAGTAGGGGGAAAAACATAATGTTCCGCTGTTACTTGATCACAAAAATTTGTAGAAAGAATCTGGTTTAATTGAACAGTTAATTTTTCCTGAATTTTTAAATCCTGAATAAAAGGATGAAAAAAGACAAGAATTTTAAGCATATTATGGTTAAAAGATTCTTGTGCCTATGTGTTGAATTGAAATGTGATGCATTTATTGCCAACCAGTATATTTACAGAATATTTATATATGTGCTAAGCATATGTTATCAAAGAAATTAATGAATATCTGGGGGTTTTTCTCACTTAAATACATCCTTATTTTATCATTAGTTGAAAATCTATATAAAAGTGGTTAACAAAGTAATTTACAAACATGTGATTGTTCAGAACCATTGATACTTGTTTACTTTTTATTTGGCCTTTTTGTTTAAAATATTTATATTACTCCAGAAAGCTGAAAATATTCTTATACCAATAGCACCTCTTTCAGAGGTGTCAGCAATACTTACCATAATCAAGTATATGTAAGTAAGTCTCCATGATACAAATGTTATGCTAGAGTATCACACACTGCCATATTTTAAAAAAAATATGATTTAATTAGATTGGTTCAAATTTAAAAAATGCTTCAAATTAATTTTAAAACCCATATCAATCATATAACCATATCCAAGCAGGATAGTGAAATTTTCAATATATCATTATTATTATTATTATTATCAATTATTTGAGAGAATTCTATCTGATTTAATAACTAATTTTGTTTAATTGCATTCATTCCTTTGGATTAGTATAAGAGAAAATAATGCATTTTAATTTCATTTAATGAAAGGATTTGATTTATAAAATGAATTGTACAGTTATAATGGTCTTTTTTATGGGGTAATGAATTTATCATTGCAGATTTACAGCCTATGATATAAACGCAGAGAACATGCTGCTGATTGATCTTGAATTTAAAGCTTGTTTCAATAGAGACAGGGACTGTGATCTTATTGTGCCAGTGTTTAAGAAGCTTGAGATTTCGAAGTCAATCTGTTCTTGGAATGTAGGATTTATCAAGGAAGGTATGACAGTTACAGTTTGCTAAAATGGTTTCCGTTAAAAAATGGAAAGCTTGTAATTACATTTCTTATCTGCTCTCTCATTTTATTGACCAAAAGTGATATTTTCCATTGAAGTTAAAATTATATTTTTGATGTTAATTATAATAATAATCATAATAATGATAATAATAATGAGGACTTTGTATAGCATCTAATCTTTAGAAGCTCTAAGTACTTTACAACATCTATAATCATAAGACTACCACACAAAAAAAAAGAACATGAAATTAGAAAGTATATTAATCCTGAAAATATTTAAATAACAATAATTTATATTTATGATTACAAATTCTTTCTAAATTGAAAGTGAAAATTCATTCGGTTTCATCTCTTATAGCACATGCATGTGATACCTTTTACATTTAAATATTGAAGGTATAGGCAAGTTCTAAGTTTGTTCATATGTTTTTATTAACAACTTGCTGTATATTTTTATATGCATCATTATCATAGTAAGTCATATGGCAGGATTTATTTTTATCATTTCTTTATAATCATTATTTGCCCTAAAACGTATTGTACTCATGTATGCAAGACTTTTCTTCATAAAAATCTGTATGTCCATCCATCTATCTATTCTTCTATACAATCTTGGTCATGATGTTAGTTCAGCACTTTTTTATGGTTTGCCATTAAACTTTATTATGGTTTAAGATGTGAATTTTGGCAGATCACTTCATTAATTACTTTTTAAAATGAGTTAGAGCTCTTTTGTTCTCATTGCTTAATCACTGTATGTTAGTACAACTAGGCTTACATGTTTGAATTGATTGTCATGAATCTCAGTAAATTTTCAGAGGTTATCACCTGTCTATATCTGTTTCAACAAATCACCATGATTTGGAACATTTGGTAGAGTTAATGCTGTTTCTGCAGCTTTATGTAGTCTGTAACACAATTTCATTAGTACAACTAATCCTGCATTCTTTGATGGATTGCCATGAAAATTGATAAACATGATCTTTATGCTGATAAACTAAACTGTGTTCCTTCAATTTTTTAAGAGTTATTGCCCTTTTTTACTCACGACTGAATCTTGATGTATGATTCTTTTGAATTCAATTAGTCTCAGATTTTATTGGATCATTGTGAAATTTGGGAAATGTTATTATGATCATAATCCGAAAATGTGCATATCAACAAATCCTTTAGCTTGGGTGATTAGGAAACTATTGTGACCCTTTAAGTGCCTGATGTAGTAGTGTATGACAGAATCTTGTGAACACAACTAGTATCACAGCTTGCAGTGGATTACTGTGAAACTGTACACATGCTATGGTCCTTATTTAAAGTGCACATTTTGACATCAATTTTCTCTTGCAATTTGTGTTGGACTTATCATCATTTATGTCCTGCAGTTGAATGCAGCTTGTCTTGTCTGTTGTTCAAACTTTTCATTTCTTCACTAAGTAACTTTGTAAGTAATATAGCCTTCAGCACTTAAGTAACTTTGGAAAGCAAAATGATTGGTAGATTTTCAAATAAGATAATATTGAAGTTTTTTTACACTATCTGGCTGCATTAGGTCTTAAAAAAAGGTTTAAACTTTTATACTTTACTCAAATTTTAATATCTGTTACAGCTGTTAAGATACAGTGCAAACAGGCAACAGAAGTAGTAATTAATGAATTACTTCCTAGGAAAACTGGAAAGTTCCTAAAAACTTGTTCAATTGATCCCAATATTTCCAGTAGCAACACAAGTCTTGCTTTAAGGTATTTTATGGATAGAATTTTGTCAAATTCTCATTAAACTATATTATGATTAAAACACAATAAGAGCATTTATCTTTTTTTTATCTACATACATTGTAACCATTAATGAATTGTCCCCACCAGACTACACAGGTAAGTCTTCACTGCCTGTAATAAAAAATCATTTGCAGCTTACACCTTCAGTGTCCTCTTCATTGCCATCACTATCACTCACAAATGCATTCCATTGCCTCTAGAGATATTTTATCTCATTTTCATTCAACTGTACTAGGTCACAACTGCTAAAATCCTCTAATAACTCAAAATGTGACACTTCATTCTCATGTAATCTTGCATTAAAACGTTTTGGATAAAATTCCCCATTTGGAAAACACTTTTAAATTGCCTTCTTTTTGCTATTTATAGTTGCATTCAAGATAAACGCGACCAATTTCCCAAATATGATATTTACATTACAAGAAGGAAGTTTATAGAGTATCCTGATGTTGTTGGGTACCATGATTGGTAAAACAGTCCATAAACATACTTCCCTAAACTGCTAAATCAGTCAATAGTGGTGAAAGGCTTTTCAATCCTCTGGTTCTAACTCAAAGTATAATATATACCTGCTTATAAAGATTTTCCAACTAAAAACAACACAGACCCTTTTTTGCTAGCACAGCACACTGGCATATAAAGTGAATTTTCCCATAGGGAATATTAGAGAAGTGAGGGGTTGAATTCCTTAAACCTCAAATGTACAACACCTAAGGTATCTAAATAAAACCTTTTTCAGCCAGTGCTTTATTTATTATGTTACAAATAATGTTGTAAGCATATTTATTCAGTTACATTATAAGAAATGCAGACAAAAATAGAAAATGGACAACAATCATCTCTGAAAATTATGCAGCTGAGAAATATCATAAAATCTGTTTTAAAAGAATATATGGTCTTAAACAACATAACGTCATGAGATGCTTCCAGTCAGAAATCTACATCATGTGTGTGAATAATAATAATAATAATAATAATAATAATAATAATAATAATAATAATGAGGAAATTGTATAGCATCTAATCTTTAGAAGCTCTAAGCACTTTACACCATCTATAATGATATGACTACACTACAGAAAAACAAATGACAAAAACAATGAAATTGGAAAACATAAAAAATATGCTGAAAACATATGATACAAAACATTATTAGGTCTCTAAGTTTCTCCCTGCAGTCGATAAAGGTGAGATTTAAGAGCACTCTTAAAAGGGACCACTGAGTCCTTGTGTCTAGTTTCAATGGGCAATTTGTTCCACATCGCCGGGCCCTGGTATGCAAAAGAATGTTCTCCATATGACTTCATTTTCACAGTGGGAACAATGAATATACGATTGTCAGAAGAAGAGTGTAAGTATCTTGCTGGTGTATACACATGGGTGAGGCAGGATAGGTATGTTGGACTGGAGTCTGTCAATGAAACATAGAACAGAGAACAATTTTTGTGTTTGATTCTTTATCGAATTGATAGTCAGTGTAGGGTACAGAGCAGTGGTGAGGTGTGCTTTGATTGAGGTACTCTAAAGATGATCCGATCAGCTGTGTTTTGAAGTTTTTGGAGTAAATATTGTGATGAACCAGACAGAATTAAGTTACAATAGTCCAGTTTTGAAAGTACTAATGAACACACAAGTGTTTTAGTGGCATCAACTGAAAGATATTTATGAATTGAACTGATGCGTCTCAGTTCAAGATATGCAGCCTTGCATATGTTCATGACATGATGGTGCAATGTGAGAGTACTGTCTAGAGTAACACCTAGGTATCATACTGACTGTGAAAATTTAATGTTGGTGTTGCTGATATTTATTGTTCGAGGTAAAGGATTTGAATGAGAAGGTCTTTGAGCCTCAGTTTTATCATCATTCATCGTGTTACATGTCATCCATGATTTCACACCAGAAATGCACGTCTCTACTCCTTGTATGGTAGCATCAACTTCAGTTGGGTGGCTAGACATATATTTGGGTGTCATCAGCGTACAATTGGTGAGACACTTGGTGATGATCTATGACACTTGAGAGCGGCTGAGTTTACAGAACGATGGGAACAGGTCCAAAAACAGACCCCTGTGGAACACCACAACATACTTCAACTGGGCAGGAATGTATTCCATTTGCAGATATAATTTGTGTCCTATTGACTATGTAGGACTTTAACCACTGTTGGGCTATATTCTGAATGCCAAATACATGTTGGAGACTGTGAAGTAATATATCATGGTCGATGTTGTCAAATGCTGCAGACAAATCGAGGAGGGTGAGGACTGGAATCTTTCCATTATCTAAAGCAGAGAGAATGTCATTAAATACTTTCAGAAGAGTAGTTTACGTACTGTGGCAAGGGCGATATGCAGACTGTATATTGCTAAAAAGACTGTTTAAATTCAAATGAGATCCAAGTTGGGTTAGAACAACTTCTAAGATTTTTTTATATGAATGGGAGTATAGAAACTGGGCAGTAGTTCTTTAAATCATTACGGTCAAGTGTTGGTTTCTTCAGCAGAGGCTTTATGATGGCAGTTTTGAAAAATAATGGGAATTCCCCTGATGAGAGAGAGATATTAATAACATCAGTTAGTGAAGGCAATATTGTGTCTAAGCACTCAAGTGACAGTGATGTCTAAATTGGATCAAGTTCACAAGAGTTTGGTGCACTCTTCATCACAATTGTCCATATTAAATCAATAGAAACAGGTTCAAATGCTCCTAATGGTTGTCACTGAAATTCTGTATCATAACTGTATGGTGATGAGTGAGTTGAAATTATGCTGTCAAGCGAATCTCTAATGGTTTGTACTTTGTCATGGAAGAAATTTGCAAATTGGTCCGGAAGGTCTACTGGAGAGAAGGTGGTTGGAAGTGGTGTACATTTGTTCCTTGACATTAGTTTGTTAGTTAATAGTGTTTATTCTATTTGGATTAGTACTATTTGTGAAGATATGTGTTGCTTTGGACATAATTAGGTTTTTAAATGGATTACATTGATGTATTAAGTTTATCACTGTTTTTTTTCCCTCTTTTTTTCTGAAATTGCTAAAAGCTTACATGATGTGATGTCACTCAGATGCTAATAATATGTAACTAATATTTCAAACTGAAAATGAGATATTTTATTGATAAAATAATAGCTTGATATTACTCAGTGCCATTGTTATAGATAGCTGTTCATTCATTTAATTAAAAAATGAGCCCAGAAGTTATAAATATAAGATTGTGAGCTTGTAATTAAGAAAGAATTATGCTTTTAATGTGAGGTAGCATTGGGCTCATGTGGAGCCCAAATTTAATCAATTTTGGGAAATGATTTTTTAAAATTACTTTAAACTTGTTTCAACTCTAATTAGAAAATATAACTGGCAAGTATATTTATCAAAATTAGGTGTTTATATCATTGTATTTAATATTACTCCTGATCTGATATATGATATGTTCAACAGAGAATTATAGCTTTAAAGAAAACAACTAAAAGTTTTATATTTTGATTTTATTTTTAAAATATTATTCAGATACAATTGAATATATAAATACCATGCAGTGAAGAAGGAAACAACATAATTTTCATAAAATATTACATAAACTAATTGTATTACTTTACATTTGACTTGTGTTTTCATTGCACCCCCCCACCACCACACACACACACACACACACACACTCTGCATAAGGAACCTCTCAAAAAAGGACACTGTAATGAGAAGCCACAATATCCTTGCTCCCAAACGTTGTGCCTAGTTACCATTTTTCTCATTCACCAGAGAATTTGCCATCATTTATTCAGAGAGAGAGAGAGAGAAAGACCTAATAAGCAAACAAAACAACTGTACTACTTGGTATTAAGGAAATTATATTAATAATTAAGTGACAGATAATTCTACTTTTTTTCTCAGATTTCTCACTAACAGATTGGCTTAAAGACCTTGGCCTCAACTCAACTGATGGTATGACCCAGGTTTTTGCTGATCGTTTGCTAGATGAACTTGGTTTGTTTGATTACCTCAGTGGCCAACAATGTAGAATCAATACAGAATCTATATCCAGCAGTGGTAAGTGTTATTCCTGATTTTGACATGACTTGACTCAATCATATCTCTTGAACTACTTTCTTCCTATTTATCCCAAAGTAAAGGACATATGGTGGAGGATATGTCTTTCACCACATCCCATTTTCCCACCATGTTGGCATATGTAACGTATGTCATATGCTATTAATAATCCTTAATTTGTATTTGTAAATTTCAAAATTAATTTGTTAAAAGAGACAACTGTTTTGTTTCAAAAGTAATGATAATTTTTACAATTAATTTCTAAAGAAAACTGAAAACATGCTGTTAATATCATTAAATTTGTAACATGATTTCTTGGGAATTTCCATAATTCCTTGCTGACATAATGTATCGAAGTAGTAGTACAGTGAAAAACTATCATAATGCATACCACCAGCATTAGATACCATGGCAAACCCTTATACCAATAATACCAAGGCAAACCATGATACCAGTAATACCATGGCAAACCATTATACCAGTAATATCTTACCCGTGGGAAAGAGAACATTTCATTAAAAACTGTTTACATTGCCTCATACTGTAAGACTATTTCCATGTTGTTGATTTGTAAATTGTATGCAGAATGAAAATATTCAAGTGGCAAAGAATCTAGAAAATTAACCCAGTAGTTTTGTTGTAGTTAGATGACATGGAAGCGCAAACCATGATCTTTGTTTCTAGTTTTAAAACATGTATCATGAAGTAGAATGAAGAGAACTACATAATACCATGGTTGTGTTTATGTAATATAGCACACACTGAGCCATCTTTCAGTGCTTTTGAGATTTCCAGTTGACTGACCTGATGAGATTTGCATGACTGATTAAGAGATACCATGGACCTGCTTATGTCCTTTGTCATATTGCAGCTGTTGTTCCCAGTCATAATTATAAATGACAAACATTAATTGCTCATATATATATATATATATATATATATATATATATATATATATATATATATATATATATATATATATATACATATATATATATATATACATATATATACATATATATATATATATATATATATATATATATATATATATATATGTATATGTATATATATATATATATATGTATATATATATATATATATATATATATATATATACAGTGGGACCCGCTATAACCCGCCCCGCTATAACCCGAATTCGGATATAACCCGGTCGTGGCATGGCTCCCGAAATTTCGAGTAATTTATTACAGCTATTTTTCTCAAAGACCCAAAAAAAAAAAAAAAAAAATTTTTAAGTATGAAAAAAAAAAATACGTAAAGAGTTTAATTATCATTCTCATATTCGTCTAAACAGTGCAAAAAAGAACGAGTAGAAAATGTATTATCAAATTTCTTCTAGTTTAGTGCCAAAATAAACGTCGGAAATACGAACCAATTGCTGGGCCTACTGAGAACTTTGATCTTTGTTTATTGTTGAAAAATTACAGCTCATAAGTGTCAATATTATAATTACTGATTCCTGAGTAATGAAGCCATCGTGTCTACTTTGTGTTTGTCTTGAATACATTCTGAATACAATCGTTGCTCTAATAATCTCCGATATATGTTCTCTTAATTTCATACACAACTAAGCAATAGCCAATGCGGGGGTTGATAAAAGATTCTCACCAGAATGTATAAATCAATCAATCTAAGTACATTGTTTATCATCAAAGTGAACTGCCGAGCTAAACAGTGACATAATTCAGTGGTTAAATTTAATACAGCCAGTTCGCCTGCTGTATTAGAGTACATCAAAAGAACATGACGCAATAGCTGGGCGGCAAGTTCAAAGGACTTTGACTAGCAGCTTGGGTGGGAAAATGTGCTGAAATTTACAATGACTGAATTCAGAGACAGAAAGATCCTGAGATGTACATGTAGTTATTATAAGAATACACTTTAGCTTCCATTATTTAATCTACGGACTTGTACTATTTCATCATTCATCACGTACACCCGTTACGTAATTTTTGTTATTTTCTTTTCATTGAATTCAATCACATAATGATCTGTGACAAAATTATTGAATATTTTACATCCTTGTGTGGATATTTTCGATGGAAATATTTGTATTATGGATTCATTGTATGTTACAAGATTCACTGGTGAGTACACGGTGTTGATACTCTTTTCATGCAATAGATTATACATGTATATATAAATTAGACACGTGTATGTACCAACGCATGGTTCTCTGAATAAAGTAATATATTAAATCTGCAATTTCTGTTACCACAGCAAATGTTTTTCTCAATTAATATATATTGATCAAAAATGGTAATTGTGCCATGCATTTTCGCACCCGTCTTTATGTACCACCCCCCTTAAATCCAAAAATGTGTTGGTATTGTACATGGTTGCTTATAACACGGTTCGGTTCATAGCCCCGTCGGATTCTATGGCTCCCAACTACCGTGTTATAGCGGGGTCCCACTGTATATATATATATATATATATATCCATAGCTAGAAGTGAATACCCTATACAAGAAAGCAGCAAGATAGCAACACTCACACTACAAGTGATATAGTCGGAGATAAAGAAAAGCTTATAGGTGATCGGTGTTGTCACATTTGGCACTGTACTGGTCATTGTCATAAAAGGCTTCAAAATTGATGACATCTGAATTCTCTCCTTTCACATATTTGTTTATGACTGAAGTACTGTCTTTGTTTCAGTCTCTGTCACTCTTTCCCACAATCTTTCCAAACAGTATTTTTCTGTTCTCACAGAAGCATCCAGTAAACAGGAAATTATTAGAGTTTATGTAGGCCTGCAGTTTTGGAATTTGTAATAAGTGATTCATTGTTGAAGTAAACTGAAATTTACATACTTAATTAAAATAAACACAAGTTTTGATTAACTGATGGATTCTGGGTATTTCAATAGTCATATTTTGAAAATTGATTTAATAATAAATATATCAATTAGGGGATTTATGTTCCTATAGAAACAAATTAGAATTGATAAAAATTTATTATATCAGCTCTTTTTTTGATCTTTTATTATTTACTCTAGAATGTACCAGTACACTGTCAATACCACATTTGCCCGACTTATTTATGTGCGACATGGTGGAGAAGTGCTCCAAGCTGGAATGTTGTGTAAACGTGACTAGTATCAGAAAATCCTTCAGATTTCACATCTTGCTGGACACATGGAACTACCAATTATCACTAGGAGTGGAGAACTTCATGAGGAATATTTCCTTCCTGAACTTTGACTGGGGCAGCATTCAGGAGTTCAGTTTCTTTGGTCTTCTCAAGATTAGGTACTGTATTTTTGGTCAGGTTTGATTGCTAATTGATGTTTGATTTAATAATGTCTGTGTATTTTACAATTTTGGAATCATTTATTTCATAAATATTGGGATGTTTTAAGGTTAGGTAGTTGCAGTTCTGTTTGGAGTGCTCTTAGCATTTTTTGTTTTAAATTAGCAAAACATATATTTGATATTCATAGAAGTTTTGTCATTTCTGCTCAAATCAAATTATTTTTACTGTCCTCTTTTCTAACTTTAGAACTTTAGAAAAAAATGTCACATTGCATGGTATCCACATTCCACAACAATGAAAATACTTAAAGGTCCATCTCATTCCTTCCACGTTATTCTAGATTAACAGAAAAGCATGTGCATGGTTCATTTATGAACTATTTCAACATTTATAAATACCTTTAAAGAAACCAGTTTGCTGAAATCATATTAATAGCTATAGTTCATGAATGTCTGAAAACACTAGATAAAGAAACATTATTGCCGGTACCAATATTATGGTTGGTTTTTTAAAAGATTTTATTCATGTAGACCATGAAATATTGCTTGAAGCAGTGAATATTTCAGAGTGTCAGTCAAAAATGATAGCTGTAGTGTATCACAAGATTCTGTCCTCAGGCCTCTATTTTTCATTCTGTTTAATAAATACTTGCTCAAAAGAGATAAATTTCAGTTCCTTCCTCTAGATGATATGACACTTTTATGTTTAAGAAAATGACTTAAAGAATACTGTACATAGATAGGAAGAATAGTGGAAGAAAAGAAATCAGAACATTTAGTGCAGATGTATAATCTGACTGTTATTACTTAAGAAGTGGATAATTACCTAGTAAACCCATATAAAAATGTTTAAATTTGGCTATGGTATTAAGAACACACTTGTGCAAAAACTCATTTATTTTCTTCTGTGAACATTATCTGCTATAATGGCTTAGTTTGAAAAAAGTACTCTCAATCGACTATGTTTTGTCATGTCACACCCACTCCCTGATCTCAAAACACTTTCTAAGACCTCAGCATGTTTTGGAATATGGCAGGCATACTTTTTAAGGAACACAACAAACCCACAATGAGATCATCAACCTATTCTTTAATGATGATGTGGAAGAATTATGTTAGTAGAATACCAAAGAAACAAAACCACGTCAGGCACAGCATGAGACACGGAGAATTTTTAAGTAGATCAGTGGAACAGAAATTACTCCCCAAGGATACACTAGACATGGAAGCAGTCTAGCAGACCCTTTATATGTTCAAGGGGCTTTTGTTTTTGACAACAAAGTAGACAAAACCTAAGAGAGAAGAGGAAGATTTTTAATCTAGTTTGTTTTGATGCAACAGCCTTATACCAGAAAGAAATAACAACATTCTTATGCTGCCTTAAAAATATCCGTCTCAGAAAGACTCCACTTGTTCAGTGTTGACTGGGAAAGGAATTATCCATGGAAACAGCAAGTCCATTCCAAACACCTTTGTATCCATAACAAAACCCTCTTTCATTGTTCAGGGTCCATTCAGCTGCTATGTCCAAAAAGACCCATTTAAGGCAGAGATACTTAAAATATGCTCCCAGTGCATGTGATTGCTGGATTCATGGAAAATGTGTCATGGAAAATGTTATTCATACATTTGGATAGCTGTGAAGTTCAAGAACTCCCACAGACCAGTTTTAAGTTGCAGATATAAAAATGTACTCTGTTCAATATATAATTATATTTAGGAGTTCATACTTAGTGTGCTTGAAAACTTGCATTACAGAAGAGTAAATCTGGCATACAAATTGGTCAAGAACAAATTTAATAAAGTGAAACTTTGGCAGTACTTATGTGGCCTTCACTGTTGTTTGATTTTGAGATCCCTGAGCTAAGCTATGTATAAACCCTTCCGACAGCAGACTGTGAAAGTGGGATCTCAATACAGAACAATATTCATTCACAGATAAGGAACATATTCAGGTTAGAAACAACTAACAAATAGTGCTTTTAGAACTAAAGTCAACATGTTTGAAAGATTTGATTTCAATAGGGGTGTCACAGTGGAGCAAAAAGAGAGAAGAATATTTAAGTTATAGGAAAATTTTGAACTATTGCCATTTTCTCTGCCTCCTCCTTTTTGTTTGTCTACTCCTCCCCCTTATTTTTGTAACAAGGGGGAAATACTCCATTTGATAAACTGCTGAGAGGATCACTACATGCTTCATTAAGAAAAGTCTTCACAGTACAAAATCATTGGACTCTTGTTCAAGAATGTTCTTGTTGACAAAGGCCACTGGCAGTTTTCATCAGGTTACAAACCTTTTTTTTGATGGTTCAAATTGGAAGCACCAAAGCATTAAGGAGGTAGACTGCAGTCAGTGATATCATCTGCAAGATGCTTTTCTATATGTCCCATTTCACATATCTTCCAGGAACTTCTTTTGGTTCACATTAAGAAATACATATTAATTTAAGGCATTCCATTTTGTCTCAGAATCAGTGCCCTGATCTGCACAAGATATATGGATAGAGTAGTGTTTTACTTCAAGACTTGTTCTGGTATCAGCAACAAAATCCATGTGAAATCTGTAATATTCTGGAGATACCTAATATATTAGCATTCTTGAGGGAATCAACTGATATAATGTGAATGATCACTTCATTTATTAGCTTCCAGTTGTATCTGTAGCCATTTTGATCAACCAAAGTTAGATCTTTATGAAGGAACTTCTGTACTATGTCTCCAGACCCAGGCAGTTGATTTTCTTTACATTGATTTAAATAATTTGGATACCTGTACCATCCTATAGTTGAAAAAGTTGTGTTTTATGTTACTTTGTACACTTTTAAAAATTAATTTTCTTGTCAAGAAGTAAAATAACTATATCATGATAGCTCAAGATTTCAACCATATGAGTATGGAGTTCAAAATGCATCTGAACAAAGTGTGTCTTTCTCAGGAACGTGTATTGAAACTCATTTCAACTGTACCTCTAAATTTTTGTTAAGAATCATATCTAAACTTAACAATTTGTTGGCATTTTGCTTGCTTTAGTAGACTGTGGTCATACTTTTTACATAAGTTTGTTAAAAAGCATAAACTATTCCATGAGTCCAGGGTTAGGAATTTAGAATTAAATGTTGGTTGGGTCATTAGGAGAAGCCGTTTACCTAAATTGTGAAACGTCTTCATTGAACATTTAATTTATATTTCTGATTTACTATTTCAGGTATCAAATAGATGATCTTAAGGGAGCTGGGATGTTTCTTCTCAATCTGAACTTGAGCATTTGTCTTAGTGCAAATCGGGACTGTGATTACAACTTTATCCTCTTCAACAATGCTAAGTGGGCAAAGACACAGTGGTCATTGGAGGCAGGATTCATGGATCCAGGTTTGTAGCTTCAAGATGATTTGTGTTATTTCATTTTTGTAGAAATGGATTAAAATGACACTGGAATGTTTTTACTCTGCATCTTAGTGATGAGAAAAAGAAATACAAGGTAAAATAACATTCTTCATGAATATGGTCAAAATATTTTCAAAACATACATGAGTATTATTTTAATAATTAAAAATATGCTTATTCCAAAAGACGCTAGCTGTTAGCATGAAAAAAGATTTTGAGCATTGAGCACTAAAAATTAGGCTAACAGAGTAAATATTTAAGATCATGTGATGATTACCAATAGTGGTAAATATATAATTTCTGTCAATATTTTATATTGTTTTCACAGAACCAATTTAGCATAAGCAATTTTCCAGCCTGCTGCTGTAAGAAAATATCTCAAGGACAAAGTAATACCTTTGTACAATATATTTCAGAGCTATTGGTTGATTTGGAGTGCAAGTTGAAAGGGTTCTATGTTTCAACAGTGTCTTTTATGTTGATAAGGAAAAATGATGGACCAAAATCAGTCCCCAGGAGTATGTCAGATAATGGAGAAGGTTATTGATGCAATATAATCCAGTACAAACTATTTCCTTTGTCCTTGTATTAATATATCAGTTCAAATCTGGGTGTCCTCTGTGACTTATTAATATGACAAATATGTGACAATCTCTGACTTATGACTTTTTGTTAAAAGCTTTAAGAAATCTAATATTTCTTATGTATTTAAGTGTCTTATCCATGTTCCTGGCAATACCAGTGTTCATGAGTTGCTGTGTTTCAAAGGACCTTTTGGTTCTAAATTCTTTGTGGTTTTCATTCAGAAGGTCCTTGTTGTCCAGGAGTGGTTCATTGTATTGGAGACTATAATGTGTTCCAGCATTTGTCATGCATGAAGATTTAGTCATGCAGAGTGATACTGGTTTGTATTTATCTTTATTAAAGAGAGTCCAGTAAGATGACCAAGATCATACGTGCATGGCCATAGGATATTGTTTTCTCAGTCTTTTTCAGAACTAATATTGGCAGTCTTGTATCGATTACATTGTGACTATTTTGCCCATGATCCCATTATTTGAACTAAGTGGTTAAATTGATATTCTTATGAGATCTTCTCATCTTAAATACTGTGGAACACAGACAAAATACATGGTGTTGTTCATGAAGATGCCAATGTTTTACTTGTTGGTGCATTGAGAATGAGTACTTGGATGAATGATCTCACTGGGGTTTGATTTTGACTATAGTACCATCTAACCTCTCATTTGACAAAAACATTAATATTCTGGGTGATATTTTTTATCCCAGGTATCCAAGCTGTTTGCAACTGCTGCAGATGTTGTAATGATGGATATGTAATGTGTTGTTAAAAATCTTCTTTGTGGCAAAAACATTGTGATGGATTATGATGTATTATGTGATGTACAAGTCAAAAGTAGAAAATAAGTTGAGGTTCATTCCTTAGACATAAAAGAGTATACACTAACTCATCAAAACAATATCATTTATGTATTTATATATCTAAATGTACTATATATATATATATATATATATATATATATATATATATATATACACTCTTTTATGACTTTAAGTCATAAACTATGTAACAAAAATAAGCAAAAAACACATATTTAGTAAGATAAACAAATAATTTTTAGATGCAAATTGAAAAGTGAAAATAATTTAAAAGGCACTTATAGTATTGAGTATTAGATACCAAATAATCATAAATGTCCTATCACGAGTCCAAAGTTATAGAATATTCAAAATGAATTACAATAGTCTTGAATATCCTGATGCACCACAAAGGTACAATCCAGAACTTCTGTGAATAAGTTCTCAACAATTCCAAAGAATTCTCGAGTCCAAAATGGCAATGAGTGTTGATGCAATTTCACTGAATAATTTAAATAAATTATGTTTTATAATTATATGTGAAGATAACTATAAAATGTGCTCAACTATTCCCAACAAATTATATGTGAAACAAAAATAATAATTGTTTATCAAATTTCTTATTTATACAGACTGTCCTTTGGGTTATGATGGAACAGAATGTTTTGGAATCTAATTATTTCTAAATAAATAAAAACTCATTAACTCATAAAAAAAGTCAGATCTTAAACTTTAATTCAAGTAAAGATCTTGTTTACTTCTTAGTAGCATACAAAAACCAGTATGCACATCCCTCAATCGTGACAAGTCAGATATACAATATATATTAAAGAAATATACTTAAGATCACATAAATATAAGCTAGTAGCTTGATTGGATCGGAAAAGGAAGCTGATTAGAAACATTTTCATATTTTGGGGGAAATTTGAAAAGGGAGAAAAGACAGTAACTTAATACAATTCAAACTAGTAGTTTTTTTTTCATTCTATTTATAGATTTCTCTCTGAAGGAATGGTTGAAGTCCAAACAACTTGACATGCAGTCCAAGTTGGACAAATTTGACACAACAGTCTTACTAGACAAACTTGGTATTCTTATGTTTCTCCAGAAAAATCAGTGTGACAGATCCAGTCTTGTCTATTCCCCATCTGTAAGGGGTTGGAAGAATGGTAGGTATTGTAGTTGTACATATACCTCACTTGACAATTCATATCTTCACATGGAATGTTGATTCTAACCAGTGAAATGTTACAACTCTTATTCATAATTGGATACCATTACATACATCCATTGTCTGTTGCATATATATATATATATATATATATATATATATATATATATATATATATATATATATCTTTTTTTTTAAGTTTGTTTCTTTTGAAGGTACAGTTTTACTTATTTATTAAACTTTTCTTTCAATATTACTGCTGAGAAAATAGTTCCTGGTAATGAACATTGATCAGGTACCTGTTACACTTATTAGATGCAATTTAATATGAACATTGTTTGATAGACTTTTTTGTTTCTTTTATGTGTTTAACCTAATTTAGTGTAATTATGTCCTGCAGACAGAACAGAAACAAAAACAAAAAAAACCCCAAACAATTGGAAATTGCTACCAACCTGAGAGACAATAAATTGTTTTGTTTTTGTGTTTTTTTGCAGAGTGCCCCTCCAAAAGATTATTTCCTGATTTGCCCAGTGAGTCAGTCTCATGTTATGTACCAGTCTACTGCGCAGAAGTCAGATGTTGTCTCTATGTTGGATTTCTGGGGAAATCATTTGAAATTTCCTTTAAATTTGATGAGGGAAACTATTTGATTCACACTCAAATTGAGAAGCTGAAGAAAACCATATTGTTTTCTAATTTCCAATGGGGAGTGCCACACATATTTGACATCTTTGGAGTTCTCAAGATAAAGTAAGTGACAAATTTTAAATGAATGTGCACGTTTAATACTTTCCACACACCTGGTAGATCCAGATATTTATGCAGAGAGTATACAGTGTTTGTCCAACTACATTTTCAGTTACATATTTAAAATAAGGCAAAACAAATACTCAATTCCACCCTCCCTCACAAAAGATATTCAGATGCCATAAAATCATTTAGTCAAAATGTGTGGACTGTTGGTCTTAGCTCTTAGTTATAACATTTTTAAAAAATGTACTCATGGATTTTGTGGTATTAAAGATTCATTAACTTACATCAGACATGCACATAATGTGGCTCATGGTTTGGATCCTGTCAATGACCTGGTTTAATCCACATTTTTATATCATAGTGTGTGACTTTAAATTATCTGGCCATGTCCTGGAGTTATTTGCAAATGTCTGATATTCATGTCACCATTTACAGGAATTTTCAGCAATTCTATTACCTTTTTGGGATCAGTCTCAAGCATATCTGCATGTGAAACAAGCTATCAGGAAATTTATACATTGAATCAAAAGATGTTTACAAAAACCCAAAGCATATAACATTTTCATTTAGTCAAAAAACATCATTATTAGCTGACAATTTAGTTAAAGAAAATTTACCAGACATTTTATAATGCAGACAAGAAAAGTTTGGGATTATTCTGGGTTCAGGCTGCTTGCTGAGAGATATAGTTAAATATCTATCATTGTCCAATGTAATATCCAAAATTTAGTTTATTGTCACTACATGTACTAGGCATATGTTTCTTTAAAAGCTGCCATATTATGAGCCTCTTTATCAGGTCCTAAAACAATCGGAAATACAGTTGTACAGAAGAAATGATACTAGTTCTAATTCTACCAGTAACTATTTAAGATTGTGCATAAAGTGTTAGGTTAACCAAGTTAACTAAGTATGTGGATATAGGTACAAATTTGCATGTTTGCATATTCAGACAAAAATATAGTAAAAAACAAATATGGCCACTTCTTCCACTGTCTTAGTGTATCTACTCATTTTTCATCAGATTCATTTTCATGATTAATTCAAGAGGATCTCTTAAATGGTATAAAGAATATAGACACACTCAATACTCAACAGAAGTATTCACTTGAAATAGATTCAACCTTCCAAGATTGTCTAACACCAAAATCCAAGATGCCTGACTACTCTTAAGTTCCAAGCTTTCTAAAAATCCAACATAATATGCAGACTTATAATAAACATCACAGCTGACCATGAAAACATTCCAACAATCAAGAAATTATTGGATGAGAATCTACACTTTCAGCCGAGTCACTAACATAATGGACTGATCTATATAAATCCATGGATACAGATTCTGCCTAAGTAACTCTTTACATAACAACTTGTACATGAATCAGAAAATGGAAGATAACACCAGATTTATTTTGTTTGATCTAGATTACTCATATTGTGAACACCTACAATACCACAATGAGATAGTTATGCAATATCATGCCATCTTTGATTTTTTCTAGATATACTTCAGTTACAAATATTTCTCTTTCAGATTCATAGTGGACAATGTAAAGAGCAGAGCTAGCTACCTAGTTGACCTTGAAGCCAGTCTTTGTTTGGACAAAACTGACTGCATCTTGGATTTCTCCATTTTCAAAAAACTGCAGTTACCGCAAATTTCACAGGACTGGAACAAAAAGTTTAAATTACTTGGTATGTATCGAACTGAATTACGTTAAAATATTTATGTTGCTTATGATGGCTACTTATTAAAAAGAATTACAAAGAATTCTTCACTTGTTTAACATTCAACAAATATAAATAAGGCCTTTTATGTAGAAGATTGATCAATGTGTATATAGGTTTACTTGTTTGCACTGGATTATCTTATATTTTAAAAAGTGTAGATATGCTATTTTGTATTCATATATTAGGCTGAAAAATAAAATGATTCTCATTAGAGTTGTGGTGTTGAAAAGAGCAGCTGCATTGGTTAATTATATTTATACTATGTGGAAAATACATTTCCATAATTAAAAGAAGTATACACTTTCATTTTGTTAGGAAGTATAGATGTATGCATGTACTGATGGAAACAGCAATACAAAAACTGTTGCCTCTAATGATGACAGACACCCTTAAAACAATACACATTTTGCATTTAAAAAGTATCAGAACAGGAAACAAAGTAGATATAAATGAATATTATTGGTCTCAACATGTTCATTTGGGATATACACACACACACACACACACACACACTATAATATATATTGTGTAATGTGTACATGCAAAAGGATGACAAAGAAATAAAATGTACAAAACTATTATCATACAGTCACATATTATTGATGATGGTATAAAAAAATTAAATTATGAGGGAAATGCAGATAACAACATTATTTTGGCATATATGTTGTGAATTACAACATACTTCTGTTGCTAAGTGTCTTTCAGTGCTAGTCCAAAAACAATATGGCAGCTGCCTGGCACATTGACATCATGTTCAATTTTTAGCACAAGGTTGATTTCAGTTTAAGCGCCATTGTTCACCAGTCCAACATTACTTCTTGGAGGCATTTTAACATTAATGATGTAGTTTACTTATTGCTGGTAATCTTAAACAGCATACAGTGATAGAAAGAGTTTTATGATATCTAGTTGGTCCTAAATGAGAATCATCCTGATGTCACCTCCAGTGGCCATCTTGAAAATCTTATTGCTTCTCCATCTAAATGGATGATCATATTAACATAGGTGATCCAAGTTTATTTGAGATAGTGTCAACACTTATCAGTTAAAATCAAGAAATCATCTTATCTTGGATTTATGGACGCTCTTTCTGGATGGTAGAGCATAAATCATCTAAAGACTGAGGTTCATGTTGTTGGAATCTTTTTCTTCTGCTGACTGAAAATTCAAAGATTCTATGATGAATGATCATTCTAAAGAGACAATGAGACAATTCTCCAAACTTTGAATCTAAAAACCAACAAAAATCTCATTTTTCACAAACCCATTGAAATGAATTCCTATTGTTTTGCCTTGTCAGTTACCTGGATTGAATGATGCATGGATTGAATGATGCATGCATGCTTTCATTTTATTTTATACCTAATCATTTCATTCCAGATTAGATTAAGAAAAATAAAACATATAAAATATGCAATATTAACAGTTCTTTATACATTGCAGATTTTTCTCTCACGAGATGGACACAAGATAATGGCATTTCTAATGGTTCACTGAAAGGGCTTTTGACTAACAGACTTCTTGAAGAACTTGGGGTAGCTGAGTATTTGTTTCAGCCATCATGTAACAGAAGTAAGCTACCTTATACACCATCCATTGGAGGATGGAATACTGGTAGGTTTACATATTAACAAGGTTTTAGAGATGCATTATATTGAAGGATCTGTTGTGTTCCCATTCTAGCAAGAATTTTTACTCTACAGCTTTAGGCCATGATATATATAATTCAATCATTCTTGTAAGCTGACCTCTTCTGCAACAGGAAAGTGGCTTTATAAGAGGGGTGACATATCTAGAGGGCAATCATACAGATTTGAGTAATAATTACCTATAAAATGCAAGAAAGGCATAACTAATTTTTAAATTTAGTATTTTATTTAGAAATCAATGGCAAATTAAGAAATCAGTATGATAAACCTTACATTAATGTTATTTCAAATAATTTTGAATTTACAAGTGGAGTTGTGATGCTAAACCACCTTATTAATAAAACTGTGGTACAAATATCTTACTGCGACAATTACTGCTTGTATGTTCCATTTTGCCATTGGTTTAGAAGATATAACTAACAATATTTTTTAATGTTTCTGACATAGAATGTTTCAGTAGTCATAAAGGACTTTTCTTCTTATTGCATTGTCAAAATGATTTTACTTTCCATCTTAAACTGAGGATGTTTGATGGCATGTGGCATTTTGGGAAAAATGTATTCCTTCTTTGGTAATTTGTAGTTATTACATGAAATGCTCAATGTTTACAAAGGAAGTGAGCTTGTCACATGATCAACTGGTTTTAGTCTGGTACACTTTCAAATACATTAGGTGAATTATGTCAGAGATATTTTTAACATACCAGTTTTACTTTATTGTGACCAGATACCATGCTGATCTGAGGTGAAAAATACTATGCTGCTCAGTGATTATCTTCTGTCCTCTTGATAATTGTTGGTAATAATAACTAACCATAAATTATCAAACGGACAAAACATGAACATCATAGGAACACACAACAGTAATGATAATCAGATTTAACTTTTCATCTTTGTATGAATTAAATTTGAATACTTTGCTCACATGTTGGAAAAATATTTGTTTTGTTGTAGTGTGTTTAACTTGAATAGGAACCAGTATTTATGAGATTTATATCAGCAGACCCCATTATGTGGTTTTTGTCATGGGGCACTTCCATGAGAGGTATTTTGAGCACAAACTCATAGGTGCCAAGAGATTATGGCCATCATGTGAGTGGCTATTGATTATGGGGGCAAGACAAAGGGGGACCACATAGGATGGCTATTTCACCTGGCTTTATCTGTTTTACAGAGTGTCCATTACTTACCAGTCTGCCTCATCTGCCAGATACTGTGTCCTGCCATATCACTGACCAGTGTCTGAATCTGACCTGTTGTATCGATGTACCAGTTATAGGGTGGTCATTTCACCTGGCATTGGAAATTGATATCTGCTCCTACAGACTTGTAGCACAGATAGAGAAAATGACTCGGAACATGATGTTGATCAACTACAGATGGGGTCAAGTGGAAACAATCTCGCTTTATGGGCCAGTGAAGTTGGAGTAAGAGGACGTATATTCCATTATAGGTTGTAGAAGATATTTGCTTGAAATGAGTATTTTCATGAGTTACTGTATCCTGCATGATGTCTGCAGTTCACCATTTTTGTTCTGTTGTATTTTGTGATTATGCACACTGAAAATATAAACAGTTACATAGTTTTCCTTTCCAACTCGAGTAAACTCGCACAGAAAGAACAAAGATAACAATTTGTGCCGTGCTGGATTTAAGCCTGAGTTGTCTTTAATGGGAGGCAGTGATGTTTTTACCACTTGACTATGTAAGGATATACAAATATATGCAGATTTCACAATTATTTTTTTATTATTGCTGCAGTGAAAATATGTATCATTTTTCATTCCAGTTAATTATCACAATTATTTGGCTACAGAAATTCAGTAATTCATGGTCTGGCATAAAAGACAACAATGAAATAAAGATGTTGTTGCTCACTACAAAAACATTAAGTATCACTTTCACAGAATGAAATAATATTTACTGTCAAAGAATGTTTGTGAATTCCGTTTATGACTAATCAACAGTCTTTAATGATTTGTGAAAAGTCTGTAAATGTACAGTTTCCATTGAGATGTGCCCACATCATGATTTAAAGATCAATATAAAAAACAATTATGAGAATAATTTAATTATTTCATACACATATTTTGCACTGCAGTTTGTAATGCATCAATAAAGAAAATGAATTTACCATTCATAGTATTTCATTGACTTTTTTGAACAATAAAACTTGAATGACCTTGAAGAACCAGTGTAATTTTGGTTAGAGTATCATTATTTCATTACAGGTTCTTATCATTAAATTTTGATAGTAAAAGCAAAAGCTAAAAAGAAAACAAAAACATGTTTCGTCATAAAAATAACATATTTTAAGATATTTTAAAAGAAATTGGGTCCATATGACCAACACATCTCATGCCTACAGTTTTGAGGTAAGTAACATGGTCTGATCAGTGGGTAACATTGTCTGATCTGTAGGTAACATGGTCTGTGTAGGTAACATGGTCTGAGCAGTAGCTAACATGGTTTGATCGGTAAGTAACATGGTCTGATCAGTGGGTAACACGGTCTGATCAGTGGGTAACATGGTCTGATCAGTAGGTAACATGGTCTGTGTAGGTAACATGGTCTGATCAGTATGTAACATGGTCCGTAGGTAACATGGTGTAGGTAACATGGTCTGATCAATGTTTAACATGGTCTTAATAGTCTGTTGTACATCATGAATTTTGACCTTCAAGCAGTTAATTCCATGCAAAAGGCTGTTTCTACATAAATGGGGTTGCAGTGTCAACAATAGATGATAAGTTACACTAAGAATAGCCACAGAAAACATTATGAGGCACTTAAAAACAGTTGATAGATCTATGGTCAATATATGTTGTCAATATATATATATATATATATATATATATATATATTGTCAATATATCTGTTTTCAATGTCTGAACAACAGGTGCATAAGATTATGCTTAGGACTTTGGCATATTACTGAGGTGACAAATGTTTCAGTAGACTCGTCTAAAGTTGAAAAATGACACAGCTAGGGTTTAAACAATGTGACAGAATTTTTAGTGTTGTAGAACTAGACAGCAGTAATGGAAAAATTTTTCAAATCAGTTCTGAAGCTGGCTTCTGATTGTTAATGAGAATATGGCAAACCCATTGCATTATAATGACAAGAAATATAACTTTACTTTGAAACAACACTGGGAATTAATGAAAAGTTGGATCTTGTAATAAAGAATAGAATGAAATATAATCAGATCTCATATCATAGAAAAATGGAGAAAATACTATGGATTATATAGAAAAGTGCTACACTGCACTGGGGCAGAGATATTATGTGATGCATTTAAATTTTAATATGAAATAGGTAAAAGTTAGTTGCAAGCAAAGATTTGTGGGTATCATAGGTGTTCTGTTTTTGTATTGGATCTTTATTTAGATACTGTTTTTGAATTGAAACTAGTGAGCTAGAATTTCACAGATTTTTAAGGGTTATCAAATTACATGAACAAGAAAATAATACAGTGCAAGTTACAACATTTACTTACCATTCTTTGTTTGTTTCCATAAAGAATCATGTGCTGAATACTAGATGGTAATATAAACTATAGGTATTTCTGCCCAGCTCAGGCTTTGTTTGTTTTTAAGGAAGTTCTTCTAGTTAGACTATTGTATTACTATTTCAGATACAGCCTGTACGATTTGATTGGTGAGAAGTCCATTCTTCTGAATTTGTCAGTACTGATCTGCACTGAAGCAGGACGATCATGCGATACTCGACTCACCATTTTGGATCAAGAGAAACTTCCTAAGCCACTCTGTTCTTGGAATAATACAAATCTGCTGTCAGGTATATTGCTATACAACATATGTAAATCTTATGGGTTATTTATACTGATTTCCATATTCTTCGGATAATAATGCACCTGTCCTTCCATCCATTACTTCCATAAAATGTTGTCTATAATCCTTCTGAATGGATGGTCATATCAACATGAAATTTACACCAAAGTCTTTGAATGTTGTCTAGTTTGTTCTAAATGAAAATGGTGTCAATTGTACATTGAATATGACACACTGGATAATTTGAAATTTATACCACTCAAGAAAATATCAGAGATGGTTTAAACACTCAACAGCTAAAAAGAAGAAATTGTATTATTCTCACTTGCCAGCCTTACTATGAGACTAAGTAAGTGTGCTTTTCATAGGACATAAGTGTGACAGAACCTGGAGATCAAACTAGTAGATTGGCAAAGTTTGATGACTAGATTGGCTTATAGATTTTTCGTAACATTTATCTATTTTAAGGCTATTAAAAATTTAAAAAAATACATTTCTTGCCAAAATTTGTATTCTTTTCGCATTATTATTAAATGTGTTGTTTAAAACACACATAAGATTCTGATGGAAAATGTCACAAAAATAGTTGATATGAGTTATTGGATTGTCAATTAATTAAAAAAGTAAGTTTGTACAGTAAAACCTGTTATGAATGACCTCTGCTATGAGCAGCCACCTTTTGTTTACAACCACAATCACAATGCACAAATCAATTTATTATATAAATGCTTTGTCCTGAATGCAACCAGTGACCACATTGAAAAAATGATGATAACCTGCACTGTCTTTTCATTAATCAAAATCCAATTATACCATTATAAAACAACCCCCCCCCCCAAAAAAAAAATAAAATAAATTAAAACAGGCTGGCTACTGATATATAAACAATTATTGGCATGACTATAATGTCTTATGTTTTTTGGTTGTGAACCAGACTGAAATACATATAAATAGTTCCAGGACTTAGGCTGGTTATGGCAGATAACACCTATATGTAAAAGCAAGGCTGGGGGCTAGCCTATACAGACAGCTCAATGACTGTATCTTTAGATCAGAGACAGACACCACAGACCATTAAGTAATCATTTGTGACAATGACTGCTGATAAAAGACAAGTATGAAATTAACAAAACTAAATGAAAGAAGTCCGGCTACTGGTTTGTAAATTTGGCAAGTCAGATATTTATTGATTGATTTTACAGACTGTAAACCAGGCTAATGTACATGAATTGCCATTATAGTACCAAAGTTAAGGTAATGGTCATATACATTGTTGGTCTCTATACATATTGCCAGGGGAGTGAACAATGTTTGTGTCTATTAAATCCGGTAGTGAAAATCCTTTATAGGATTCAATTGATAGCATTATGGTGATGCTTGTTGCTTTCCCCCCCCAAAGTTACAGTGATTACATTCCTAGACATCAAGCTATCTGTTTAAGATGGTGCAACTAGGTTACACACTTTTTTTTGCAGAGTTAATCTGTATACGTCTTCTGTGAATTATTCTGTTGACTTTTGTCTTTGAGTAAATGATTCTGTTTCTGGATGAGATAATTGTTTATTTTTATTTCATTAACTGTTAGCTTTATAATGAACATATTCAGATTTTCATATTTTCCCAGATCCTATTCAAAACTGTCTTTACAGTTGATATTACAGATGAGCAATAATGTAAACATCTAGTACCTTAATAACAATGGAAGAACCTTAGACTTGGAAGAGAAAAATTTTGACATTGGATAAAATAATTATTGTAACAAAATGAAGTGAAATTTAAAGAGCAGATTAGTCACAAATAAACTACTTAATCATAAACGTGGAATAGAACATTGATCATTTTATTTATCAATCATGACTCTGAACTTCTGACTTGTACACATATTTTCATTTGTTCTGTCTCATTGGAAATCTTGGGCCTGAGTGACAATGTGTGTTGTCTTTGTTTAATGGCATGAAAAAGTGCAATCTCGGAGTCTGGAAATGTAACTTGTGGTACATTAATTATACAGAACAATTGAATCAATGAAATCATTATTATTTTCCAATTTGTCTTTTAGACACTTGACAATTTTTGGAAAAGTCACAGTAATTAATTCTTTAGCTTTGCCTACATTGGTTTACTGTTTTATGGTACTTCCTGACCATCCCAAAAGGCAACATATGCAAACAGGTTTTTGAAAAAGACAACTACCTGACCATTCAAAAATGCAACATAATCAAACAGCTTTTTAAACTTCCTTTGGAGTAGAAAAGGTGAAGAATTTAAAAGAATTCAGTAACTATCAAGTTGAAGGTCTTAAATGCTTCGAATATCATGTCGATAAAAGAATTGAATTGATCCACTCAATAAATCACCTTGAAACATTTTACAGACTTATTTGATAGGTTTGACATTCATTTTTATAGAAAGAAGGACTCCACCAAGTTTCATATATTTTCTGAAAGATTGCAAGCGGATGACTATCCCACCACAGCACCTGAACAAATTTTTATCTGTGCCATTCTTATTAATATTATGTCAGGATAAATGATTATACATCTGAAGAAATTGTATGAAAAGAGTAATTTTTATTTATGATGTATGTAAGAAAGAAGATGACACATTCCTTTCATACACCTGAGTTCTTTTATATCAGTCCAGTACTACCCGTTTATCTTCACATCCTCTGGTCTGGGGTAATACTGTTGATTCACATAAGCATCTGTTTGTGACATTACTTGTTATGGTGTAACTTTTTATCAGTAAGATCTCATAATTCCAGAAAAGAGTAAATTGTATAATTAAAATTATTTAAATCATATTCAGTACAATAAATTAAAAGGGAATTTAATTAAAATTTAAGGTAGTTAAAATTATATCCTTTTAGCATACTGGGCAGAAATGGGGATAATAATTATTTCTGAATTGTATGCAAGCTTCTTATGTTTTAACCTTGATAATTTCACAAACATCTTTGTAAGATGAACCACCTTAAATATCCTTCACAGCCAGATATTTAGTTTCAAGAGATTGTAAATTTATCTTGCATTTTAGGCCACTGCTGTTAGCCATCATGAACATAAAGTTACTTTTTTCCAGCAGAAAATAAAACTTGCACAACTCAGTTTGTTTCATTCTCTGATAACCTTCAAAAATGCAACAATCGATCAAATTACACTGCCTTTATACAAATTTGGTACTGACTTCATTTAATGAAGGGTGCATTGTTTCAAAAAAAGATTTTAGCTGGCTTGTTTTCATAAGAGGACTGCATGGTTTTTATAAAAGGATGCAACTGATTTGTTTCAATGAAGGGTGCATTGTTCTATAAAAAGATTGTGGCTGTCCTGTTTTGATGATGGATGCAGTGTGTTATAAGAACGGGAATGGAATTCATAAACGTTAATTTTAATTTGCTCCGTTAATCAAGAAATCTGTGGATCTGGAAATTAAAATTGGGGACCAAAGTGTAAAATTACATTAAAACGTGTCGCGATAATCCAAAAATAATCTGTCCAAAAAAAAGAAAATTCAAAAAAATCATATTTGAAAATATAGTCAGTAGAATAATACATAAAACACAATAGTGAAGCCCTTGAGAATCTATGGTCACTATCAATAATTAAATAGGGTGACCATATTGTAACCAGCGATTATATAAACAATTTCAGTTTTAGCTAGTCACCGATGGGGATGTTAATAATTAAACATAAAATCGTCCACACTTTTTGACATAACATATGGCAAATAAATTAAAAGTGTCATTAAGCCTCTTTGTTGTTTGTATGTAACAATCACAATTTATTGATGGCTGTACAAATACAATAGATATATTTAAGCTGTGGACAGTATAGGGCTTCATTTCCCAAAAAAATGGGGACGTCAATCATTAGTAACTGTAACAGCTGTAAAATGCGACGTATAAAAATGATTCAATTATCTGGAAAACTCGTTATTCCAGACATATTCACTGGGAACGATTAACGAGGCTCCACTCTATATATATATATATATATATATAACTTCAGAACACTAACCATATGCCCTCTGTGACAGCAGAATTAAAGGGGGAAGGGTGACATCAAATAACTGCTGACTCATCCACAAAAATTGCTAAGAAAACATGACCTCTGCAACCACAGAATTAAAGTCAAAATAAGCACTGGCTTTTTGAGATAAGTGATAAGAAAACAATGAATGTGTTCCAGTTGGTACTGAGAGCTTGTATTGACATGTTATTTTTTATCTTGACATCGACATAAGCATAACATATTTGGGATCATAATAGTCCATGGGACTGGGACTTTGTATTTTTGTCAACATAAGTGGGTAGAACTTTATTAATTTTTTTATTTCTATGGAGTTCTTGACAAGTAACAGGAATTTGGAAAAACACGAAGAGAAATACATTAACACCAGTCTTGAGAGATCACTGTTAAGAGAAGCCAGCTTTATTAAGAGACAAGTTCTCCATGCATATATTTATTGATTATGTAGTGTTATGACAGTGTCTTGAGAGACCATTATGTTTTGACACAAGGGGTGTAATTTAAAGACAGGCTGTGGTGTAATAGGAAATAGTAATCTCCTCTACAAGGAGTTATGCTACTTCTCAGGAAGCATGGCAAAATAACGAAATCACTTTTTACATTATATATGAAGAATATGAAAAGCTTCAAGTTCAAATAAAAATTAAATAGAATATTTATAAGTGACATGATCAAAATTAGTCACTGATGATGGCAGTGTATTGCTGAAAATTTGAGTTTTTAAGATATGTGAGTGAGGGATATTACTAAACATCAATCAGAGCAAGGAAGAAACCTTTTCAGTAGTGTGAATTAGGTTTGTTCTGCAATAAACTCTTGAAATAATCTTTTAAAGAGGATGAAAGTTACATATCACTCAATTATTACACATTATTCTTTAATGCATTTAACTTTTCATCTTTGTAATACTGCTACATGATTGTGGAAATACACCTGAAAGTAGAATTTAAAGGATCCACAAATGCAAAAGGCAGCAAGAATTTACCATTAGACACACGATACACACTTATTATTTTAAAATTGAATTTTTTAAAATTTGAATACACATTCAAAGTGAAGAATGAACTTAGTCTACAATATTTGTATGAATATGTTTCACATCATTGAGAGGAAAGATTCCAGTGGACCTCAGTTATAGTCACAATGATCATAGTGTGGCACCATGAACAAAGACAAAACACGTTTAAATAATCAGTTACTTATTGATTTGGAACTAAGTCAGCTAATACCTTAAATCAGAAACAAATAATAATTGTGTTCAAATCAAACCTTTAATGACCATTATCAAACTAGATTTGAGTTTTCAGTCTATTAAAAACTTAATTTCCACTGCCCAATTAATTTAAATCATGTATACCATATTTTCTGGCCTATAAGTCGATGCAAAGTATAAGTCAAATTAACCAATTTTGTAAATTTTCCATCCTTTGTCCATATATAAGTCGATTTGGAGTATAAGACGAGGCCAGGTTGATATCTTTGCTTCGTATTTTACACTAGTAATGATATCGTATGGTATTCCATATTACCGGCAATCGTGAAATTGCATTACTGATGCTAACATGCTTGTGATTTTACTTCTGAACAAATCACTGCTATATTCTGTTATCAATTGACACAGCTGAATAAACAGTCCATGCTTGTTTTATTATAATTGAAAGCACAAAAAGTGACATCCATGTAATTGTTCATTTTATTACCTGTAGTTATGAACGTAACTTCTAAAAACTTGTCATTTTATATCTTAAGTTTGAAAGTCACGGACTCCATTAAATTGATTCGTTTATATAAATATACTATTTTTTAAGTGTTTATTTTGTTTGGACTTGGATATAATTAACATTTATAAATAATCTATTCAATGATATACCCCAATATTATTTTATTGGCGAGTTCGAATACAAAGACAATGGCTTCAATAGAATATTGACAGATTTTCATTTCCCTAAATAGAGCCTCATTTCCCTACTGGCAGCCTCGCTGATTTGACCTATTCTGTAGATTCTTGCCCTCAATCTGGTTTCAGTTATAGCCAAAGCGCTAAGCATGTTTAATTACCGTGTAAATAGCACTGCATAGCCATGTGGTTGTTGTGACAATGTACATCATAATTAAAATAAGAATGAATTGTTGATTTAGAGGTGTTTATTGATAATGGAATATAGTGCGGTCATAATACATGAAGATTATCACAATCGTCAGGTAACATAAAAAATACAGTCTTTTATCTCTTTGCAAAAGCTACAAATAAAAACTGCCCTGAATAAAAGAACGGTTTTGTACATGGAAAATCTTTCATCTCTCAATCTCGTTTGCACACACGCATATGCTCACTATATATCTGATTTTTGTTTTGTTTAAACCATATTTATTTTAATTATGATATCCATTGCAACAAGTAGTACACGTTGTCTTATACTAAGTCCCCTTCTTTGCATGAACATATAACACCATGACACACTTCCACTAAAACTTTCAAATCAATTCCTAATTCAGTTGCGATATCTATTGCCTTGAGTCTGAGATCAAAAGAGTTCATTCCACGACACGCAGCATGTTGTGTGAAGACAAATTCTTCTAATTTATCCTCACTATTAATCTATCTTGCTTTGCAGCCATGATTTGCTTTGTTTGTTTGTTTGTTTGTTTTTTTTTTTGCTTTTCTTTTGTAGCGCATAATGCAACCTTAGCTTTACGCCAATCCTGGACACATTTTTCACTTACACCATATTTCCTGTGAGCATATATATTCCCACCTTTCTCGTCAGCGAACTTTACAACTTTCATCCTTAAAGCTGTAAGACTTGCGTGATTTGACAGGAGGCATTGTGGGATGAGTTGTATGATTTTTATGGGGATATTTATATGAATGATTATAACTGAAAAGATTGATCAAAATTTACCGAACACATTAAAATGTGCCCGTACTATAACAATGAAAACAATGCCCATGGCTAAATTCATTATTTACATCTAGAGAAGGGAGTGGGCATCATTTCATGTGGATCTTAAACCCCATGATATTAAAAATGGGTAGCGTAATTGATGCAGATTAATGATAAAGAACAATGGGGTGCCGCCAATATGTATCTATCTTTTACACAGCAATTGTATTTTGTTTAGCTTCTATGGACTTTGTTGGTATCCATGTTCCTTCAACACATATCTGTCTTATTTGTTTTTACTTTAATGCTTTTTAAATGTTAATATTATCAGTCGTCAGCCTTGATGGTTGGTTGGTGAAGAGAGGATTTACATTAGGTGCTCTGACTGAGCAGGGGGCTTTGCTTTTGCTGGAATATCTGGGAGTGGCCCAATACCTAAAACAACCAGCTTGTGCAATACAGGATAAGGGGATATTCAAGAAGCTTGGTCAATGGACAAACTGTAAGTTGTATTTTTTTCTTAAACTTTGATCAGATTAGAAATATAAAAAATTTGGTTGCAATGGCAATCTGCATGTGAAATAATCTACAAAAGAGGTTACATTTTTAGATTGTGTTCTAAGCAATTTAGGTTACAAAGGAAAGTTTTATCTTTATTGTTGGAACAGCTGATTATCCTAAATTTTGTAGTACAGAGTGCCAAAATGCCACTTCAGCCAACTTTTTCTCACGAACCATGAGAAATAACAGTAAATGTAAAACACAAATGTGGATGGATAGGTCTATCTTTTGTAATTGATGGTTATTATAAACTGATTAATTGGTAAAACTCCCAAACCATCAAAACAATATTAGTTCAAGTTTGAAGGCTAATTTATCTAACTAGATTTGTATTTAAATAATTTTCTCAACCACTTCTACTTGTATAGTCAAATTATTTTGCATGTATATTTCATTTTTCACTTAAAACTTAATCAGTGTGACTTATGTTTCATTCTTCAATAACCTGGATTAACCTGGATTTAACTCAATATACTGGTCACAATGTATAGCTTCGAATACATTGAAAAGTAGCATTTAACCATACAAAATTATTACAGTTTCTTAGTTTCCTGTGGAATCATGTGCTGTAACTTTGTTTGAAAAAGATAAATATGTGCTATGCATGTGTATAGATATAAAACCAATTCTTCATGATTCACTGACATGCAATAACCTTTAAATTTTGTTTTCTCAGATACTCTTGTATACATTTTTATACACAGTATGTATTATAACACATAGGTGTATCTTGAAACACTCCACTATATAGACAAAAGAAAACAATCCAGTCTTGCCACTATTGATGATTTTCATGTTCACACTTGCCTTGGTGATATTTATAAATCCGAGATGCAGTTTTTCAAGTTACTTAGTATTTGTGTAACTCACAGTTATTCTTTTTATTCCACAGCCTGTCCAGCTTTATTGAAGCTACCTGATTTACCTGGTCAGGTAGCATGTAACTTGTATAGCACTTGTACATCATTGGAATGCTGTGTCCAAGTGCCCATCATAAAAAGAAATGTGCAGTTCATGGTCTCGATAGATACCTGCCAGTTGCGTTTGACCCTTGGTATAGAGAACCTGTCAGTTAATATCAGCTTGCTGGATTACCATTGGGGACAAATGATGACATTCTCTATTCTTGATATTTATCAGATTCAGTAAGTTCTATGGCGTTAGTGTTTTTACATTTCGTGTTTTGTAAACGCAAATTGTATAGTTTTCACTTGTTATAACTCTATTCTGGTTATAATGCAGTGACATTATGGACCTGATGTCCTAAATTAAACCAAAACATGACATGGGTTGAAAGAAAACAACATGATGCTTAGTGTTATATCTTCTTTATCATTATTTCCTTTTCTAAACACTGTTTGTTTGGATAAATTAGACTCATTCCTGCTATACTGCTGTTAATTATACACCACTCCCTTTATAACTAATGCCTTGATAACTCATTAGCCTGCTTACAATGTGGGGTCAAGCGTGGGACCCATTTTTAAATCAGAAAACACCCCTAACTGATCCCTATTTGTTAAACTTTAAGAAAATCATGATCAAAATTGGTAATGGAAACTTTGATATATCACTCATTCTGTCATCAAAAATGGTGAATAAGACCTACAATTTTTAATCAACTTTATGAAATAAAAACTTTAAAAAGAAGTTATACAATTTGTAACATTTTCTTTTCAAATGACATTCTTAGTACACCATAATTAACGATATTCAAGGAAATTTTTATCAATGAAAATGTCAATTACACCTAGTGGAACCAGTACTTTAATAAATAAATACCAATTAAATATATTTTTAATACTAAACTTTGTGTTCTAGTTCTATTGTTTAGTTCCTTTTAATTGTAATCATCATAAGTTTAATGTGTCCTCTTGTAATTAAGCCTAAAAGGTGTCAATCTACCATAACAGCTTTCACCAAGCATTTTCGAAGAACCTAATTAAGTACAGTCTGTGTTTTTATATCGGACTAGCAGAAGCATTTGTTATATTGTTTCACTAAATAAATAAAATATGGGCTTCCTTTTCTATTATCACATCAATTATGTCTTTTGAATCAAAGAATATGGAATTAACCAAAAGGTTAAAAGTCATATATATCCTACATGTTTAAAAACCAGCGACTATGTTCAGTCAATAAAAAAAACAGTTATAAATGTTACTGTATGTATGTAATCTAATTGAACTATCTTAAATTAACATACTTAATCATAACTAATTAAAGAGAGCAAGGCAACCAAGCAAAATGAGTACTTCATAAAATAAAGATCTCTGTGTCACAGATATTGATAGCTGTGGGGAAAAGAGTTTCAGAGAATTCCCAAATTCTCAAATTCACATGTAGAGACATCCTCAAGGATAAGAAGTTACACAGTTACTTGGAAGTGAAATCATGGCATCAGTATCTTACCAATTAAACACATAAAAAATTGAGTTTTAAAGTTGACAGTGGTCTCAAGAAATGTTGCAGTTTTTGTATAAAAAGGAAGCTTGTTTTGTAGTGTATCGATAGTTAGTCTGGTTTCCTGCTTGGAAGATCCTTTTTTAGAATATACTACCAATAACACTCCTGGAACCAGACTGATCAACAAAACAAAAAGCCGTGATGTAATACATAAATGTCATGTCACACCATGTTGGTTGTTGAAATCAGTTGGAATCATGTTATCAACCTTTCAGATATTAGACATTTTATAAATAATGTAGTTGATACTGAATAATGAGAAACTTCATTGGAAAAAGTGCTTTCTGAAATGTATTCTTGATGAAAATTGTAAAATGAGGATTCAGCCATTAAACAGTCCAGCCCCCCCCCTCCCCCACGGTTCTCTGGATGACTTGAGAATTTTTCGGAAGTCCTTTAGTAACTTACACCCTTGCTTAAAGTGCAGTCTGTTTTTGGACCTCAATGTGTGCAAGTTATCGAGTGAGTGGTGTATATTGCTGTTCTCAGTCTACCATGTATTGGTACATAATGCTGTTCTCACAATACAGTTATGTCAATAATGCAGTATGCACTTACAAGCTCCTCTCAAAATCTAACAGCAAAGTTTATATATGTGTATATATATATATATATATATATGTATACCAAAACATTGGAAAACAGTTTTGGGTTATAAAGAAAGATAACATTTTCCTATGTTTTGACCTTAACAAAGTCTTAAATACAATAGACAAAAGTACAGTACAGAGCACACAAACATGCATGGAAAGAGTAACACATGAAGAACAAAAAATATTTGAGCAAAAAAGCAACAAGATTCAGAATAATGAAACTGTCAAAATGAAAAATAAAGGATGTAAATAATAGAAGAATTAAGTACAAGACTAAAAGGGGTCCTAGTGTCAGCTTTTAAAGTAGACATTTATATAGAAGCTAGGAGCACAATTGCACTGTACATCTTAGCCTATTTTGTTTGTGTCAGTGCAAGGAATTGGGTCAGACAGGCAATGTTGATAATAATGTTTAATTTCTTGCTTCCAGTCTTTACAGGCAATATATCATTCAGTTGTGAGAACCAGAGATAGGAATGTAGTTACCTTGCAACAATACAAAGAGACAATGCTGGAAAGATTAATAATTAAAATAATCAAGCCTTAGGTAATAATTGATGCCGCTGAAGTAGAGTTGTGATGAAGAAAATGACATATTTGAGCAATACTAATCAACTTATATTGTAATCAGAGTAGGAAATATTTCACTACTTCTTTATATTATCTTTTTGAAAGGGAACTGTTGGTTGGGATCCCTTTTTATCCATGAAATTGAAAGGTCTCCTTCAAAAGACATGATAGAAGTAGGAAACTAATTTTCTCTGTGTACATCTCATATAATATCAGTACCCTCGAGTTTCAGTTAAAAGAGTTATTACATCTCAATATGATTTTTTAGCAGAACACCCAGTCTTTATTTTGGGCATAATTTATAGTAGGTTTGAAAACTAAATTCTGTCAGACATGTCTCAAAGATATAACCAATTCTTCATGCTTGACATATAGGTAACATATATGTGATTAGTAAAAATCAATTATTTCCTATATTATGTTAGTTTACTTATGTACATCTCTAGATTTATCTGTGAAGTAGATATTTAGTTGGTATTTGAACATCCAAGCCTTTATACACACACACACATTATCAGAGAATGGCTTTACATTGTGGTCACAAATAACATGATTATAGAACTGCATACATTTATTTAATTTTTAGGTACCGCATATCAGATCTCAAAAGTGAACAGATGTTTGAAGTAGACCTTAATTTCTCCATGTGCATTGAAGCTGGGGACAACTGCCAAATGAAAGTTCCTGTTCTATCACATTCCAGACTTCCTAAACTTATTTGTAACCTGAAGCTGGGCTACACTTTACCAGGTCAGGAATTAACTGTTTTCCAAGATAAAAAAAAAACTAGTATGCAAATTCAATTATTTTCATTTTTGGAAAAGCCATGTGTTCCAGATCATTAAAAAAAATAAGGTTCATGCTAACTCTGTATACCCACATACTTCCCAAATGTTTTTTTCCACATTGTATGGATATACTACTGGTAATGTAGACATTATTGCTTTCTTAAATTTTACAAAATTTTATACAATGGACAAAAAATCTACAGTTGAATGATGCGAGTGCCATTATATTGATATCAGTATGTTGAATATCAAATTGTATTTGACTTTTTCAACACCCCCTATCATTGAGTATGGTTGGAAAACAGGGGATTTAATTCTAATCTGCATGGTGAGACCAGCCATAAAAGAAACCACCATGTAAAAGTCAACTGTTTGTAGAGAACAATACTTAGGAATTGCTTGCCTTATACTAATGCATTTGACTTCTTTATAAAGGACACCTATAAAAATATGAACATTGGTCTCAAGAATGTCCATTATAGACAGATTTCAGTTAAAGTAACATCACACAAATTTAAAACTTTTATTGTGATAATTGCCTATAATTACGTCACATGATTATAATTTATCTGGATGTGTTGTACAACATTTAAATTCAAATATTGGAATAAATAGTGGTGGAGAACCTGAAAGATTTATTTGCCCCAAAAATACATTGTATATGCATTTAATATGCATTTCTTTTCCAATAGCTTTTCAATCAACTATCTGATTTTTTAAAATTGATCATCTCGGCATTTACTATTTTATGTTTTGAAATCACCAGATTTATTTTATGTTCTTTTAGGAATGGACTTGATTAGGCATTTGCAACAGTTACTATAACACTACACCAAGAAGTAACTCAGACAGCTATCTTTGTTTAATTAAATTCATGCATATTTGTACCTAACAAAGGTGAATGATTATTTTTAAAATACAGTTAAGACATATTTTGGTATTTTGGGGTATATGGTTCGATCACCAAAAGTAACAAATTGTGTCATCTTTTCTGATAGACTTTTCCTTGTCCAAGTGGTTACAAGGTCAAGGGCTTTCAAACCTTACAACCTTGACAGGCTCAATGAAGTCACTTTTGATGGAGCAGCTAGGTGTGGCCATGTATATGAGAGAACAGCAGTGTAACAGAATGGAACCACCATTCAACTCACCCAACATGGATTGGAACAAAGGTATTGAGGTTAATTATATTAGACTTGTGCATCGTCTAGAGACCAGAGGCTCAATACATATCATGATACCTAGCAGGATGTGTATCAGGATGTGTATTGGTTTGGAGATTTTTACATTATACACATTGTAATAGTGAACTTGTGATGTGATAGATATACAAAGCTACAGGAATGAGTTTGTGACATCAAAGAAATATGTTTAGGCAATCAGGTCAGGATTGAATGTCCTTATGCCACTTTAAATGAATTCTTTCCCCTGACTCGGAACAATACACTTATACAGTTTTGCATTTTTTATGTATTCTTTTTGTACTCTAAACATGGCTGAATAGTCGACCTTCATTGAGTGAAATTGATTAATTGGCCTTAATTATAATGTACATTAATTGATGGTGTTTCAGTAGGCGTCAGTAAAAACAGCTGACATGTTCCATACCTTATGATAAAGAAAACACCTTCACAAGCTTTTTTTATTATAATTATAAGGAAAAACAATCTTTAATATTTGAACAAACCAAAACCAGTAGACTTATTTTATTAATCACTTTGTTAACTATAAAAAAAATCTTTTGTCATCAGCTGATATGTGATTGAAGGCTTCTTTTATACTTTCTGTTAGAAAGTGTACTAAGAGATATAAAGCAGTCATGCACATAAATTCCATTTTCTGATTGAAGTGGATTAACTTGAGTTATTATATTAAGTGCTTAGATGTGTATATGTCTATATATGTTCTAGTAAACATATCTGGATTTACTTTTATTTCTGATAAGCAGTCAACATCTCCAACACGTATCCAACACCTGAGTTTCACAACTTCTTGTAGAACAAGTATCATTTCTATTCAGTTGCATATTTCCCCTTCGTGACATACTTTGGGATGTTCATGTAGTCAGTTTAGTTATTTTAGTAATAATTGAAATTCATTCTACAGTTAAATTCCTTAACAAGTCAAAGTGATTAAGCTCCATTACATATTTAGGGTTGTAATTGCTATAATTATCAAGATTACATCAAGCCTTTTTCAATGAAAATATTGGGGCTGCGAGTGGCCGAGTGGTCTAAAGTGCTGTCCGTTACGGATCACTGCCGTCTCACCTCAGTCTGCGTTGATTCGAGTCTAAGATTCGGCTAATGTAGTTATGTGAGAAAGCTGCCAGTAGCTTCTCGTGGGTCAGTGGTTCTTTCTGGGGTGTTTCTCGGGTTCTTCCTGCACCAATAATACTGGCTGCCATGTATAGCCTATTGTGTGCTGAAAAATGGTGTTAAACCCTAAAAAACAAACAAAACAAACATCAATGAAAATATGGTATACCTTTCCAGATTTTCATAGATAAGAGAAGATAAATAAATATACATTATTTTTGTGATACATTCCGTTGTCAAGGTCAGTCTTTTTTTTTATAAAGAAGCACTACATCTGTTAGAATTGGGTCAGGATTATAGGTACAGTTTCCAGACAGACTAATCACCAGTTTATGGAACCTGGTTTACTTCAGACTTGCCAGGTCCACTGATGCACATTATTGACAATAAATATATTAATTCTCTTGACAATACTCACTTATTTTGGCTGATGATGGTAGATTTAATTTCATAATAATTTCTTGATTTTTGGTAAATTAAAATTTGTAAACTTTTTGGTGGATAAAACACATTTTAATTTAAACTTTAAAACTTTTAGTTTTATCTGTTCTTATTTCAGATTGTTCTCTGGACATTTATCTTCCTGCACTCCCTGACAATCTCTCATGTCATATTGGTGAAAGCTGTACCAGTGTTGACTGCTGTTTGGATATTCCTCTCATTAACCAAGCTATTGAATTCAAAGTTCATGTGGATATTTGTGCCTTTACCATGGTTGTTTGTATAGAGAATTATTCACATGATATTAGTCTTTTTAACTATCAGTTTGGAAAAGAAGAACATGTTTGGTTGATGGGACTCTTCAGAATTGAGTAAGTGCTCAGACATTGAAAACTGTATTAGAAATTTCTAGGGATTGATTACATTTTTTAAATTTTGACATAAGCTTATGAAAAAGAGAAAAAATATCCAAGTTCACTATGACATATATCAGAATTGTATAAATTAGACATAATGTCAAAGTAAATATCTTCCTTGTATGTTTTTAATAGCAAGCATTTTTAATAAAAATCTGTCTTTTAAAAACACATACTGCCAGATTTGAAGGAATAACTTATGCAGTAACATTTACCTAAGACAGTAGCCTAACACACACACACACACACACACAAAATAAAACTATGCAGTACCACATTGTATGAAATTGTATTGATGCAAAGCATAACCTCAGAATGTCTGCATCAATCTAAGCCATACCCTGGTTGAAAGCATTTACCCCAAGCATGTCTGGTCTGCTGAAAGTGTTATCTTGATCTCTGTCATATTTGATTAATGTATTTGCTTTTGAGTAGGTGCTCAGATGTATTCATTTATTTCATGATGAACATGGGGGAGACAATTTGTTTTCTAAATGGTTTCTGTTCATAGCAGCAAAGTGTTGCTGCATCAGGCCAGACTATGCATTTTCAGTGTTGATCATGGTTTGTTCCCATTCATTATATAGTTGCTATATTAATGCATTAAGTTTGAGTAAAAGTGTCAACAAATGGATTAACTGTGCAATGAACACCTTATAAACTTGCTTATCAAAGTAGATGTTATTCATAAAGTGGTAAAAAGAGTCTTCAATTTGTTTTCTGTCCAAAATTGTCTCAATTTGTTCAGTATGATAGCTTGTAACATCATGCCCTCCAACACTGATGATAAACCTAAATAAATGTTATAGGTATGTTTCTCTGCTTATATCAAGCATGTGAAAAGTTCTTAGCCCATGTAATTACTTGATTTTGACCCAAGGTCCAGGACCTTTTTGGCTGATATGTTTAATGACTGTATCAACAATCTCCAGTGCATGTTTAAAGGAAATGTTTAATGTATTGCTTATAGTTGCAATCGGTAGACACTGGATAATAGTCCACTGTTGTTCATTTCCCCCCATAGAGATTGTTTAATTTTTCTGAGCAATGAAAATGACTTTCTTTTTGCATCTGAATTGCCATGTTGGAGTGTAAAATTTGTAATAGCTAAACTAGCTAGTATTATAACGAATATCAGAATTTTGTTATATTAGATGACAGCTACATTTTTGACATTGTGCCTTGAGAAAAGAAACCAACTTCTATGCTGCTCCTAACTTTACCCAAATTTTAAAACCATTGCAATAGGAAACACCCCACCCACAAAAGCCCAAGTTCAAGTTTATTATGAATGAACCTTCACCACTCTCTGTAAATATGGCATATATATATATATATATATATATATATATATATATATATATATCTTAAGTTTCATATTTTTGTAGTTCAAAATACAAATTAAAATAAACACCAATCAACAATACCAATGATATATGTTTAATAGTGTTGTTCCGATTATCGGTTATAATTGATCATTAGTTGGTTGAGCAAACCAATAAGAAAATCGATTGTGAACTTCATAATCGATTGTGTGTAAAGGGAGACTACATTTTTGGTGTATGCAAAACACAAAGGTTAGTAAAACTCCCAGCCAGTAAAGTTGACCTAAAATGTATTAATTCCTTCACAACTACAAATAAAACACCTTACAATTCATAATTAGGAACATATAATCATTATTACATAGTCAAGTTGTTAAATTGTTGAGTTAAACATTTTTAACACAATTTTTTGATTTGTTTCAGTTAAATTGCAACATCTTTTGTTGTATTTATAAACAATGACAAACAAGAAAAACATGTCCTTCTATACATTAAATATAGACACATCACATATGAACAAAAGAATTTTGGGGGATTGTAGCAGTATTTTAGTTACGACTGATCAGCCATAAAAAGTTGTGTTCATTTAACAAAGTTGTAGAAGAAAAGTAACACGCAATGTAATATTATTGTCAGGTTAAAGTAAACATGTCATTAAAAGAGATTACTCCAGTTCATTTATAAACATATTGAACTCTTGATCAAAGATGTAACTGTAACAAAATTACAATTTGCTCTTAGTAACCAATTATAATTGATGATCAGTTGGTTAAGGGGAACCAATCATCGATTATGAATTTCTGACCAATTCCCATCACTAATGTTTAATATATTTCTATCTTTATCATTAACCATTGGTATTTATTTGTAATATGTCTCCCTCCAGTTTTACCATCTATGACCTGAGTAGCAAGAATGTTTACCTTGTAAACCTGGACATCAGTGTGTGCTGGGATGCTAACAGGAGTAAAGACTGTGCTGTTCATATATCTGTCTTCAGAAACACTCTTCTACCCAAAATCCCCTGTAATCCTACTCCAGGATATAATATTCCAGGTAAGACTTGCACTCCATTCCAAGACATACCTCTTTTATAAATCCTGTAATCCTACACTTAAATATCCTGTTCCACGTAAGACTTGTACTCAAAGTATCTCTCATCAGGGATTATCATGGGTCTCTTGTTTAAGAAATAAGTTAATATTGATTGAGGAGTTCTACAATAGGTGTTATGACAGGGGTATGAGGCAGGATTTAGGTGAAAAGTGAAGGATTAAAAATACAAGGTGGCATTGGAAGAATAGGTATGGAATTGAAGGCTGTGTTGTCTACTATTTATGTTTTGACAATAATTCTGGAGAGATGGTACTGGAAAAAAGTAAGGTCAATAAATTGCATACAAATTGTTAATCTGTTTGTTTCCAGATTTCTCTCTTGACCAGTGGTTACAAAGACAAGGGTTGGCTGCACATGAAATTTTGACTGGACAGAATCTGAACAAACTGATGGATGACCTTGGTCTGACTAAATTCTTGATAACTGAGCAGTGTAGTGGGAAGCAGGCACCCTACATTCCTTCTACACGAGGATGGAGGATAGGTTAAAAAATTGTTTTACAATGATCATGTACATTTTTACAAAAATATATCAAGTGTATTATGTAATTATCTAATTACCTATGCTTACAATATTTATCTAATAACACCATAAAAAAATTTCCATTGTATCAGGAATTAGTTTAGTTTCCATTAGACTATCTTCTGAAGAAGAAGCTTATTTACTCCTTATGACATGTACACTATTCAGATAAACTTGAGTAGGAGTTAAATCAAGCCTTTTAGGTCTGGTGATAATAGAATTTGAATTTAGATAAACTGATATTTTGAATTAATAAGATTTAAAGAAATGAGGTTGTACAATATAATATGTGTCATAATTAATATATGACTAGACAAGTGTTCCTAATCATTTAAAATAAATGAAATTTCTTTTTCACATTGCATCATTACAGTTCCTCATAATTTGATCTGTTTTATCAAAATGTTGCCTTGTACATTTATGACATGTTATAATGCTATGTTCCCCATTAAAGGTTTTCAAAAGTGTCATGAAGTGTAAATATAAAAATTGACATATTAATTTCTTCCACCCTGAACCCCACCCCCTTCCCAGTTTCTTGAAGAATTTGAGTCTCACCTTTATGAAAGAGAATACATTTTTACATGGTAGGAATGACTACATTTTTTTAAAACAAATATGTAAATCACAATTTTTAGTTTGTGTTTTTTTTTCACTGAAAGGCTCCTTCATAAACTTAATCAACAAAATTTTTTTGGTATGTGGTACAACAGGAAGATATATGTGCATGGCATTTGATTTTTTTTAGAAACTTCTGAGGCTACATGAGATTTTTTTTTAATTGGCAGTAATAAGTTGAGCATATTATGTGATGGCTTTTTCTGTCTCATTTTTTTATTTCTAGAAATTTTGTTTCATTTTCAGATTGTCCACACGACTTGATATTACCCCAGTTAGCCTCAGATGTAGCCTGTTACATACCAGACTACTGTACAAATGTGGATTGCTGTGTCCAGCTAGATAGATTGAACAGATCATTCCATGTCTATGTCTGTATAGACACATGTCATTACCAGCTTACTCTGAGTTTGGAGAAACTGACCTTCAACCACTCCCTTCTAGAGTATCAATGGGGTACTGACCAACATGTGTGGCTGTTTGGACTTGTTAGAATGAGGTTATATACCTTTATGTACCTTAACACTGCTTCATAAGTCTAACAATACAACATCAGTCTTGAACCTTTAGTTTCAGTTTATCATTAGATTTAAAATTACCCTAAATGTCTAAGTGCTTTAGACTTAACATGGGTGAAAGTTCTCCATCATAGTATGGAAATTCCATCTTTAGAAAGCCCCCAGAGATTGACTGCACAAATCAGTTGATTTTTCATGTTTGAGTTTGGTAAAGGGTTAAAGTGATTGGAAAGTGTTTAAAAGGAAAAAATAGTAATGCTTAGGGATACTAAATTTCAAATCAATGATTTACTGTTGAGCAAGCAAATGGAAGTTCTCATGCAATATTTAGTTTTTAGTTTGCTCAAGACTCCTCAGTTGTGTTCTGGTGATCTCAAAGTTCTTACTACACTGAATTATTCAGTGCTCTCTGTGGAAACCTGAATAACTAAGTAATTATATCCCACTGCTATTTAATTATATCCCACTGCTATTTTAATCATATCCCACTGCTATTTTATTCCTACATTTGTCTCATAGGAATGAAAGCAAATAGAGGGCACTGAATTATTTAAGTGAGACACCTTGGACAATTCTATACCTCCATCATTCTATAAATGTTTTTATCTATTCCATCCCTACCCCCTAGCTTCATGGAAAGCTTTTTTAAATATAATTTGTTTGATTTCACCTTATTGATATGTAATCAAATTGACTAAAACTCATTGCATATATTACACTTTAGACTACAAAAAAGAGCTTTTAGTGTCTTCAGTAACTTGAGCTCATAATATTTTTGAAAACATATAATTTGAGACGTGTAAAGTGTTGAGAAAGATGAAAGAGTGGAGAAAAAAAGCATTTTAAAAATATTTTTTGTTAAATGAATTGAGAATTTTTAGTATTTCTCAAATTATAAATTAGAGGGTGGAACTGCTTTGAAATACATTAAAGCATGCTATCATTGGACAAAAAGTTATAAAATAAGAACTGCTAAATTGTTTTAGAAGAATTGATTTGTTGTGTGATTATAATTAAATATGCATTTATTATTAGAATCTGTTGACATACAATGATTGCAAGAAAATTAAAACTAGTTTTTTAAAAGAGTTTTGCATATTTCCATCTTCATCAATCATGACTATTCTTTAATTGTCTTGCAATCAGATAATGAAATCCATCAATTACTGTTTTGCACCTTGTTTTAAACCTGAATTAAAAATTTGACAGACTTCACTCATCACTACTACTGTATTTAGTTGTATATTCTTAGTAATGCAATCAGCATGTGAAATTGTTATGAGCCCTGCTCCAATGCGAGCTGATTTCAAGGTGGACAAGGGCAAGATATGTGTAGCTAGTCTGTCTGGTCAGCTGGACTTTTAATGTGCAAATTGAATCTACAATGTTAATTTTAGTAAAAGAGATGTTAAAAACCAAGCAAAAAATAAATAACAGTGAATCGTTTCTAATGACCACTCATGAATCTTGGTGACATGAGAAGATAAATAACTCTTGTTTAATCTGTGTTCACTAGATGCTTGCAATTCCAAATAAATATTGTTCTGTGTCTATGTAATGTCTGATGACACAAGCTACGTACAATTTCCAATATCAACATGATTGTGAAGATATTTGGATGCCTTGAAACCACTCGAGTCTAAGAAACTAAATACATCCAATGCTCAGAGCATGCAAATGCTCCTTCAGCTCAAAATAATGAATGATATCCTAAGTGGTTGTTCGTTGAATATTCATTTTAACTTCTCAAAATGTAGCAAAAATTATTGAATTTGTTTATGCACATATGATTTCAACAGCATTTATATCAACATACAGAGCAACACCACTCGTTAAATAAATTCTGAAAAAGTGTTGTTTGTGTATATATAGTCAGCCATGTTGGCCCTGGCAGAATGGAATAGTTTATTTTGTATACAGGTCTAACAGTTAGGAGAGCTGTTGAATGCCACAGGAAAACAAAAATGCTAATTAATTTAAAGAAAACAGTCTAGATGATGCTTGAATTAGGTAAATTTATTCACATTTCATGATGCTGATGTGGAAATTCACTGACAAACAGACATGGTATGGTTCACGATGCCAGACAAAACAAACTATAACTGTTAGCTGCATTCTGCTGGCGAGGATGCATTTAATTCAGCTTTGGTTCAAGCATTCCACTACTGAAACTGATCTTTCCGCAGACAAATTTCATGAGCAGCTATATGCTCATTGGATACCACAGCATCATCTTTTGAGGCTGAGTCTAGTTTGGACATAATCATTCATGACATGTCAGTGTATGAGAACCCCTATTCCTTCCTATTCAGACCATAGTTCACACTGGTCATCAGTGATAAGACTTTGATACCAAATTGCAAAATTAGTTATCTATCATATAAATAAAAAGCAGTTGACAGTGAGCATAGTTGTCCTGGACAGAATATAGTGGCCATGTCATGTTGAATATAATGAAATTGAATAAATTTTACATATATAAATATTTTATTGTGTGGGGTTTTTTTTGTTCCATTTATCATGATCTAAACAACCTTATTAAAAGCTAGTATTCACATCTGTCATTGAATCATTGAGTACATTTTGTCCTCCTGTATAAATACCAATTTGTTATGGACAAGACCAATAATATTTCAGATTAGGGGTCCTGTAGGCGTGCAGGATTTTTGGGCAAGTTTCACACACTGAATTATATGCATTTTCTTTTCTTGTTAAATGGAGACAAGTTTGAGGACTGTCCAATTTCCATATGAAAAAAATTATATTTTGCAATCATTGTTCTTGCAGCTTTCGAGTCAATGATCTCAGCATGGAAAATAGTTACCTTGTAAACCTCAATATCAGCATATGTCTGGAAGCAAACGGAAATTGTGCACTTATGGTCAATGTACTAAATGATACCAAGCTGCCAAAGATCAATTGTAACTGGGAGCGCAATTTTGAAATTCCAGGTATTTACTTAATGTAATACAAAAGTATATTAATGAAGTATTTAAGTAAATGCTATGATGATACCTGCAGAAGCATTACATTCCTTTATTGAATGTTTCTTCACAAACATATATTGTTTGGGCCAACAGCTTGACCTAAATAGTAAATTACTCAGTAATTTGCTTTGTATTCGATGTGTAGTAAACCTTCATCTCTTGATGCAAAAGGGTTTATAGTTCATTTTCTTCACTTAAGAGATATGTCAAAGTAAGGAGGCCTCAACATCATGTATATAAACATATACAAAATATTATCAGCGTGCAATTGTTCGATAAGGGCTGTTCCATTAAAACATATATGGGACCCAGGGAAAGCACATTTAAAGTGGGGTACATACCCATTACCGTATTTACCGCATTTTCGTGTGCCTGAGAACTTATGGTGAACTTTTTTTAAATCTACATCATGTGTCCCAAGACTTAGGAAATGAAAAACATTATGTTAAATTTGCCCCCCCCCCCCTGGCCACACCGCATGTTACAAGAAAATAGATAAATTAAATGCTTATTTGATAATTAAATGAAAGAAACAAGAAACTAACCTTGTACTGTTATCATTTATTCACATTTTTGGTCGACATTAGCATTTTATTAAAGGAAAAATATATCCACAAACTCTATGAGTAGCGCATGAATCCGTAGTGTAATAGCTTTCGTCAGACAACACAACACATTAGTCATTGACGTGAATATTGAGAAACGAATCATGTTTAGTTGTCCTCAAAGGTTTGAATGTTATGAAAATGAAAATTGGATCCCGCAAAATCACATACGAATGAGATAGAGAAAGAAAGAGTGAGAATTATCAGCCCCATTGGTCGAAAGCAACTGACATTTACGCGTGATAGGATGTAAGGTACAATATAACCAAGAGTGTATTATATCCAGGGTAACAATATGACAGTATCTCACAAACTAAAATCAGTATTAGAAATATATTCACTGTGGGTACAAATGACAATCTTTTTGATTTTATGGGTTACAAAAAGTATTATTAAAGCAAGTTAATGCTGTGTATACTATATACCGAATAACTCTAAACCAATTTGTGTCAATTATGACTACAGACGGCATATAAATGAAAGCCCAGGTGTTGAATAAACACACCTTGTAACAGCCATAAACTCATTGTTTGAACTTACTGGCAGGATATCAAATACAAAGTTTAATTTATTACAAAGCAAGCCGACCCTGGAAGCAGACTTTGGATTCCTATTAGCGTGGAGATTTTTATAACTATGCATGTGTATACAAAGTCGGCTGACATGGGGAAGCCAAGGAAAATGACAAAACGTCTCGTATTAAGAGTGCAGATAAACAAACAGTTGTGGACTCTATTGTGAAAGCAGTCGAATCACTTCAGGACAAGCCTGATCTGATCCGAAAATCGTTTAAGGTTTGTGGTACAGTCCTACCCATTTATCTCGTTATCCTCGGGCCCAAGGAAATATTGTTGACATAGACGGATGTCGAGATAAGTGTTTGGGTGGAGTGGGGTGCCTGAAAAAAGGTAAAATTTAAAATTCGTCAGCAAAGGGTGACCCGTCGTCAGTGAATTGCATTTACACTTTGAGAAAAAGAATGGAAATTTTGAGTACATGAAGACAGAATCAGTGTGAAATTGTCTTGTATATTGACAAATTACATTTTGGTTAACTTTGTGTAATAAAATCCAAATTAAAATTTTGCATTGATCACATCCTGATACGAAAAACATTACGATATTCAATGTCGGCATTAGCACATGGTTGGGAAGTTATCATTTACATGCTTCGTGTACATGTACTTAAATTGGCCTCGATTTTGCTCAGTCTGTTCCCATCTTATTGAGGCTACCAAGGGGATGGGGCTATTCATAGGAAAGTGAAAAACTGTCAACAGTACATGTATTCTCCACAAATACTTTTGTATCCGATGTTATGACGAACATTAAAGCGACTGAACCAACCACTTGTTGCAGCGAAGTTCTCCACACAAAGTTTTTTCGATAATGCTTCATTGAACCATTTTGATGCTTCCTCCACATCTTCAAATGTAGCAGTCTTGCTTCTTCCTTCGGGGAGCACAGTTACCTTCAACTTAGTCTTTCTTTATAAACTCAGCAGCTTTCATCCTTCCTGAACGTGTGTTATTTTTAAGTGAAAAAATTTCACAGACCTCTTGCGAGATGTACATCCCTTAACTTCCTTAACAGCCAGATATTTAGTTTCCAGAAACTGTAAATTTAATTTGCGTTTTACCCTGCTATTGGTAGCCATCGTAAATGTAAATAAAGTTAAAAACGAAACTTTCACCCAAAAAGAAACTTTTTTTAATCACCGATAACTTTCAAATGTCTCGGAAACGCGTAATCCATATTTTCACGCAATTTTTATATATGGGATGCAGAAAATCACGTATACAGGAGTCCTCTGTACGCATCAATTTCCTGGACGGCAAATTTAAGCGCTTGCTAGTCCTGCTTCGACCACCTGTTGATTGGGAAATTGTGTTGATCAATTGATCCTTTTTACAGTCAGAAAATTCAGTGGCTGAAAGACCCACAGATGTACATGCTGTAATTGTAAGAGTACATCTGAAGAACATGACCCACTAGCTAGGCGGCATGATCAAAGACTTAACTAGCTGCAGAGTGGTGAGAAAATGTGTTGCTATTTTTTTTTATCTGACTGCGACATCAAAAGCCTTACGGCAAGATCAACTAATTGTTGAACAATGTATGGGTCGGAACTGGCAGTTTTGTCGACATAAATTATTAGAAAACAAAGTACAGTCACTATCTACCGGTATATCTCTCTCTGTCTCTTTCTTTTATTATTCTCCCTCTCTGAATATATTTTTATGAAAAGTGAAAACAAACTACACTCACAGTTTTCTTTTTTAAAGTTTTACTTAAAAAAATATATGTTTGAGTACATTTTCTGACATGTAATTTTTGAATGATTTAAAAGGTGTCCCACAAGTTATGACTTAAAAAAAGCTATGTGTCCCAGAATATACAGTGCACAAAAAAATTACTTTTAAAATAAATTTATGGTGTCCCAACAAATACGGTGTCCCAACATATACGGTAAATACGGTAGATGCAATTTAGAATTTTCTCATAAGTTTAATATGAACATTGTGAAATCAAAGTACCCTGGCATATATTTTTTTTAAAAGAATGCCTTCCCTTGGAACCATGTATGTTAAAATGGACCGGCTTTAATTTATCAAGTTTTCTAAACTGCTAAACATTCATCTAATTAGTAAAGAATTCAACAGGGAAGCCGTATGTTGTCTTGGGTGGCCCAGCATCATTATAAATCAAAAGGTGTAGCCAAGGCTAATTTACAGCACACAATCAATCCTTTATGGTTGGTGTGGAGAGAGATAGAGTGGAGAAAATAAAGAACAAATCTCTTCACTATCTCACTGCATGTTCTGGCAGAGTTGCCATGGTATCTCACAGAAAATAGCTCTGCACCAACTCTTATAATTACCACAATTGAATAGACATAACATTAAAAGGGTGTGGTTTGCTATTTATGGATAAAGAACTTCTGAGAGAGAGAGAGAGAGAGAGAGAGAGAGAGAGAGAGAGAGAGAGAGAGAGAGTTACCTACAGTGGCATCTCTTTCAGCACCATTTCATTAGGCCTATTCTTTTATAGCCAACAAACATGATATTTCTTTTAATTATCAAGCAAAGTTAAGATTTGATACATAATACCATATAAAATTTTAGATAGTTACATAATATATTGACATTTTTTTGCAAACTGTAATAATGCCACATTTTGTGTAGTGAACATTTTTTCTTAATAGCTGGCTATCAGAATCTACAGGTGCATTTATGTCCTTATTTCTGTGTACTTTATTGATGATCATGTGAAAATCATTGACATTTTACTTCATGCTGTGAAGTTAACAATACAAATTGTATTAATCAATGAGAAAATCATATTACAACTTGGTTGAAGTGCAACAAAAACACATATTCTGATGGTTACCCCATGCACGAGTTCTCATTAACATAGTGTTTGATTTCTTTGGACATTCAATCATATTATTTTAGAGAAGTAATTCAAACTTGAGAAAGTTTTGGACATTGCTACAAGAACATGTAAAAATAGTAAAATTTAAAAACAGAGAAAGATTTCATATCTTATTTTTAATATAGTGTTATTGAAGTAGCATTTTGTTTTCTTTGAATCACAAATGGTCACAAAATGTCATCCTTGAAATATGAAGGTTCACTTCTTGAAGATAAATTCTCAGATGCAAACTAATAATTAAGCACTACAGAATGCATCAACAATGTTTTGTTTTCCTTGTCATTAGCCTGTTAATTTCATGTTCAAACTGGTAACCTAAATCACAACAGTAGTTCTTCTGCAGGTTTATTTTCTGTGCCAGTATGTTGACAATAAACATTGTACTCAGGGATAAGTAAGTGATACTGTATAACCACAGGCTATTCCATTGCTTGATTCATGTGAAAGAAAATTTAGTGAAACAAAACAAAAAATTATGAAGTAATCAATAAAGAATCATATATTTGCATTTATCTGTATACTGTCTTCCATCCCATGCATCAGTCAGATCAC